>JAYESD010000009.1:133110963-133636790 GCA_036927565.1 Tuctoria greenei
ATAACTTATTTCTTTTCTTTAGATCAAAGACAGAAAGAAGCACGTGGCTTCCCACAACTTTTAGAGGTTTCAAGAGTTGGACAGTGACAAATGTCTGCCAAATCTAGTCTAGCTTTGTAATTGTCTTTTGTTTTGCCAGGCATATCCATGCAAGTGCTTATGATACTTTCGCTCATGTTACGCTGCTGATGCATGATGTCAATGTTGTGCGTTAGAATCAACGACTTCACATACGGTAGCTCCCAAAGTCTACATATGTGAGTCCAATTGTGTTCCTCTCCATAACCTATGAAATATCCAGGACGACCTTTATCAGGCACCAGTTTGTCCAATATATCAGAAATTTCTGACCCGTTGAGACGCTTCGGTGGTCCTTTAGTGACAACAGTGTTCTTTCTAAAGACATGCCTCTGTTGCCTAAATATGTGATTCGAGGGCAGCCAATGTCTGTGATAATCGAAGTAAGATATTTTGCCTCTATGAGTTAGTCGAAAGCAGTCCGTGTCTGAAGCACATATCGGACACATCAGATGACCGTGAGTGCTCCATCTGGAAAACGTGCTGTATGCTGGCAAATCATGGAGGGACCACAAATAGGCAACTCGAAGGTTGAATTTCCACTTCTTGTATCTGTTGTACGCTTTGACTCCTGTCCACAAGACATTCAATTCCTCGATCAGCGATTTCAACATTACGTTGAGACCTGACCCGGGATGATCAGGTCCAAGTACAATGAGCCTGAGAAAAATGAACTCGTTCTCCGTACAAAGAGCAGGTGGTCGGTTGTACAAAATGACAAAGATGGGCCAAAAGGAGTATGCCGTGGTGTTTGTACTGAACTGTGAGAATCTGTTTGTCGCTAATCCGATGCGAACATTCCTTGCATCACGAGAAAAGTCTGGATCGAAACGGTCTAGCACCTTCCATGCATCACCATCGGAAGGATGCGTCAAGAATTCTTTGTTCTCACGTTTACCTTCTTTGTGCCATCTCATGTGTCTTGCGGTTCTTTTTGAAAGAAACAACCGCTTGAACCGAGGTGTCACAAGCAAGTAACAAAGCTACTTATGTGCGACATCTGTCATCACATTATCGCCATCATCATTAACAACTTCGACATACCTCGGTTTACCACATTTCAAGCACATCTTCTCATTAGTGTGCTCTTTCCAGAATAGCATGCAGTTGTCTGGGCACACATCGATTTTCTCATACTTCATACCGAGACCAAATATCTTGATCTTTGATTGATACATATCTGGTGGTGTTTTGTGAGGTTGTGAAAGGATATCGCAGATCAATTTCATGAGATCATTGCAGCAGTTAATGGAAAAAAAGTACTTGGACTTAATTTCCATAAATCTGGTCAAGAAAGCAAGTATGGTCACAACCGTGTGTTCATGCAACGGCTCTTGTGATTTCTTCAGCTCCACAAAAAACTTCCCTGCCTCATTTGTAAGAGGATACTTCGCTTCCAGAGCGTCTAGCATATCATCCATCCTATCAACCCCTGTTATATGATCATCCTCATCCACTTCTGCTATGACTCGAGATTTAGTCTCGCCGTGAAAGGTCCACACTTCATAATGTGGAGTGAAAACCGTTTTGACATAAGTAAAACGAAAGCTCCAATCTTCTCAAAAACTTGGTGTTCTGGCATTTTGTACATGGGCACCACACCATATCTTCCGTTGATAACGAAAATGCTCGATCCAAAAATCTATCTAACTTGATGTACCAGTCATCCGAGTGACCACCAGTTCTGCTCTTCCAGCCAGTATACATCCAACTGCGGTCTCCACCCATGTTTGGCTCTACTGTTTAAAGTGAATGAAATTTTCGTTAATGGCGGGCACCTAGCTGTCAAGGCGGCCGACGGCCACCTAAGCGTCCAGGCATGATTTTACAACCCTAGTTTAGATGGCATACTTTAACTTCCAACTAAAATAGGCCTTCTCGGGTCCTAAATGGGTTGTGTCGGGTCAAGCCAGCCCGGATCCCATTTTTGTACATATAGTAACACTCAAGCAATCAAATTAAAAATTATAACCATAATCTAAAAAACAAAGCAATTCAATTAAACTTAAACATAAGAATTATTAATCTGTAATTTATCAATTAATAAACATAAACCTAAATATAAACAATTTTATTACAAACATAGACATAAGCATTGACCTAAACATAAGCAATTTAATTTTCAATATAAACATAACCATAAACTTAAACATAAGCATCAAATAAATTCAACTCTATTCTATTCATAAGTATCAAATCAATTCTCAACATAAATTCAATTCAAATCAATTCTATGCTTAAATTCGATTGTAAGAATCACAATTCTAAGAAACACAATTTCAACATAAGCATCACCAAAACATAAACATCACCTAAACATAAGCATCACATCATCTAACATAAGCTCATAATTACAACACTGTAAGCATAACAATTGTAGATGATGGCTCACAATTAACATCATTGCATCACTTAATCATAACTAGCATCACAACCACTTCACAACCGCTTCACACATTGCTAGTGGGAATGGAGAAGAAAGAAAATTTAACAACGTTGCATCACAACCGCTTCACAACATTGCATCACAACATTGCATTACCTACGCCGAGGGAGGCCGGTGGGGAGGCGTCGGAGGAGGCCGGCGGCGTTGGAGGAGGGTGTCGGACAGCGTGTCCGGGGCGGCCGACAGCGTTGGCAGGCATGGCGGGGGCGGGCGCGGCGGGGTCGAGGGCGGCGGGGCGGGTTCAGGGGCGGTGGGGGCACGGTAGGTTCAGAGGCGATGGGGCGGGGGCAGCGGGGCGCGACGGGGTTGAGGGCGGCGGGGCGGCGGCGGGGGCGGGGGGCACAACAGGAACAGGGGCGGCGGGGCCCATGGTGGCCACGATGGCGGGGGCGTGGCAAGGCGGCGGCAGGCGCGGCGGCGGGTGGTATTTGGGGGCGGTGGGTGAGAATGAGCTATCAGGGTCCGATGGGGTCGGTATAAGCCCTTATTTGCGATGGCTGTGTTAATTGCAATGGCCTTAACTTACAGCCGTCACAATTAATATTGTTTGCAATGGTACTTTTTGCTGCCGTCGCAAATAGGACCTTATTTGCGATGGCTATTTTATTGCGACGGTCCTAGGGTATGCCATCGCAAATAAGGCTTATTTGCAACGGCTTCGTCGGTAGCCGTCGCAAATAAGTATTTATTTGCGACGGCCTCCTTTGTTACGACAGCCAGGGGACAGGCCGTCACAATTTATGTTATTTGCGATGGTAGGCTGTCACAAATAAACCTAGCCATCGCAAATGATCGCGTTTCCTGTAGTGATGTAAGGTGTTGTGGTTATCGGAACTAACGAGAGTCAAGTCGAGAATTTGTGCTCAAAAGTATTGGTTGTTTATTCATTGCAGGTGTTTCTTGAGTTCAAGACATGATTGGCAACAGGATCCACTGAACTAGTGTTAGGGAGAAGATGAGGTTCAACAAACAAGTTCGGGAGGAATTGTGGTTGAGTTGTGAGGTCGTGCAACATGTTTGAATCAAGAATAATGCATATGAAGGTATCATGGAAGGCGTTGGAAGGTGTCTGCACATGTCGAAGGACTGTATGGATGTGGCTACATGGTTCCGAGGCATGATGAAGAGATGTGGACGTAAAATATTTATCGGAATGGTCCAACCGACTAGGTTATTGACTCAGGCTGTGGATGAGTCGGGTTTGACTCAAATATGGAAAAATTTGAGTTGGTTTCGATAGGATTTTGTGTGGGTCACAAAGTGAGTTGTTTTAGGAATGTGGGATACGTTCCTAAGGTGCTTCGAAGTCTTAATAATGCTTCTATCTGCGTATAAAAGAGTCTTGAGCAGCTATGAAAAGTTTCGGTTGAATCTGAGTGGGATTTGAGTCCTAGTTAGGATTGGGTTGGCCTAAGTGCTGGTTATATAAGTAAGGGAGGCCAAAGCTCGTGGTGCACAACTTTGGGGCTGTTCCTTTTGTGTTTTTATCAATAAAATTCGTAGTTTAAAGGAGCTTTTTTGCCTTGTTCGTCCGACTTGCTTTAGACAAGTTTTTCTAGTCGAGTTTTTGTACAACACTACCTTGCTTTGGTGGTTTTATCATAACTAGAGTTTTATAGTTTTAATTGATGTGATTATTTTTGGGTTGTCTTCACAACTTGATTATTTATTATCTTTGAAAATTTCACGATCATTGGATTTGTGGTTTCTAATCTACGTAAGTTTCTTTGCAGTGTTGCATAACTGTTTTTCTCGAGTAGAATAGATTAACTTTTGTTCAATCATTCAATCATAACGTGAGTTTTTCTTGACGGATTTCCATGATTCTTGTTTTGATGTCTTCGTGACTGGATTCTCCACAATATATACTGAGTTTGTCACAATTTATCATGTTTAAATTATTTGCACACACTACTTCTTTAATAGATCAATTTTCTGCCAAGGGGTTTTCATTGCTTCCGCTCAAAAGTTGTGATCTACCATTTACCCCTGTAAGGACCGAATGCCCAAGAGGGGGGGAGGGGTGAATTGGGCTTTCTTCGAAAAATTCTAAGCAATTGAAACTTAATTTCTAAAGCCCAATTCCCTACGCGACTAACTATGCATTCTAGTAGATAGAAACTTTGCGGAATATAAATGCATAAAAGAAAAGGGAAGGAGAAGGATGCAAACTCCCGAGGAGACAAGGATTTATCCCGTGGTTCGGCAAGATCGTGAAGATCTTCCTACATCCACGTTGTGGCACCCACCAAAGCGTTTTGCCACACCCACGTCACCAAGACGAGGGGTCTTCACTATTCCTCTCTGTTCGCCTCCTTGGCAAGGTGGAGCTCAAGCCTTGTAAAACTTCGACCTTCCAGGCTTCCACACACGCCTTGGCAAGCTCTGGAAGTCTCTTCGCGATTACAACACCAAGGGCACTCCCTTGAGGCTCTCACACTAACCTAGAGAGTCCACTCACCCAGAATGGTGGCACACAAGCTCTCTCTCCAGCTAGTCCTAGCCTAAACCTTGGTGTAGAGATGATCGAAAAGGTGTGGAAGTGATTGCTCTTGGCCTTGAACACTTGTGGATGTGTTGGTAGCTTCTGGTGATCAAGACTTAACGAAATGACAAGGTTAGGGGGTATTTATAGCCAGCCTCCCTGAAATAGCCGTTGGAAAAGTAGGCTGACAGAACTTTACTGTGAACACCGGATGATCCGATGTCTCCCCTTTAGTTATCATCGGTCTAATTACTTTGGCTGACGTCATCATGTCAGATATGACCGTTGTTAGACCGATGTTGCCCCTGTCTTCTCATCGGATGATCCGGTGGCTCTTCCTCTAGAATTTGCTTAATCTTGATGCTTACTGGAGTGATCGACCGATGTGTGTAAGTCTGCACATCGGATGATCTGGTGCTTCACTTGGTCCAATGGTATTGCAAACTGTACTGATGAACCGATGCCACTGAGCCATTCACATCGGATGATCCGGTGAGTACATTTGTCTGAGGTCTTCTTCTTCAGTTGAACCAACTCGACCCATGTGTACATTTCTGAAATCATCGGTTGATCTGGTGAGTTGATTTTGTTTGCTTCGAGTTGTTTTGAGTGAATCTTTTGTGGCTTGCTCAGATGACCTCTTAGACATTTGTTCCACAAGGCTCTCCGATAGTCTTCAAGCATTGTATTTTGTCAACTTATGGTTGAGTGACTTAGATATAAGAGCTTTCACTTCTTGTCTTTATCTCATTGATTTGATCTTAGAAGTTGATTGTATATGGGTCTCCAATGACATACTCATTTCATTTTGTGAGTGATTATGGGGACCTTGCATTCACAAATTCATTAGTAAAGTTCAATGGTTGTCATTAATCACCGAAACCGTACTTCATGAGGGGCCTAGATGCTTTCAATCTCCCCCTTTTTGGTGATTGATGACAACACAATAATCAAAGCGCAATAGTAATGAACTTGATAGAATTAAACTTAAAAGAATATGCAATGAATACAGGATGTCACACTTGAAGCTTAAACATCAATTAATAACTCAAGTGTGAATAAAAAGAGATCATAAACATAGATAAACACCAAATGAGCCCAATCGATTAATAACTCATGGAAATAAGTTCATTAGAGCTCAAAAGAGCAAACACACACTGAATGTAGCAAACACACTGAATTACAAGAATGATAAATGATAAAAGATAAAAGAGACTCCCCTGACACTAAGATTCCCCCTGAAACTAAGACGCTCCCCCTGACTCCTCTAAATCTTCTCCCCCTTTGGCATCAAGACACCAAAAAGGGATCCGAGCGCGTAAGGACCCTGAGTACTGGGCGCGATGATGAACTGGTCACCGTCACTGTCGTTGGAGCTGCTGGCTGGAGTAGTGGTGGAGGGAGCTGCCGGAGCCGAAGGAGCCACCGTCGGTGCCTGCTGTGGAGGAGCTGCTGGAGCAGGGGCACTGACGACGGAGGCTGGCGTCTGCTGGAACAAGGTCGTGGCCGGCAGCGGGGAGTGAAGCGGAGCACTAGGAGCCAGAAGAGGGGACATGATGAAGGAGGGAATCGGTGTAGAAGGTACTAGGGCCACTGGAGCGGCAGTTGGAGCCAGGACAGGAGGTGGTGGAGCGACTTCTGGCAGCTGCGACGGGAGGGCAATCCCGGTCTGGGTGTAGAGGTTGGTGATCAACCCCAGGATTCCCATCATCGCCTGCTGCGTCTGCTGCTGCTAGTCGAGGGTGCGCTGGTGCATCTGGTCGATGAGCCCCGTCAGCCTGTCAGTGTCTTCACGCCTCTCACCGGCGATCTGACGCTGCATCTCCTGCTGCTGCTGCTGGAGCTCAAGGAGACGGGCAGCCTGCTCTGCTCGGGCCTGCTCGGCTGCCAGCCTGTCCAGACGCTGCTACTCAACCATCCGCTGGAGGAGCGATGTCAGCTCTGACGGCTGCGTGACCTGCGCCTCAGTGACGGGAGGTGGAGTAGGTGGTGGCACTGTACAGCCTCCAGCCTCCGCGTCGTGCTGTTTGGGAGAGGGCGGAGGAGGGAAGTACTCCTTGACACTGTCTTCGGTGTTGCTCTCAGACCAGATATGCTGCAAGTCCTCCCCCTGAGCCTCAGCCTCTGCAAGTCTCTCATCCTCCTTCTCTAAGTCAGACCAGTCCTCCTCAGACAGTCGGGCCCTGATCTGACGCTCAAATGGATGGCCAAGGCGGCGGTCTCCAGGAGCTGGGGCACGGTAGTGTCCGAACCGTGTCACACTCTCGTCAGAGAGACGGTCGTGCACGGCGGACCTCTCAGGAACCATCATAGTAAGCAGGTAGCTGATCCAGTGCCCATATACTAGCTGCCTCATCATGCCCACACCGTCTGTGATCACATCCTCCATCTCGCATATGAGGACGTCCACGATGTCGAACTCCATCCCGTTCATGATGTAGAACAGGAGAGTCTGCTGCAAGCTGGTGAACCCCTCCAAATAGCCAGACCTCGGCAGGAGCGTGCGGCGCAAGGCGAGGTGCACTGTGCGCACAGCAGGAGTCAACAAAGAAGGAACTCTCGGCTGGTCAGGAGAGAAGGTAGGACCGAACAAAGAACGAATCTCCTTCAGCGGTGGTGCCACTCCTCTAGTGAGCGGCCTCCTCGGTGGGTCTGCCTGACCATAGACCCTCTCATGCACGCAGGTGTCGTGCAAGTCCACTCCAAGCAACTGTCCCAGCGTCTGCCTTGTCAAGTGGTAGTGCTGACCCATAAACATGAAATCAATTGATCTTCTGCCCTCAGAGACATAGAGGGTGGCGTAGAAGACGCGGACCCAATCTCCCACATAGGCACTCCGCTCATATGCCATCAGCTGCACCAAGCCTCGGTACCTCTCAAAGTAAGGACGGATCTCCGTCTCTGCTGCCAAAGCTAGCTGTCCCCAATCCAGATAATTGTGTTGAAACAGCTTGTGCCCTTGACGCCTGTAGGTCTCGTAGAGAGACGCCTGGGTGACAGTCCAGAAGCGACTATCCACCAGAGCTTCCCGGGGCTGCGGGTACCACTCCTCAAGCAGCACATTCCATCTGAGCTTGCGAAGCTGCTTGGCCTTCATCTTCCGGTAGTCGGTCAACCGGACACCTTCAGCGACATGGACAGTGGTGTCCATCTCGTAGATCGCACGCTGGGCCTCCCTGTCCTCACGACGGGCGGCAGCCATCGGGCTCGGACGAGGAGCTGCCGGAGGATGACCCCCACGGGCCCGGGCTGAGCGCTAGCGGACGAGAGGCTCAACCGGCTCTTCCTCAGCCTCGGAGTCGTCGATCACAGGAGGCTGCCTCGGATGAGCCTCGCGGATCCTTAGCGACCCTCCTCGGCCACGCTCACGCTCCTCGGTGGCGCGAGAGGCCATCAAAGCCTTCTTCTCCTCCTTTGACAACATTTGCTTCTTCGCGGCCGGCTCCGCGATAGCCTTGCCCTTGTTCTTCTTGTCGTGAGCCATTGCGATGCCCGAGACCACGGAGTCGACGAAGGAGATGACGTGGAGATCAACGGGCCAGGAAACCCTAGCGACGGGACCGGAGATGGCGGCGTCGCTTGGGTGGAGGCGCGGCGATGGCTAGGTGAAGTGGCGGTGGTGGCTGCGGTGAAGAGGCACGTGGATGGAGGCGGCGACGCTGGTGTGCGGCGAGTGGATGGAGGCGGTGGCGCGGCGAGTGGCGGCGGCGTCCGGCGGGAGCACGGTGGTGGCACTGTGGTGATGGCGGCGGCCGGAGACGGCGGCGGCGGCCTGTGGGCGGCGGTGGAGGTGGAGCGGCGCATGAGAGTTGGCGGTGGCGGCGTCGGGATCAGGAGAGAGGTAGGGGAAGGGGTACGGCCGGTTTAAATAGTGGGTCCCAAACCCTAGACGAAATTTTAACACCGGATGGACCGATGTTAGATGGGATATGCATCGGTCGAATGCCACAGTAAGGATATTCAAAAGTTGCTGTCGACATCAAATGGACCGACGTTTAGGGTTTGGATCATCGGTCGAATGGCACAGTAAGGGTGTTCAAAAAAAGGGATGTTGACACCGGATGGTCCGACGTGGGAGGAAGTAGCATCGGTGGAATTGACCACAGCTCCATAATAGAGAACACCGGATGAACCGATGTTTTTCAGAATGAACGCGTTGGATCATTTGAGATTCTGACTGAACTGGCCCTTGAAGATTGAACACCTATTGGTCCGATGAGGGATTGACCTAGACATCGGATAATCCGATGACTGCAGAACAAAAACATCCCATATATGTCCTTTGACCAAACAACCAAGCAAAGAGAAACACATGTCTTAGGGCTTTCTGGGCAACCCCTTACCCCTCAAAAATGCTAATATGCCAATAACTTGGCTAATCCTTAAAGCAAATGGAACACCGAGAAAAATAGGAGGAAAATATCCAAATAAAATGTAAGGTCCATGCTTTGTGAGGTAGAGTATGAAGACTTCTATCTCTTCGAAGCATGTTCCTCTAGGCATTAACGCACCTAACATTTTGTTCTTTCCACCTTATATGAGTTGAGATATTTCATTTCAAACAAGTCTCTTTCTCATGAGGTGGGTTCCCCTTTGTGACAATCTACCGTATGCAATGCCAAACATTTTATAATGCAAGAAATTGTAAGTCTATATGGCAGGCATCATGCAAGGCATAAAGTAAATCTATCTTGCCAAGTTTGAACCTTTTAAAGGCTTCTTCAGGGAGAGCTACTCTCCAACCCTTGGGAAACCCAAAAGAACCACCATCCCAAGCTAACCCTTGCTCACCCCTATCCTTTGAGAGTTAGGCAAGGCCTATATGAAGTGCATTCTTACATGACGTTTGTTGCATCTAGCACATTTAATTCACTTCTTAGCCTAGAAAAAGTTTTCTCATCAAGTGGTTTAGTGAAGATATCCGCCAATTGTTCTTCGGACCTAACACCTCTCAAAGAGATGTCTCCCTTAGCTTCATGGTCCCTTAAGAAATGATGGCGAATATCAATGTGCTTAGTGCGGGAGTGTTGAACAGGGTTTTTAGCTATCTTAACCGCACATTCATTGTCACAAAGGAGAGGTACACAACCAAGTTTAATACCAAAGTCCAAAAGGGTTTGTTTCATGTAAAGAATTTTGGCACAACATGCACCGGCCGCAATGTATTCTGCTTCTACCGTGGACAAGGCGACGGAATTTTGCTTCTTGCTAGACCAAGAAACTATGGAACACCCAAGCAAGTGGCACCCATCGGAGGTACTCTTGCGATCTACGCGACATCCGACAAAGTCCGAATCGGAGTATCCAACAAGATGGAATTTTGCACCTTTAGGGTACCACAAGCCAACACTAGGAGTATGCTTAAGATACCTAAGTATCCTAAAAACCGCCTTCCTATGCGATTCTTTAGGTGCCGCTTGAAAACGTGCACACAATCATACACTAAACATGATATCGCGCCTAGATGTGGTAAGGTAAAGCAATGAACCAATCATAGAACGGTAGTTAGATTGATCAATAGGTTTACCGTCCTTATCCGCGTCGAGATGACAATTGGTTGCCATTGGAGTGCTTCTTGAGCTGCAATCTCCCATCTCAAATTTCTTCAAGAGGTCCTTGGTGTATTTCTCTTGATAGACGAAGGTCCCCTCTTGAAGTTGCTTGATTTGAAATCCAAGGAAGAAGTTGAGCTCTCCAATCATTGACATCTCGAATTCCCTAGACATCATTTTGCCAAACTCATGGCTAAAAGCTTCGTTAGCTGAACCAAAAATAATATCATCAACATAAATTTGACAAATGAACAAATCTCCGTTGATGTCCTTGGTGAAGAGTGTGGTGTCCACCCTCCCGATCTTGAATCCTTGCATGATGAGGAAGTCCCGTAGTCGTTCATACCACGCCCTAGGTGCTTGCTTGAGCCTGTAGAGCGCCTTGTGCAACCTATACACATGATTAGGATTCCTCGGATCTTCAATCCCGGGAGGTTGTTCAACATAAACAAGCTCATTAATGTAGCCATTTAGAAAGGCACTTTTCACATCCATTTGATAAAGTCTAATACTATGATGTGATGCAAAGGCAAGAAGTATACGGATGGCTTCTAGCCGGGCGACCAGGGCAAATGTTTCTCCAAAATCTAGTCCTTCAACTTGTGAGAACCCTTTGGCCACAAGTCTTGCCTTTTTGCGGACCACAACGCCATTCTCGTCTTGTTTGTTGCGGTACACCCACTTTGTTCCGATGACGATCTTGTCCTTGGGTCGCTCCTCCAACACCCAAACATCATTGCGGATGAAGTTGTTGAGTTCTTCTTGCATGGCCATCACCCAATTTGGGTCTTGGAGCGCTTCCTCAATGTGAGTGGGTTCTACACACGAAACAAAGGAGTAGTGCTCACAAAACGAAGCAATGTGGTGAGAACGTGTACTTACACCTCTTGATGGACTTCCAATGATTTGATCCATTGGATGCGCCTTGGAGATGCGTCCATGCCTCATAAGCGGTTGTGAAGCACTTGGCGAAGGTGATGCGAGTTGCTCCTCTTTTGGTTGGACTTGATCATGGACTCCTCTTCTTCTTTATGTTGTTGTGCTTGTGAGTCTTGAGTTGGCAATGGATCATCCTTCTCTTCTTCGTCAAATTGAGGCGCCATAGAGGTGTTGTTGTTGGAACTTGAAGCTCCCCCTTGATCATGGCTCTCATCAACTTCCGGCTTGATGTCTCCAATGGTCATGTTCTTCATGGCTTCTCGTAGAGGCTCATCATCTATTTCATCATGACCAAAACTCTCCTCTTGGGAGCCGTTAGTCTCATCAAACTCAACATCACAACTTTCCTCAACTAAACTGGAGGTTTGGTTGAATACTCGATATGCTTTTGAGTTTGATGCATAACCAAGGAATATACCAACATCACATCGTCTTTCAAAATTACCGAGCCTTTTCTTGCGGTAGATGTAGCACTTGCATCCAAAGACTCGAAAGTAGGAGATGTTGGGCTTTCTCCCGATGAGAAGCTCGTATGGGGTCTTTTGAAGTAGTCGATGGAGATAGACCCTATTTGCGGCATGGCACGCCGTATTGATTGCTTCGGCCCAAAACTTCTCCGACGTGCCGTAGTCATCAAGCATTGCTCTTGCAATAGTGATTAGTGTCTTGTTCTTCCTTTCAACGACACCGTTTTGTTGAGGGGTGTATGTGGCCGAAAACTCATGTTTTACTCCTTCACGGTCACACCACTCCCCAATGTTGTAGTTCTTGAATTCGGTGTTGTTGTCACTCCGGACCTTGATGATGGGAAGTTGAAATTCCCTTTGAGCGTGGTTGGCAAAGGTCTTGAACACTTCCGAAGTCTCACTCTTGTCACCTAGAAATAGAGTCCAAGCATAGCGAGAATAGTCATCAACAATAACGAGAAAATAGAGGTTACCGCCAAGGCTTTGATATGTGGATGGTCCGAAGAGGTCCATGTGGAGTAGTTCAAGTGGCTTGGAGGTTGACACCATTGTCTTCATTGGGTGGTGTGAAGCAACTTGCTTCCCGGCTTGACAAGCGCTACAAAGCTTGTTCTTCTCAAATGTGACATCCTTCACACCGGTCACCATCCCAAGCTTGAATGACTTCTTGAGTTCGCTCATTCCAATGTGCGCTATGCGTCGGTGCCATAGCCATCCCAAGCTTGTCTTAGTGAAAAGACAAGTGGTCAAGCTAGCATTCTTGTTGGCGAAGTCCACTAGATAGAGATGTCCATGCCGAAATCCTTTGAAGACTATGTCTTGGCTTGTTTCACTACTCACAACAACATCATTTTTGCTAAATGTGCATGTTAGTCCAAGATCACATAGTTGTGCAATAGAGAGTAAATTGAAGCTAAGTGACTTAACATACAAAACATTAGAAATGGACAAGTCATTTGAAATAGCAATTTTACCTAACCCAATTACCTTTCCCTTAGAGTTATCACCAAAGGTGACTTGTTCATGATTGCTGGGGTTTTCTATGGTGGTGACCATACCATCATTGCCGGTCATATGTTGAGTGCACCCGCTATCGAGTACCCAATGCTTTCCTCCGGCTTTGTAGTTCACCTACACACATGAATTCAATTTTTGATTTTAGGCACCCAAGCCAACTTAGGTCCTTGTATGTGTGATACAAGTGTTTTTGGGACCCAAAGTTGCTTGGGGAGCTTCCCCTTCATGCAATTCATGTCTTTGCCAATGAATCTAGCCTTCACCTTGCCACTTACTTTACTTAAGAGATAATAATGATCATTGAAGGTAGATTTATAGTTAGTAGGCAATTTAGGAGAAGGTCGGTTAGGAAGAGGACACTCCCTTGTGTGGTGACCGGTGACCTCACAATGTTGGCAATAAGAACCAACTTCCTTGATGAAGCTTGTTCTTAGCTCCGGTGAGGGCACCTTTCCTTTGTTAGACACCGGGAAGGATCCAAGTCCTCTCTTGTTGAAGGCCTTTGCTTGTTGGAAGAGAATTTACTTGTGCTTGACTTCTCCTTTTGAAAGTCTAGCCACACTAGTGCGGAGACTCTCAATTTCTTCCAACAAGTCCTTCTCCCTAGCATTAGCTTTCAAAGGCAAAGACTTGTGCAAAGCATTAGTAGCATGAGAAGTAATGGATATCTTATCATTAAGGGTTTTCTTCTTCATATTTTTCAACTCTTGATCAAGCATGTCATGAGCAAGGTTAAGTGTTTGATGTTCTTGTATTAACTTGTTGTGCTCTTCCAAGAGTGTTTGGTGTGCTAAGTCAAGTTCATGATTATCTATCTTAATTTTAGCCTTTTCTTCCTCAATTTGCTTGACATGGGATTTGAGCGTGTCATGCTCTTTGAGTATGCTTTCATACTTGTCAAGCAAATCAAGGTTAGTACTCTCAAGTTTAGCACGAGTTTCTTCAAGCACTTTAACCTTACTCTTTTCCCTCTTAATGATAGCATGATATTTATTTAGCAAAGAATTTAAATCATCGGGGGAAAGCTCATCATCGCTAGAGTAATCACATACCTTGGTGTTACCTTTCGCCATGAGGCACATGGGCGGTGGATGAAGAGGTGCATCATCATTGTTGGCGATGGCGAGGCCGGCCAAGCTTTCTTTTTCCTCTTCACTCTCTTCATCACTTGTTTCTTCATCGGTGACCCATTCATTTGCCTCACACATGAACACCTTTTGTGGGCCATTTCTCTTCTTTGGGAGGATTCTTGCCTTCTTGCCCTTGTCATGTTTCTTCTTCCCAAAGGATCTTGGCTTTGGTTTGGCTTCTTCTTCATCATCATCGCTTCCTTCAAGCTTGCGATGCTTGCCTTTGTAGTTCTCTCTTCTTTTGTCCGGTTTTGGACAATCATAGGAGATGAGGCCTTGATCACCACAATTGTAGCAAGTCTTGCGATCATCTCTCCTAGGTAGAAACGCTTTCTTCTTGGGATCAAAGGTGTATCCCTTCTTGGTAATCTTGGAGTTAAAGCGTGAGAACTTTCTCATCATTAATGCAAGCTCATCATCATCATCTTCACTTGATGCTTGTTCTTCTTCACTTGAGCTAGGCTCAACCACCTTCTTCTTCTTGAGGCTTGTTTTCTTGGTGGAGGCCTTTAGAGCAATTGTCTTTGATGATGATTGCTCCATCATCCCAAGTACACTCATCTCATGAGCGTGTATTTCTCCAATGAGCTCCAAAACTTCAATGTGGTCAAGTGACTCTTTTTGGAGTATGGAGTTGATGATGTTGTACTTTGGCTTGGGAAGGAGCATGATGACCTTGCGGTTGATGAGTCCCTTGCCAAGAGAAGCAATGTCAAGAGCATTTATTTCTTCAATAAGCACATTTAAGCGAGAGAACATCTCATTGACATATTCATGAGGAAGCATTTTAAATTCATCATACTTGGCTTTAAGCATATGATATTTTAGTTCTTTGACACGAGAAGAGCCCTCATTAATTTCAATTAAGCAAGCCCAAATTTCACAAGCCTTTTCCTTGCTAGCAATCCTAGAAAACACATCTTGACTAATACATTCATAGATTGCATTCCTAGCTTTAGCATCCCATTTAAGTTTATCACCAACATAATTATGTTCTCCAAACCCCGTGTGGGTCGCTTCCCATACTTCGGGGGCAATAGCCTCAAGGTAAGCGCGCATGTGTGCTTTCCAATAGGCAAAGTTCTTGCCCTCGAAGATAGGAACCGAACCCCCAACCTTGGCCATTTTAGCTCTCTAGCGGTGAAGCTAGAATGATCCTATGAGCAACCTTGCTCTGATACCAATTGTAAGGACCGAATGCCAAAGAGGGGGGGTGAATTGGGCTTTCTTCGAAAAATTCTAAGCAATTGAAACTTAATTTCTAAAGCCCAATTCCCTACGCGACCAACTATGCATTCTAGTAGATAGAAACTTTGCAGAATATAAATGCATAAAAGAAAAGGGAAGGAGAAGGATGCAAACTCCCGAGGAGACAAGGATTTATCCCATGGTTCGGCAAGATCGTGAAGATCTTCCTACATCCACGTTGTGGCACCCACCAAAGGGTTTAGCCACACCCATGTCACCAAGACGAGGGGTCTTCACTATTCCTCTCTGTTCACCTCCTTGGCAAGGTGGAGCTCAAGCCTTGTACAACTTCGACCTTCCGAGCTTCCACACACGCCTTGGCAAGCTTCGGAAGTCTCTTCGCGATTACAACACCAAGGGCACTCACTTGAGGCTCTCACACTAACCTAGAGAGTCCACTCACCCAGAATGGTGGCACACAGGCTCTCTCTCCAGCTAGTCCTAGCCTAAACCTTGGTGTAGAGATGATCGAAAAGGTGTGGAAGTGATTTCTCTTGGCCTTGAACACTTGTGGATGTGTTGGTAGCTTCTGGTGATCAAGACTTAACGAAATGATAGGGTTAGGGGGTATTTATAGCCAGCCTCACCGAAATAGCCGTTGGAGAAGTAGGCTGACAGAACTTTACTGTGAACACTGGATGATCCGATGTCTCCCCTTTAGTTATCATCGGTCTAATTACTTTGGCTGACGTCATCGTGTCAGATATGACCGTTGTTAGACCGATGTTGCCCCTGTCTTCTCATCGGATGATCCGGTGGCTCTTCCTCCAGAATTTGCTTAATCTTGATGCTTACTGTAGTGATCGACCGATGTGTGTAAGTCTGCACATCGGATGATCCGGTGCTTCACTTGGTCCAATGGTATTGCAAACTGTACTGATGAACCGATGTCACTGAGCCATTCACATCGGATGATCCGGTGAGTACATTTGTCTGAGGTCTTCTTCTTCAGTTGAACCAACTCGACCGATGTGTACATTTCTGAAATCATCGGTTGATCCGGTGAGTTGATTTTGTTTGCTTCGAGTTGTTTTGAGTGAATCTTTTGTGTCTTGCTCAGATGACCTCTTAGACATTTGTTCCACAAGGCTCTCCGATAGTCTTCAAGCATTGTATGTTGTCAACTTATGGTTGAGTGACTTAGATATAAGAGCTTTCACTTCTTGTCTTTATCTCATTGATTTGATCTCAGAAGTTGATTGTATATGGGTCTCCAATGACATATTCATTTCATTTTATGAGTGATTATGGGGACCTTGCATTCACAAATTCATTAGTAAAGTTAAATGGTTGTCATTAATCACCGAAACCATACTTCATGAGGGGCCTAGATGCTTTCAACCCCCCTCTGGTAGCTTTTCACGTGCTCTTCGATCCTACAGACTATATTCAATTATCACAACTCAAACCATAACCATAACTAATACCGAACCTTAACCCAACCATAACCATCCTAAATCCCAAATTTCCACTCTAATCATGGAAGTTCTCCAGGTGCTCATAACCGGGAGCACGACTATCATGATAGTTTTTAACACACTCTGCAGAGGTTGTACCACTTTACAGACAAGTTCGTGATTTCGCCACCCGTCAGCGACTAAATAAACCTCCCTTATGCCAATAACACTTCCTTAGGTGTATGGCCAAGAGATCACAAAATAGCCTTTTACAAAGGGACTACCAACATATATAGACCCACTAAGGTTTCAGTTGTGGTGATGCCTCCAACTGAGCTCATCCAACCAAGGGCCCCCTCTTGTACCGTTCAGATCCCAGGGCAGTCCTGCCACTATTATAATCCCAACCGACTCCCATTCCCCGCTCCTCCAAATGATCTGAATCTATGCTTGTAATACTCCTAATTAATTGGCTAAGCCGCACCCATACTTGGCATTGTGGTGGCAGAGTTGTCCTGGCTTATTCTCCCACGAACTGGTCCTTAGATCCAAGGCAATCAAACCACAATATCGACCAACCCAATCCACAAACCATGCTTGCTTAGATCTCCCAAGTCCAACATTACCATTTAGCCATATTCATTAATTTACATCATCCATAGGTTCATTAAATCATAATTAAGCATTTTGGTTGTTTTCCCATTCCAATTAATTAGAGCGAAGCAAAAAAAATAAAAAGCCCTTCTCGATAGTCTACAATGTATCCCAAGCGACAAGGATCGTCAAACAAGTCTAGTAAACACCTATCATGGGTTTCCCAACAAATTGACACAAGCATGCAATTTTGGAAACAAAACATTCAAAAACAGGATCAAAATCATCAAGGACACTTGTCTTGCTTCTGAGCTTGGTTTGGGTCAAAAGCTTTGAAGTTCTGGTACTGGAGGTCCTCGATAGCACCCTCTAGTGCAACACCTTCTATTCCGTGCAATAGAGATACAAAACAACCATTACAATCAATAAATTCTCATATATTACTCAATATGCCATGACATGCATGAGTAATGCAATTATGTGGTAAAACTTGTTAATAAGTTGATATTAATGTTTAGTAACTAGTTACAATAGTTTATAGAAAGTTTGGACAGGTTTGGAATTGATTCGAGTCAATTTGGAATTAATTCAGCACTAAACAAATTCAGATACCGGACTAGTCCACTGTCAGGGTCGGACAAGTCCACCCTATACAGAATATGCAATTTAGGGTTTTCTTGATCATCAAGAATTGGGATTGAATTCACATGGAAATGTGAAAGTAGAGGGTGTACCACGTGCTTAGAGCTCCAAGGGACAAGAATTGGATGTGAAACTTGAATCTTGACGATTAGGGTTGATGGGGGAGAGTTGACGGTGAATTGGTGATGAGGAACGAAAAGCCGATGAAGATCTTGCCCGATTGATCCTCCTTCATATTCTCCTCCTCCTTCTTTCTGTTGGATCATCTCTTGATGGCGGCTTCCACGAACTAGGTGTGACGCCCGGTTCCGAAAATGAACCAAGCTAACGCATATGTGTGCCCAGGATGTTCATCACACATATACGAGTGCAATCACAAAAGAGTATACAGAAAATTACCACAAGACAAGATTAATTATCCAGATTTTATTATACAAGCTATATTATCCTCGAACACAAGCCCTAATGAATATTAATGACAAGTTCAACTAATGCAGCGGAAATAAACTAATTAAGCAAACTAAAGCAACTATGCAGCATAAGCGACAGGGTATATACACGCAGCTCCAATCAACACCACAGGCAAAGCTGACGGTAGACACGGCCTAGAACTCCGCATTATCGCCATTAAACTCCCAATCCTGACCTGCAACTGTTGGGGTGGGGATTGCAAGAGTGAGTACATGTCGTACTCAGCAAGTGTGGAAAGTATGACATGTGGCTGATTCAAATGACGACAATAATAATGGTAAAGTGCTGAAAAGTACATTAAAACATTTGAAAGGCAATATAGTATAACTATGTGAAGTAATCCCAACATAATCGTAAGTAATACCATAATACCAAACTGAATTCATTACCATCATCAATAAGTCCATATTTCACCATTGCCAATAACCATATTCGATACCAGAGATTAATCCATAACCATTACCAAATTCCAATTTGCCTCTAATCATGGAAGTTGTCCAGGTGCTCATAACCGGGAGCACGGCTATCATGATAGTTTTAATTAACACTCTGCAGAGTTTGTACCTCTTTACCCACGTGTCCGTGATTTCATCACCCTTCGGCGACTAAGAACCTCCCTTATGCCCATGACCCGTCGGTCACATTACACACTTCCGTTGGTGTGTGGCCAAGAGATCACAAAATAGCCTTTACAAAGGGATTACTAGCCTATTTAGACCCCACTGAGGTTTCACCGGTGGCGATGTCTCCCGCAGAGCACATCTTCAACCAAGGGCCCCCTCTTGAGCCATTCGGATCCCAGGGTAGTCCCACCAATCATCAACAAACCCAATCCGACTACCCCTTCCCCGAGCATCCACAATGGTCCAAACAGCACTAGCAAAGCCCTAATTAATCAGCTACGCCGCACCCATACTTGGCCTCGTGGTGGCACTGTAGTCCTGGCTTATTCTCGCATGAACCGGTCCTTAGATCTAAAGCAAGCAAACCACCATAACATCCAACCCATCCACATACCAGGCTTGCTTAGATCATCTGTTACCATACCATGTTTAACCAGTTCATGTTAACCATAATCTCATCCATGCATAATTAAATTGAGTGATATAGTTGTTTCCATCCCAGTTGATTAAGCGAAGCAAAAAGGTAAAAACCCTTCCCGACTCTCTACCATAAATTCCAGGTGACAAGGGTGGTTTAACAAGTCTAGTAAACTTCCTATCATAGGATTCCCATCAAATTGACACAGCACGCAAGTTCGCAAACAAAACATTTAATTTAAAATAGGATCAATATGCTTCAAGGACACTTGCCTTGCTCTTGCTGTTGATTAGGGTCAACGCCTTCAAACTCTTGATGTTGTAGATCCTCCGCGGCACTCTCTAGCGCAAATCCGTCTAATCCACACAATAACCATACAAGACAAGAAACACAATCAAAGAGTGCACAAATATTACTCAATATGACATGACATGCATGATTGATGCAAATGCAAGGTAGAACTTGTTACTAGATTGCTTTTAATGATCACTAACTAGCTCTAATAGATTATAACAAGTTTATACAGGTTTGGGGTCGATTAGATCAAATTTTAGAATTAATTCAACACAATTTAACCAGAAAGATCGGACTAGTCCGCCAGGAACCGGACAAGTCCACACTTGACGAGATCAGCAGATTAGGGTTTTCTAGATCGACGTGAATTTGGAGATTAGGGGTTGAATTCACATAAGGAAAAGAGAATAGAAGGTATACCAGGTGTTTAGAACTCCAATGAACCAAGAAACTTGGAGGGAACACTTGGATCTTGATGATCTAGGGTTGGTGATGAACTTGGAGATGAATTGGTGGTGAAGGACGAAACTTGGTGGAGATCTTGATCCTCCTTCGTTTCCTCCTCTTCTTCCTCTTGCTTGGGATCTTCTCCTCCCTCCTTGATGGTGGCTCCCCACGAACTAGGGTTTGGGTGGGTGGAAAAGTGGCAAATAGATGTCAAACCAAGGGGTGGGGCTGTTTATATAGAGGTGGAGGCTAGGGTTAGATGGATTTCGAGTTTTGGGATGAGTAGAGGCCGGTTTAGAGTCCCACATGGGCTCCAAAAGAGTTAGGCACGACGTACCTAGGCCCACTTAACGTGAAACCCAAGAAACAAGTCGTAAAACAAAAGATCAACTCGGAGTCGCGAAATATCGGACAAGTCCAGACAGGACAGGACTAGTCCGAAGTCGTCCAGAGAGAAAATCGGACAAGTCTGGCCAAAAATCGGACAAGTCCGATCTTAGTCAGAATGGAAAACGGACAAGTCCGCTGGAACACCGGACTAGTCCGGAAAAGTCCAGGGACTTAGCAAATTTTCAAGGATTCATGGAATATCGGACTAGTCCGCACAAAATCGGACAAGTCCGTTTTTAGTCAGAGAGAAATCGGACTAGTCCTCAGCAAAATCGGACTAGTCTGCACTTTCCTGCGTTTTAAGTGCGGTTTTGCTCCAAATCAATTTTAAACTCTCCGAATCAATTTTAAACTCGTTCCTCTTGTTGTGGGCTAATGTTAAACATGTATATGAGTGCATGTAGGGCATGATGCATGAAAATGAGGGTGTTACAAACCTACCCCCCTTAAAATGAATCTCGCCCTCGAGATTCGACGCGGAAGAGAAGAGATAGGGAAATTCCTTCTTGAGATCATCTTCTAGCTCCCAAGTTGCTTCTTTTTCGGTATGGTGCTTCCATTGGACTTTACACCACCGAATCACCTTGTTCCTTGTGACTCTCTCCTTGGTTTCCAAGATCTTAACCGGTTGCTCGGCATAAGTCAAATCTTCCTCTAGCTTCAATTCTTCCAATGGCACCTGTTCTTCCGGTACCCTCAAGCACTTCTTGAGCTGGGAAACATGAAACACATCATGTACGTCGGAAAGATGAGCTGTCATCTCCAACTTATATGCTACTTCTCCTCTTTTGTCCAAAATCTTGAATGGTCCAATATAACGAGGTGCGAGCTTGCCTCTTATGTTAAACCTCTTATGACCTCTCATTGGTGACACCTTGAGGTAAACAAAATCTCCTATTTCAAAGGCTAATTTCCTTCTCCTATTATCCGCATAGCCTTTTTGCCTTGATTGGGCAGCCCTCAAATTTTCACGAATTATTTGGACTTGCTTTTCGGCTTCTTGCAACACGTCTGGACCAAATACTTGAGTTTCTCCTGCCTCATTCCAGAATAAAGGTGTTCTACACTTCCTCCCATAAAGCGCTTCATATGGTGACATTTTCAAGCTTGCTTGGTAACTATTGTTGTATGAAAATTCCGCGTATGGCAAGCTTTTGTCCCAACTTTTCCCATGCTTTAAAGCACAAGCTCTTAACATGTCCTCCAAAATCTGATTGGTCCTCTCGGTTTGTCCATCCGTTTGAGGATGATATGCTGAACTAAAATTCAACCTCGTTCCCAAAGCTTCATGCAATTTTTGCCACAATATGGAGGTAAATTGAGAACCTCTATCCGAGACTATCTTCTTAGGGACTCCATGTCGACACACAATATGCTCCATGTATATTTCGGCCAATCGTGCAACTGTATACTTGGTCTTCACAGGGACAAAATGAGCTGACTTAGTTAAGCGATCCACAATTACCCAAATTGAGTCATACCCGGACTGAGTACGCGGTAACCCAACTATGAAGTCCATACCAATTTCTTCCCACTTCCATTCCGGAATCTTCAACGGTTGCAATAATTCGGCTGGCCTTTGATGTTCCGCCTTGACTCGTTGACACACATCACATAACGCTACATATTCAGCTATGTCCTTTTTCATGCTATCCCACCAATAGCAAGCCTTCAAGTCCTTGTACATCTTCGTACAACCGGGGTGAATCGAGTAAGGCGAGTCATGTGCCTCCTTTAATACTGTCTCCCGAATATGCTTTACATTAGGCACAACGATTCTCTTTCCAAGCCATAAGGTACCATGTTCGTCTTCATCAAATCTGAATTCTCTTCCTTCTTTGATTCTTTCCTTGATTTCCTTGATCCCCTCATCCGTGGTTTGTGCTTCTCGAATTTCTTGCTCCAAGGTTGGGTTTAACTCCATCATCTCCATCTCATTTACAAACCCAAGGTTCAACCGCTCAAACTCCTTGCATAACTCGGACGGTAACTCTCGAACTGTAAGTTGATGGCTTGCTCCCTTTCTACTCAAAGCATCGGCCACTACATTGGCTTTTCCCGGATGATAGTTGATTCCCAAATCATAATCTTTGATGAGTTCCAACCATCTTTGTTGCCTCAAGTTCAGATCCGTTTGTGTGAAAATATACTTCAAACTCTTATGATCCGTGTAAATTTCACACCTATGTCCAAGAATATAGTGTCTCCAAATCTTCAATGCATGTACCACGGCTGCTAGTTCAAGATCATGCGTGGGATAATTCTGCTCATGTTTCTTCAATTGTCTTGACGCATAGGCGACCACTTGACCTTCTTGCATCAATACACATCCAAGCCCTTGTCTTGATGCATCGCAATAAATGTCAAAACTCTTGCTTACATCCGGCAATACCAAAACTGGGGCTGTTGTCAACCGCTTCTTCAACTCCTCAAAACTCTCTTGACAAGCTTGAGTCCATTGGAATGCCTTTCCCTTCATTAGCAACTCCGTCATAGGCTTGGCTATCTTGGAAAAATCCTTGATGAATCTACGGTAATATCCAGCCATTCCAAGAAAACTCCTTATTTCCTTGACGTTTTGCGGTGGTTCCCACTTCAACACGTCCCTCACTTTTCCGGTGTCAACCGATACTCCTCCTCCTGAGATTATATGACCCAAAAATGGCACCTCTTTCAACCAAAACTGGCACTTGTTGAACTTGGCATACAATTGATGCTCCCTCAATTTTTGCAGTGTAAGCCTCAAGTGTTCCTCATGTTCCTTCTCATCCTTCGAGTAGATCATAATATCATCAATAAACACCACAACGAACTTATCTAAGAACTCCATGAAGACTTTATTCATGAGGTACATAAAGTAGGTAGGTGCATTTGTCAATCCAAAAGACATCACAGTGTACTCATAAGATCCATACCGTGTCCTAAAAGCTGTCTTGGGTATGTCCGATGGTCTAATCTTCATTTGAAAGTAACCTGACCTCAAATCAATCTTGGAAAACACACATGCACCTTTCATCTGATCAAACAAATCCTCTATACGGGGCAAGGTGTACTTGTTCTTGATTGTTACCTCGTTGAGAGCTCGGTAATCCACGCACATCCTTTGGGATCCGTCCTTCTTGTCCACGAATAGAACGGGCGCTCCCCAAGGTGAAGAGCTAGGGCGAATAAAACCCTTCTCTAATTGCTCTTGAATTTGTTTCTTGAGCTCCGCTAATTCCATAGGAGGCATCCTATACGGTCTCTTAGCTATAGGTGCAGTTCCAGGTATTAAATCAATAACAAACTCAATGTCTCGATCAGGTGGCATACCTGGCAACTCGTCCGGAAAAACATCCAAAAATTCACACACCACCGGAATCTCCTCAATTGCGACACCGTCCATATGATTCAGCTCTAATTGCTTCGGTGCATGTTGGGTTGCTTCAAATTCTACGGTGATCCCTTCTTCATTAGTCAACTTCACCGTCTTTGTGGCACATTCAATAACCCCATTGTGCTTCCTCAACCAGTCCATACCAAGTATAATATCCAATCCTTGAGAATCTAAAACAATGAGGTTGGCGGAGAAGTCTACCCCCCTTATTCTAAGGCTCACTTTTGGACATACTATATTTGTCCTCATCTCTCCTCAAGGAGACATAACCAACAGAGTAAACTTCATATGAGAGATAGGCAAGCTATACTTGGCAACATACTTCGATGCAATAAATGAATGCGATGCTCCAGAATCAAATAACATAGTCGCAGGGTTGGAGTTGGCGAGAAACATACCAATGACCACGTCATCCGCTTGTTGAGCATCCTCCGTAGAGACATGGTTCACGTTGCCACGAGCAAAGTTCTGCTGTCCACGGCTTCCTTGTGGTTGTCCTCCATTAGGTCTTGGGTTTTGCCTTGATGCATTGCTTCCTTGACCAAGGCCCGACTTAGGACATTTATGTGCAAAGTGTCCATCTTCTCCACAAGTATAGCACTTCTTAACTCCACCAGAATTATTGGGACGAGCTTGGTTTTGAGCATTGACTCCAGGAAAATCAGCACGAGGTGCATAAGGCATTGGAGGCCTAGGTGCTTGCATAACAGGGCGCTACTGCACAAACTGAGTTGGACGCGGTGCATATCCAGGGCGCTGAGCAGGAATAGAGGAGCTGTAATGAGGCGCATTGGGCGGCGCAAAGCGAGGGCGCACATTACTTCCTTGTTGCTGTCCTTGATATGGTGCCTTCCTCTTGATTTCTTGCTCCATCTCACGGATCTTGTTCTCCACCACAATTGCTTTGTCCACAAGCTTCTGAAAGTTGACATAATCACAGTTGAGCAATTGTACTTGGATCGTATTGTTGAATCCCCTCATGAACAAGTATTGCTTCCGGCTGTCCCGGCTAACATCCTCAGGCGCATATCTTGAGAGTTGAGTGAACTTATTGAGATATTCACTCACGCTTGATTTTCCTTGTCTCAAGTTCTCAAATTCTTGCCTCTTTAAGATCATAACACCTTTCGGCACGTAATGAGAACGGAAAATGTCCTTGAATTCCGCCCAGGTAATTCTCTCTTGGTTCTCATGAGCATTGCAATAAGAATCCCACCAATCTGCAGCTGCTCCAACGAGTTGATGAGAAGCAAATAGCACCTTCTCCCGATCACTGCATTGGACAATGGCTAGCTTCTTATCCACGGACTTGAGCCAATCATCCGCATCCATAGGGTCTGCGGCTTGAGCAAAGGTTGGCGGCCTAGTCCTCATAAACTCTCCCAATCGGTTATGAGGAGGTGGGGGTGGCGGTGGAGGCATGTGGGGCTGATTGTTGATATTGCCAGCCTGCAGCTGTCCCATAGTCTGTATCATGGTCTGCATGAGCTGGTTTTGCATGGCCAAAAGCTGCTCGATGTTGATAGCTTCGTGAGCAGGTCCTTGCCCATTGTTGTTCTGAGGCACTCCATTGTTCTCCCCCTCATCATTTCCATCCCTCTGGTTGCGAGTCCTCACCATCTGAAGAAAAGAAATAGGTAAGAATTAGAAAACGTCCCCAACTATATGCATCAAGGGATATGAAACTAAACAACTAGCTACACTAACCTAGGTGGACATGGCAATGCTAAAGCATCCCAAAATCCTCTATTAAGCACACAAGCAACCAATATATATAGCAAACAGCACACCAAGCAAGAACACATCGATTCCTGAGTGCTCCTATGTGCTCTAAAGTGTCCATTCTATCTAGGCTGCATCCTACGGTCAACCTGGCTCTGATACCAATCTGTGACGCCCGGTTCCGAAAATGAACCAAGCTAACGCATATGTGTGCCCAGGATGTTCATCACACATATACGAGTGCAATCACAAAAGAGTATACAGAAAATTACCACAAGACAAGATTAATTATCCATATTTTATTACACAAGCTATATTATCCTCGAACACAAGCCCTAATGAATATTAATGACAAGTTCAACTAATGCAGCGGAAATAAACTAATTAAGCAAACTAAAGCAACTATGCAGCATAAGCGACAGGGTATATACGCGCAGCTCCAATCAACACCACAGGCAAAGCTGACGGTAGACACGGCCTAGAACTCCGCATTATCGCCATTAAACTCCCAATCCTGACCTGCAACTGTTGGGGTGGGGATTGCAAGAGTGAGTACATGTCGTACTCAGCAAGTGTGGAAAGTATGACGTGTGGCTGATTCAAATTACGACAATAATAATGGTAAAGTGCTGAAAAGTACATTAAAACATTTGAAAGGCAATATAGTATAAGTATGTGAAGTAATCCCAACATAATCATAAGTAATACCATAATACCAAACTGAATTCATTACCATCATCAATAAGTCCAGATTTCACCATTGCCAATAACCATATTCGATACCAGAGATTAATCCATAACCATTACCAAATTCCAATTTGCCTCTAATCATGGAAGTTGTCCAGGTGCTCATAACCGGGAGCACGGCTATCATGATAGTTTTAATTAACACTCTGCAGAGTTTGTACCTCTTTACCCACGTGTCCGTGATTTCATCACCCTTCGGCGACTAAGAACCTCCCTTATGCCCGTGACCCGTCGGTCACATTACACACTTCCGTTGGTGTGTGGCCAAGAGATCACAAAATAGCCTTTACAAAGGGATTACTAGCCTATTTAGACCCCACTGAGGTTTCACCGGTGGCGATGTCTCCTGCAGAGCACATCTTCAACCAAGGGCCCCCTCTTGAGCCATTCGGATCCCAGGGTAGTCCCACCAATCATCAACAAACCCAATCCGACTACCCCTTCCCCGAGCATCCACAATGGTCCAAATAGCACTAGCAAAGCCCTAATTAATCAGCTACGCCGCACCCATACTTGGCCTCGTGGTGGCACTGTAGTCCTAGCTTATTCTCGCATGAACCGGTCCTTAGATCTAAAGCAAGCAAACCACCATAACATCCAACCCATCCACATACCAGGCTTGCTTAGATCATCTGTTACCATACCATGTTTAACCAGTTCATGTTAACCATAATCTCATCCATGCATAATTAAATTGAGTGATATAGTTGTTTCCATCCCAGTTGATTAAGCGAAGCAAAAAGGTAAAAACCCTTCCCGACTCTCTACCATAAATTCCAGGTGACAAGGGTGGTTTAACAAGTCTAGTAAACTTCCTATCATAGGATTCCCATCAAATTGACACAGCATGCAAGTTCGCAAACAAAACATTTAATTTAAAATAGGATCAATATGCTTCAAGGACACTTGCCTTGCTCTTGCTGTTGATTAGGGTCAACGCCTTCAAACTCTTGATGTTGTAGATCCTCCGCGGCACTCTCTAGCGCAAATCCGTCTAATCCACACAATAACCATACAAGACAAGAAACACAATCAAAGAGTGCACAAATATTACTCAATATGACATGACATGCATGATTGATGCAAATGCAAGGTAGAACTTGTTACTAGATTGCTTTTAATGATCACTAACTAGCTCTAATAGATTATAACAAGTTTATACAGGTTTGGGGTCGATTAGATCAAATTTTAGAATTAATTCAACACAATTTAACCAGAAAGATCGGACTAGTCCGCCAGGAACCGAACAAGTCCACACTTGACGAGATCAGCAGATTAGGGTTTTCTAGATCGACGTGAATTTGGAGATTAGGGGTTGAATTCACATAAGGGAAAGAGAATAGAAGGTATACCAGGAGTTTAGAACTCCAATGAACCAAGAAACTTGGAGGGAACACTTGGATCTTGATGATCTAGGGTTGGTGATGAACTTGGAGATGAATTGGTGGTGAAGGACGAAACTTGGTGGAGATCTTGATCCTCCTTCGTTTCCTCCTCTTCTTCCTCTTGCTTGGGATCTTCTCCTCCCTCCTTGATGGTGGCTCCCCACGAACTAGGGTTTGGGTGGGTGGAAAAGTGGCAAATAGGTGTCAAACCAAGGGGTGGGGCTGTTTATATAGAGGTGGAGGCTAGGGTTAGATGGATTTCGAGTTTTGGGATGAGTAGAGGCCGGTTTAGAGTCCCACATGGGCTCCAAAAGAGTTAGGCACGACGTACCTAGGCCCACTTAACGTGAAACCCAAGAAACAAGTCGTAAAACAAAAGATCAACTCGGAGTCGCGAAATATCGGACAAGTCCGGACAGGACAGGATTAGTCCGAAGTCGTCCAGAGAGAAAATCGGACAAGTCTGGCCAAAAATCGGACAAGTCCGATCTTAGTCAGAAAGGAAAACGGACAAGTCCGCTGGAACACCGGACTAGTCCGGAAAAGTCCAGGGACTTAGCAAATTTTCAAGGATTCATGGAATATCGGACTAGTCCGCACAAAATCGGACAAGTCCGTTTTTAGTCAGAGAGAAATCGGACTAGTCCTCATCGAAACCGGACTAGTCCGCACTTTCCTGCGTTTTAAGTGCGGTTTTGCTCCAAATCAATTTTAAACTCTCCGAATCAATTTTAAACTCGTTCCTCTTGTTGTGGGCTAATGTTAAACATGTATATGAGTGCATGTAGGGCATGATGCATGAAAATGAGGGTGTTACACTAGGGTTGAGGGTTTCTTCAATTGTGGCAAAGAGGTGAAAAATTGGGGTGGTGGATTGTTTATATAGAGGTGGAGGTGGTAGGGTTTGATGGATTTCGAGTTTAGGGTGTTGGACGTCGTTTAGGGGTCCCACATGGACTCCACAGAGGTTGGGCACGACGTTCTTGGGCCCAATTAAGGTAAATAGCCAATAACAATTCATGGATGAAAAGATTGAATCCAAGTCGGGCACACCGGACAAGTCCGCTAGGGGCCGGACTAGTCCGATATTGAACAGAGGCATCAACGGATAAGTCTGGTAGGTGGTACGAAGAAGTCCGGTTTGGAACAAAGACATTTTTGGACAAGTTCAGGGTTGCAAGAAAATGTTTTTCGGGCTAAAATTCAACAAGGAACGGACTAGTCCGCTTGGGCCACAGACAAGTTCGGACAACATCAGAGACTAAACCGGACTAGTCCGTGCACTGTGTCGGACAAGTCCATAGCTCGGAAGAACTGAATTTTCTGAAGAAGAATAGGGATAACGGACTAGTCCGGGGTTATGGCCGGACAAGTCCATACCCTAACCGAGTTAAATTGCTGATTAGGCCTAAATTAATTTTAATCTTGTCCCATTTTATATTGCTTAATGTTAAACACATATAAAAATTTATGCAATGCATGATGGATGAAAACGAGGGCGTTACACTGTGGCACAGCTGAACGTGGAGGATTACAAAGGACAGATAGGTCTGTCACCACCTACTGCCTACCTCTTCAATCTGTGGGTCTACAAGATATCCAACGTTACTTAACTACCCTATCACAATGCTAGAATATTAAGTAAATACATTAAGAGTCATGACCCAAGCTATATTAAGGCAATGACTAACCTAACCATCGCTGAACCAATGATGAGACATAGCATAAGTTATTCATATCAACATGATCATATCATAATGAATTAGACTATAGTGGGGGTTTGTAGTGTTTATGATAATAAATTGAAGTGATATGGCATAATCATAAACACTACTCCTACAACATACATGGACTCCACAGTCAAACAAGAAACACTTCATCCAAGTATATGAATAAAAGAAGATTAAAGATAACATCTTTATTATGCATTAAGTCACAAATATAAGAAAAGATACATGAGCCACACGTTTCTCAATTTGGACTTGAGACTAGAGGCTCTCCTCCCAATAGCCTAACTCCACTAAGGACTAAGAGAACTAGTGTATACAATAGAATGATGCTCAAGTTGTGTGTGTTGAAGTTAGGGGTCCTGTTTATATCTTAGGAAAGGGTCGGTTCCCGCCACCAAAAGCGCGTGAATCAGTGACCACTGACTTCTTCAAGCCGAGAGGAGCCAACACATGGTGATTGACTCAGTTTGGCGCCAGGACCAAGTCGGCTGACCTGGTCTTTGCACCGCTTCGTGTGTGCTTTCTCCAGGTCACTACTAGGTGGGTCCCATCCCTTGATATAGGTGCTACACCATTGGATGGCCTTGAATACTTTTGTTTGTTGGCCATTTGATCCATGTGATGCCACATGTCGGCACTTGATTGGATGGGATGATATTTTATAGGATTCATCCCCTTGTTTCACTTCATATTTGTACAAAATACCTGCATGCACCAATTTCTCCAAGTACAAGAGGAAATAGGTTTAATAGAAAGTTGAATTTTGCAAGAAATGATATTTCCTTAACATAGTTGAGTTATATTGACGGGCGAAATTGTTATATAACAGCCGTCAACAAAAACTCCCCCTTAATTTAAGCCATGAGGATGCATAACCCATATTTCACTATGAATGAAACAAAAATGAGTGAAATCCAAAGGTTTTGTAAAAATGTCAGCCAATTGGTGTTCGGTATCTACATGGTGAAGTACAATGTTTCTTTTTCAACATTATCATGGAGAAAGTGATACCTAATGTCAATGTGCTTTGTTCTAGAATGTTGCATAGGGTTTTTAGCAATGCAAATGGCACTAGTGTTCTCATGAAACGTTGGAACACTATCTAAATCAACCCCATAGTCCCTAAGTGTTTGAACAATCCAAAGAATTTGTGAGCAAGCACTAGCAGCGGCTTCATATTCAGATCCGGCTGTGGATTGTGCAATTGAATTTTGTTTTCTAGAGGAGCAAACAACAAGTAAATTACCAAGAAGATGACAAGCACTCGAGGTACTTTTCCTATCAATCCTTCAACCCCCAAAATCAGCATCCAAAAAGGCTTTCAAAGTAACAATTGAGGAAGAAGGAAGAAAAATGCCAAATTCTTGATTTCCATGTAAGTACCTGAGAATCCTTTTGATGGCTTGACGACGCGAAGCACGTGGAGAAGCTTGAAATCGTGCACAAATACATATGCTGAATTCTATGTCCGGTCTTGATGTCGTGAGGTACAAAAGTGACCCGATCATGCTTCCATATCCTTTTTGATCCACGGGTTCACCATCTTAATAGAGTTAAAGTTTGTTGTTGTTCCCATTGTTTATGAAGTGTCTTGCTTTTACCCAAGTTGAAGTGCTTAAGAAGGTCTTTCGTATACTTCGTTTGATGCACAAAAGTACGCTCCTTGGTTTGCTTGATTTGCAGCCCCAAAAAGTATGTGAGTTCTTCCATCATACTCATCTCAAATTCCAAACTCATCATAGCTGAAACTTGGACACAAGATCATGAGAAGCACAACCGAGGATAATATCATCCCACATACACTTGAACAAAAAATGAGTCGTTGACATGCTTAAGCACAAAAAGAGTTTTATCAACCTTGCCCATGATAAACCCCTTTTGATGTAAGAATGTTTTTAACCTATTATACCATGCTCTAGGGGCTTGTTTGAGACCGCAAAAGGCTTTGGACAGTTTGTATACACGATTAGGAAAATCTGTATTTTCAAAACCCGGTAGTTGCTTGACATAAACCTACTCATCTATGTAGCCATTAAGAAAAGAACTTTTAGAATCCATTTGATATAACTTGAATCCTTTAGATGCAGAAAAAGCTAACAAAATTCTTATGGCTTTTAATCTAGCAATAAGAGCAAAAGTTTCATAAAAAACTAGACCTTCAATTTGTGTAAAACCTTGAGAAATCAACCTAGCCTTATTCCTAACCACAACCCCATCCTCGCTTTGTTTATTTCAAAACACCCATTTTGTTCCAATTAAAGTGTGACCTTGAGGTGGAGGTACAAGTTTCCAAACATTATTTCTTTCAAAATTTCCGAACTCTTCTTGCGTGGCAATAATCCAAGATTCATTAGTGAGTGCGTATGATATATCTTTAGGTTCAAAAGTAGCAACAAAAGCGGAATGAGCATGATTTGTTGAGGCAAGCTTCTAATCATTTGTTGTGGAGGATGACTTTTGAGAACGCGGAGGGGAGAAGACACTTCACAAGCTCCTTCTTCTTCATGTTCATCACAGATCAATGAACTTGTGGCTCGAGGACGATATATACCAGTTGCAGTAGTTGTTGGTGCTGGTTGTGGTCAAAATCAGCAGCGTGATCAACGTCATTTGCATATGAATATTCGGGCAGTGGCACCAATTCTTAGCCTTCTTCGATGAAAATACTCTCCACCTGCGGATATGGATCTGGACCTGCAATATTAAAACTAGTACCTGGACTAGCTTCATCAAAAGAAACCTCACAAGTCTCCACAGGTTTGTTAGTGTCAAGTAAAAGCACACGGTAGCCTCTAGTATGAGATGATAACCAATAAACATGCCATCAACAGATCTAGGTTCAAATTTATCAATATTATCATGTTTCTTAACAAAGCATTTACAAACAAAGATACGAAAGAGTGTGACACCAGGCCTATGTCCGGACTAAAGTTCATATGGTGTTTTTCCCAGCTTAGCATGCAAGAAAACACGATTTGAGAAATAACAAGTGGTTGCAATTGCATCAGCCCAAAATTTCTTAGGAGTTTGATATTCATCAAGCATAGCCCTAGCCATCTCAACTAAGGTTCTGTTCTTTCTCTCTACGACACCATTTTGTTGAGGTATATAGGGTGAAGAAAATTCATGATATATTCCATTTTTAGCACAAAAGTGATCAAACGAATGATTTTTGAATCCGGTTTCATTATCACTTCTAATTGCTTTTAAAGATCCTGGGTGATCAATTGATAATCTAAGAAATAAAGTTCTAAAGTGACTAAAAGCTTCATTCTTCGATGCCATAAAGTAAACCCAAGAGTATCTAGAATAATCATCAACAATCACAAGAACATACCATTTACCTCCAAAAGATTGAACACGTGAAGGACCTACGGTTTCAAGGTGCAAAAGATGTCCCAATTCAGTTGTCATGGTCATTTTGAGAGGAGCATGTGAACCTGCAACCATCTTAGCATGTCTACAAGAAGAGCACACAATTTCTTTGTCCCCTTTAAGTTTAGGCAGCCCACATATGCGATCAAGAGCACTAACACGCGTGAGATAATCAAAGCCTACGTGATAAAGTCTACGATGCCGAAAATATAAGTCTTTGGAATCATTGGCAACTAGACACCTATGCTTGGAGGATGACATATCAAAATCAGCTTCAAAAACTCTTCCAAACCGAGACATGTTAAAAATGAGCTCACTGTTTGAATCTACAACCTTGCAGCAACTTCTAGTGAAAATATTTTCCAGATTTTCATCTAGCAATTGTGAAATAGAAAGAAAGTTGTATTTCAAATTTTTAACGAGTGCCACATCCTTCAAATTGCAGTGATTATTTACTCTAACTGAACCCTTAGAAATTATAGGATTTGATGAATTATGGACAAAAGTAACATTCTCTACACGTGCCACAAAAGAGACGCAGGAGAACCAATCTTTGTTATAGGTCATGTGGCGTGAGCAACCTGAATCCACAATCCAAATGTTCTCCTTCCTGAAGTGTGTAACCTACATAAGCACAATACATTGATAACTCAATACTGGGTTAGTCAAAAGGCATTTAGGAATCCAGTATCGAGTCACACGATGTTCAGAAGGATTAACACACAAAAGCTTAAATAAAACAACATGTTTATGAGCCAAAGTTTTAGAATTCTTGTACTCAACTACTGACCTACTAGGTGTTACATGTGTAGCAAGAAAAATAGTAGGTTTGAGAGCAAACTTTGCATGTTATTGACTTATTATAGCAGGTTGCATATTCCTAACTTCTGATTCAACATGTACATCAAATTTTGCATGAGAGTTATGAAATCTAGCATGCATCCTTTCCTTTTTCTGTTGTGTAGCTAGTCTATAATAAAAATCTATGACATCACCATCTCTACCACAGTAGGTACAATGAAATTTAACTTTATGTTCATGTCTAGATGATCAAGCAACATGTTTATTAGAAACTGAATGAGACAACACTCCTGCAGATTTGAAAACCACTTCTTTTTGTTTAGGAACTATTTGAACCAAACCACTTCCTAATAACTTTATAATTTTAGGTGGATGAGCCTTAGCATGAGCATGAGAATCAAAACCTAAACTAGTTTTATCATTGCAAGACTTTGAAGAATTCAGCAGCAAGTTTAGGTTCTTATTTGCACTACAAAACTGATCTAGTGTTCTATGCATGTCATCAAGTTTATTAGACAAGTATAGGCAGTTTGTACATGAAGTTTTTCCTTTTAAATTGCAATTAGAACAATATTTAACTTTATGAGAGCGTAAAGCATTGTCTAAAACAGAAATCTCATCCATAGCATCATGTTGTTTCTTGTCAAGATCATCACAAGTAGAACAATGCAAATCAAATGTAGAACAACTAGCATCTTTTATCTTTTTATATTTAAGTGCAGCAATCTTTTTGTTCTTTTCAATTTCAAGTACAAGTTTATCAAGAGTGGAGGTGTGTGCACAGCTTAATGAGGACGATTATTCATATATTAATTCACATGATGTACAAGAATCATCACTAAGAATCAAGGGTTTTAGACGGCTAATTTCTGATTCTAGTAATTCAATTATAATAGCATTGTCGCTATGTTTTTTGTCCTTTTTTCCTAAGTATAACAGTGGCACGAGAAATAGCATCACACATTTCTTTGCAAGTGGAACATACCTGTTCATCGCCGCTATTGTGTTTTGCCTCCTCCATACTTGATCTTGAGTTACCCGCCATGAAGCACATATTTGCCAAGTTCTCTTCATCTTCGTCACTTTCGATGTCCACGTCGCTCGAGCTAAGTTCTTGAAGTGCGGAGACAAAGCTGTTTACCAATTGGCAACATGTAAAACTCTTCTTTTTCTCGTTGTTGTTTGTAGAGGAGGACTTGAATTTTGCTTGCATCTCATTATGGGGACTAGAACCTTAAAGGTTAGGGTAATTTGTACAAAAATGGCCGAACTCACCGCATCTGAAGCATCGTTGAGAAACAACACTTCCTCTTCTTCGAGTTCTCATATTTTGCAATGCTTTTGAGAATCGAGTAGACAAGAGTGCTAGCTCCTCCTCTAAAAACTCTTTAATTTGTTCATGGGTTAGATAGGACAACAAAGCAAGTGTACCACATGATGAAGATTGACTAGAGCTAGTCGTGACATGTTGTGAAAAAATGAAAGAGACTTGTTGGGAATCTTATGTGAGATTATGTCAACTTCATGGGTTTTTAACTTGGAATATAGCACATCAATTATAAGTGTACTCATGACAGTGGATTAACGAATAGATGTAACTTTCATCTCCCAAATTGACATGTCTCAAACACTTAGTAATTGCCTAGCATTCTCAGCATTTGAAAAAGGAACGCTGACACTATGCAAGTTGCAGAGAATTTTGTTAAAGCGAGCAAAGAGGTCATCGATTGACTTACCGGGCTGCATCTCGAAGCGCATGTATTCTTTTTTCAACATGTATTGTCTTACCTCCTTGATAGTGTTGGATCCTTCATGATAATAACATAGAGCTTTCAAAACATTTTACACAGATCGGAGGTGTGCAACTCGATCAAAGTCGCTTTGAGCCAACACTTGTATGATCAAGTTGCGAGCCTTGTTATTGTTGTCGACATCCCTCATGTTTGCAGCCGTAACTTGATCATTGGGTCGCACATAGAAAGACTTGTAGACCTTTTCCGATATGTCAAACCCTTGCGCTAGTATGTAAGCCTTCGTACGTGCCTTCCATACCTGAAAATCAATGCCATTGAACAAGGTTTTGCAGAGTACTTCTCCATGTCGATTAGTCAAAAAAAGTGGAAATCACAAATATTAGAGCATCGTGGCTCTGATACCAATTGTAGGATTGAAGAGCACGTTAAAGGCTACCATAGGAGAGAATGGTAGATTAAAACTTTTTTAGCGGAAGCAACAAAAACCCCTCAGAACAAAAACAATCTTTTAAAGAAACAACGTGTGCGACTAATCTAAGTGTGATCAAATATGACAAAAATAGTATAGATTATGAAGATTCAAGTCACAAAGAATTCACAACAAGAATCACGAAAAAACCGTCGAGAAAAACTCAAGTTATGATCGAAAGATCGAACAAGGGTATATATGTTCTACCCGTGTAAAAAGCAAGATCTGCAACACTGCAATGAAACTCGTGTAAACAAGAAAAAACAAATCCGATGATCATGAAATTTTGAAATATGGTATATAATTAAGTTTTCAAGACAACCCAAAAAGAATCACGTCAATTGGATTTGTAAAATCTGAGTCATGATAAAAACACCAATGCAACGTAGTGCTGTGCAGAAACTCGACGAGAAAACTTGCCTGAAACAAGTCGGATGAACAAGGAATAAAAAATCCTCTAAAATAAAAAAATTTATTGATCATAACACAAGGGGAATAGCCCAAAGTTGTCTCCCTACGAGCTCTGGCCTCCCTTGCTTATATAACCAGCCTTATGGCCAACCCAATCCAATCAAGGACTCTAATCCTACTCAGTTTCAACCGAAACTTTTCACAACTGCTCAAGACTCTTCCATACTCAGATAGAAGCAATATTAAGACTTCCAAACATCTTAGGAACATCCAAAACACTCCTATAAAAGCAAGTTTGAAACGTTGCGAGTTAAAACATAACAGCTGAACGAATATTTTAGTAAATGAAAGATCGTATAGTACAAAGCAGCCGCTATGCAATGTATAAGAAAAGTTCGGACATTCTGAAGTGGGCTTTTCAGCAATATTCAAAACTTTGTACGTGAATCTTCACTTTTATTTAAATTGCCAATGTATTCATAGCACATGGGTCTCACAACAACCCACCAGTAGCACGCTTTCAAGTCCTTGTACATCTTCGTACAACCGGGGCAAACGGAGTAAAGCGAGTCATGTGCCTCCTTTAATATCATCTTACAAATTTGCTTCACATTAGGCACAACAATTCTTTTCCCAAGCCATAGAGTATCATGGTCATCCTCATCAAATTTGAATTATCTCCCTTCTTGGTTCTTCGGATTTAACTCCATCATTCCCATCTCATTCATAAACCCAAGATGCAACCGTTCAAACTCCTTACATATCTCGGATGGATACTCCCAAACTGTGAGTTGGTGGCTTGCTCCTTTTCTATTCAGAGCGTCGGCCACTACATTGGCTTTCCTAGGTGACAGTTGATTCCCACATTGTAATCCTTAGTGAGCTCCAGCCATCGTCGTTGCCTCAAATTCAGATCCATTTGCGTGAAGATGTACTTGAGACCCTTTTTATACCTGTAAATCTCACACCTATGTCGAAGGATCTAATGTCTCCATATCTTCAAGGCATGCACTACGACTGCAAGTTCGAGATCATGTGTAGGATAATTATGCTCATTGTTGACAGCTGTTATATACCAATTTCACCTGTCAATCCAACTCAAATATGTGAAGGAAATATCATTTCTTGCACACATCAACTTTCAATTTAACCTATTTCCACTTGTCCTTGGAAAAAGTAGTGCATGTAGGGATTCTATGTGGAATTAAAGTGGAACAAGGGGATGGATCCTATAAAATATCATTTTAGCCAATCAAGCGATGACATATGGCACCAAATGGATCAAATGGCCCACAAACAGAAGTATTTGAGACCATCCAACGGTGTAGCACCAACATCAGTCAATTGGACCCACTTGGCAGAGACCTGGAGGAAGCACACTGCAAAAGGAGCCAAGACAAGGTCGACCGACCCCCCTAGTCGGCCGACTAGGTCCTGGTGCAAAACATGGTCAAACACAACATGTTGGGTCCTCCTGACTTGAAGAGGTCATGGGAGATAGATTTGCGCGCTTTTGGTGGTGGGAACCGACCCTTCACCAAGCTATAAATATGTGACACCCTGTTCCGAAAATGAACCAAGCATAATGCATATGTGTGCCTAGGATGTTTAACACACATACACAAGTGATTCACAAACGAGGAAAGATACCTTACTTCGATTGTCACAGAAGTTGGCTGCCTCCAAATCATAGATTTAGGCAATAGAGGCGTATCTTTAGAAAGAAAAGGACCACTGAAACATCTCAATGGATTAGTGTGGGGACCGGAGTCCACACCTCCGAGGATCTCATTGGGTGGTGCCGTGCGATGCGGCACTTGACAGCACACACGAAAAGGATACCAAAACATATAAAATTTTCATTTCATAATAAGATGAGTTTACAAAAGAGTGTACAACAGGGGTACACAAAATACATACTCATAATCTCACCTAACTAAGCAGGAGAGAAGACGTCCATGCCCTAGGACACTTCTCATTAGCAACCAGAAGAACATTCAACAGCGGCGTGGTTCACATGAGATTTATCTCGACCTCGAGTCTCATGTACAACCTGAACAGCAGAAATAAAACTAATACCTGCAAAAATTGTTAAAGCACAAACGTCAGCATAAGGCTCAGCAAGACTAACCCGTCTCACTAGACATATGCAAGGGTTAGTAATAAACATAGGTAAGGAATAGATGAATAGACTCTCCTACAAGTAAATCCTTATAATCATGTTTTAAGTAGCAAATGACATTCTTCGAGCACGGCACATCATAAACTCCACAATCAAACAAGAAATGCTTTGCCGATGATAGGACATGCTCAAAGCACATAATGCTATTACAGCTAAAGTATGGGGAAACTGCAAAATTTAATTTTACTATCTCTAAGTCATACAAGGTTGCAAAGCAATTATAATTCAATACAATATATTTTTCTGGCTTCTTTAGTATTTACTACGTCACGACAGCGACGGACAAGTGGTACTCTATTACCCCGAGGGACGGTGCTTGCAATCAGGACACACCCAGATTGCATGACACGTATACCCGTGTGGGAGATACATACATGCTCTCCTCCCCGCGTCATACGTTGCCACCTTTCACCCAAGACCCCAATGTTGACAAACCTCTTCATCCCAAGCAAAAGGTCCCCTACACGGACACGTCAAAACGTTCCGCTAGGAGATTTACACCTTTCTGCCTTCGCATCTCCATTCAAGGACAACCGAGGAGTCTCCACACTACAGTCTGGAGTTACATCAGTTTCATGGGCCCATATACCATTATGCAACCGGTACAGTTCAAGCTTGTCCAACGGTGCCGCATACGACACGGTCCTCAAGAGACACATGCAGGGCTATGCGCCCGATACTCCATCTCGTCAACTCCTATTCCCCCTGCCCGGTCTCGTATTCTTTTCATAAGACATTTTTAAATCTTACACCCTCATATGAACTGTTATTCCTATCTCCCGAGTAGATTCCAACTACTCGACTTCTACCGGATTTCCTATACATTAGCAAAACAGTTACTACAGGTCAAACTGTAACTCGTTCCAACCAACCCCTGGGATTTGTGGTCATGCAAGTGGAGTATCAAACACCTTATACGTAAATGCACAATATCAACTGAAGACGTAAGTGAATAAAACTGGGAACTTTGAAAAGCTCTTAAATGCAAACCGGGGCTTGCCTTAGTTTGCGATTCGATTAAATGTCAATTGTTAAGGTCTTTCTCTGAAGACTCCGCCAAGGACTTCAAGTGGACACCCTGGCCTTCTCCTCCAAGCGACACTTCTCGTCAATATCGATCACTACACGACATGCATATAGGAATGCTAATAAATTATAATGTACATATAGTTCATAAGCTTTTTAACTATGGTTATAGTGAGTGAATGATCTTCTTTGGCTTTGGGATTTTTATGGTAGATGTTAGGGACTACAAGGGATACTCTTGCAAAGAACAGGAGATGATCAAAGTAGTTTGTTGTCTCTAAAATTATGGAAAGCAATAAACATCCAAGAATTTTAGAGAAGAAACTGTAGCTAGGACATAGCTGCCAGTTGATGATCATGATGGAGGATGTTGTTCTAGTTCTAGCAAAACTGGTTTCATAAATTTCTAAACCTTGGTGAAGGATATATTAAATTTCAAAGTTGGCAAGAATTTCTGGAATTATTTTATATATGAATTTTAGCTTTTCAACTAACATTAAGTTGGCAACTTAATTAGAACGAGGATACTAAGTCAATTAAATCTCAAAGTTTTACAGGACTTAGTATATGACAAGTGGAGTGTCCAGTTCAAATTTAGAACACAAGAAAGCAATTGAACATCTGTAATAATTCAATGACTGAAAAAGGTAATTGAATTATACAGAGGGTTATACAGGTGCAATGGCTCCCAAACATTTTCTGGAAATCTAGAATAGGATAATGTATTCTATGTGAGTTTTGGGGATTTTCCAGTGGACAGTTCATTTGGAAAAATTGTATTTGTATTTGGAAAGATTTTTTCTACAAAATTCAAAATTAAGTTTCACAAAGCCTAATTGGAGCTATCCGAAACTAGAGCTCAAGGGCTTTCAAACAAAATTTGTTTGAAAATTTTTAGATTAGTCTATAGAAAGTTATGGATTTTCTAAGTTGGAGTCAAATCTGGAATTAAATCCTAATTTGAATTAAACCACTTAACTTACGTCGGTTTGGCTCTAACCGACGTAAGTTAGGGCACATAACTTACGTCGGCGTGCTCTGGCCGATGTAAGTACTCCGGCCCAGCCCAAGGCCCATCCCGCCACTTAACTTACGTTGGCTTCTGCAGACCAACGTAATTAAGTAACTTATATCGGTGGCCGACGTAAGTTACCTTAATTACGTCCAAGCCGCTACGTCGGCCAGTCGCTGACGTAATTAAATGAAAACCGATGTAATTAAGTTAGTTACATCGGTTTATGCCTTACGTCGGCCCTGGCCGACGTAAGTGATCGATATTCCTGTAGTGAGTCCACACACAACCTCAAAGTCTCATCCTTCTTCTTCACAAACAACGCAGAACAACCCCAAGGTGATGAACTTGGGCGAACAAAACCCTTGCTCAATAAGTCATTCAGCTGCTCCTTCAATTCTGCAAGTTCCTTCAGTGCCATCCTATACGGCTTCCTTGAGATTGGCATGGTTCCCGGCGCTAGTTCAATCTTGAACTCGACGTCACGTTCTGGTGGCATGCCCGGAAGATCGTCAAGAAACATGTCTGGATATTCACACACTACGGAAATACCCTCAAGGTTCTTGACACTTGTGTGATGCACCGCTGAGACTCTTGGTGCGGTAGTCAAAAGATTTAAAGTGTTGCTACCATGGAATTGAGAATTCAGTTGGACAGTCCGTGAGCTGATATCAAAGATAGCTCCATGATGTGTCAACCATGACTTTCCCAAGATGAGGTCAATCTTCTGACCTTCCAAAATGATGAGGTTCACCGGATATATACTCCCACCCATGCACAAAGGTGCTCGAGAAACAACCTCATTAGCTGAAATATTGCCTCCAGGTGAACTGATACAAAAAGGATGTAAGACAGTCACAATTGGTACTTGATGTTTCAGTACAAAAGACTTGCTCACAAAGTTATGAGTAGCTCCAGAGTCAAGAAGAACGACTACTGGTTGATCATGTAAAGTAAACATGCCTGCTAAAACAGGTTCCCCTTCTGGAATGTCCTCAATCGCAGCATAATTAACACTGGCAGACTACGATGAGGTTTTCTTTTTAAATTTATGGTGCTGATCAGAATTGTTGGAAAAGGATAATTGGACACGGTCATGTTCTGTATTGCAACGTTCCCGTGCTAAATGCATTCTGTGCTTTCCACGGAATTGGGGTGGACTGACAACATGCACATCTTGCAGAGATTGGGCTGCAAGAGTGAGATCATACTATTGCGGTGGAGAATCAGGACACACTTGCACGCTTTGTTGAGGTGCAATTAAAGCCTCCATTGGATAGGAGTGATACCGAACCTGTTGTGGTTGCTCACTCGAACAAAGCTCTCGACCGGACGGTAAGCAATATACCGCTCGATCCTCCTGAGGAATGTCACTGATAATCTTCAGTGATGTTTTCCTCTTCCTCTTCTCAGCCTAATAGCGAAAAGTTGCATCCTCCTGAACAATAGTGGCACCAACCAAGTCATTGTAGTTGCCGTTATTGAATAACACCAGTCGAGCTCGAAGTTCGACGTTCAGTCCTCTCAAGAAACAATCACACTTCAACACCTCGATATTCACATACTCAGGCGCATATTGAGCCAAACGATTGAACGCTTTGGAGTATTCATAAGCACTCATTTCTCCTTGCTTTAACTCCACAAACTCCTCCAATTTGGTTTTAATCGTACCTGTAGAAATGTGGCGAGCATGAAAAGCATCACGAAACTCTGCCCAGGTCACACGATGACCGTCAGGGAGAGTGGTGAGATATTGAGACCACCAAGCTCCTGCGGATCCTTGAAGTTGTTGAGCGGCAAATAAAACCTTCTGATACTCATCACACTGAAGTAACTCAAACTTGGCTTCAATCACCCGGAGCCAATGTTCCAACTCCAATGGTCCCCAGGCTTCTGTGAAAACTGGTGGTTGAGTTGCCAAGAAATCTAGATATGTGACTTGAGGTTGATCAAGTGGTCGAGCCTCAGGTTGTACACTCCGCTGTACCAACGTTTGCAGTGACTCGGCCATACTTGCTAAGACTTCTGCCAATCCGGTTGATGATGGCACTGGTGGTAGAGTTGAGTCATCTCCACCATGAGCAGAACTTCTCGATTCACCCTGAAAATGAGTGTGATCCATGCTGGAAGAGTAAGCATTATGGTTAAGATCCAAAGTTGCAATACCAACTGGAGTCATGATAAAGACCGTAATATGCATCACTTAACAATGCAGTATGCTAGGTGTAAATCAAGACTAGAACATTGAACTAGACCCAAATAAGTGATACTGCCCACCAATCACATAACATGGTGTTTCAACTTTACATTAATCAATCATGTAAATTAATCACCCCTAGACATGATGAGTGACATAAGAAGGTGAAACTAAAACGATTTGAGTTGATAACATCGCATACTGGTATGCCGTCCAGATTTCTGGTCCATCAGGCCAGTCTGTAGAAACGTAATTATGTCTTACAGTTAACTGCAGAATTTGGTCTGGAGTTCAACTACAAATTTATAGTAAACTCAAAAATCTTTCCAGAATGCATTACTTTGTCCCCATAGCAATTCGGGAATGGAAGGTATTGAAACATGATTAATGGTTACAAGACAGTTCAAATCTGGAATATGAACTTCAGTTCTGTTCCAGCAGACCATCCGGTATAAATTCAAAATTTGCTCACAGTAAATGGCAGGTATAGGATTTTAATTAAATACAAAAGTTTTATATCACTTCATAAAATTTCCAGATTGTATTTGAACAACTACAGGTGAGCTCTGGATTAAAAGTTATACAGGTCTGAAGTTGACTAAAATATTCTGGAAATCTTGACAGAACCTCCCCCGTATATGTGGGTTTTGTCCATAGTTTATACAGGTATATGAAAACAATATCTTGAGGTAATGACAAAATAAACATGGTACCAAATCATGGTAATGTCCCAGAAATATATTTGGTTCAGGCTCACAAAGTCGTTATACAGGTCAAAGCTTGCAAATTTCAACTATTCACAAATGATTTCTGGTCCTGGACTGCCAGAACAGAGTTTGTGACAATTGGAATTGGACTCTGGTAATGAAAGATTCAGACCAGGAGTTGAATAGAAAGTTGATAAAGAACTTCATAAGCTTTCCTAAGACGTATATATCTAACTATGTCAAGCTTTAATATTAGGAGATATGACTGTCTAAAGTCGACAGATGAGTTGACTGGTTTTCTGCCAGCAGATCTGCAGTGTACCAGTTTCAACCTGGGATTTTGATTGGTTCAGTGTCGAATTAGAAAACACTTCAATTTACAAAGTTGTAGTAATGCTTCTGCCCTCTCCAGATATGTATCACAATAGGACAGAAGATTTTTCTACAAGAAGTTATGGTGCAAATACAGAGACTGTAATTGGGTATGACATTTGTAGTAGTTTTTGTGGAGTTCGGATTACGCCAAGGCAGGATCATTTTCAGTCCTAAAGACCAAAATGAACTTTGCAGTGGACTTGATGATCTTTCTATCCATATAGCATATCCCTATGTTATTTTCCAACTAACCAAGATTACGACCTGGCGAAGTTGAGCAAACCTCTGCCAGAAATAAAAACCTTGATTCTTCACGAATTATGAGTGATATTCACCTTGCAATGTCCAAAACTTACCAACAACTGGTAGTCGGACTTTCCAAAAATGTAATGCAACCATTCTGACGTTGGGGATGGTCAAGTATCAAGGTCGATACTGACGGTACTACGTGCCTCACCAAAGAAAATTCTAACTGGTATATCCGGATACGTCTATAGGTGGTCCTAATATCGTTCACTCGCAAACGTGTGCTACACGGGTCGCTACCGTAGTCAATGCTGCACAAGACAAACAATCCCCTTTCACACCTTCACACCTCAAGGGCAGCACGGGGAAACACGACAGGCAGTCACAATAATATACAAAAGTAAATGCATACGACTCTGGTGTGAGTTGCCCTCGAGCGATGTCATGTCTCGAGGTACATAGCTATAAATACGTCTGTACAGCAAAGAGTCCCGTACAAACAGGCTTATACACGCTCGGGCATACGTGTTTCGCATGCTCCCATAGAATACGAATGATTCTAGAGAGGCATACTATCGGGTTATACACCACCCGACGGGGGCTCCCACTAACTTTGAAGCACGCTGGGGTACCGCGTGTCATAGGTTCTCAGAAACATGGAAAGTTTCAGAGACTCCTATTAACATCTCCATGCCAAGCCACGGAAAACATCCATGCTACCTCTCGCATGGTGAGCTTACCGCAAATGATCCGCTTACGGTGGTGTACCTTACCTCTTACCTGACGTCGGAGCGTCGTTACAGAATTAATAACATATAATTTAGTTTACCACCTTTATAACTTATACTAGTAATAGTCCTTAATGGGCATATAGCTAATCCTCACTCGACTACTTCGGAGTTTTCGAAAATAGGCTCTTTTCAAGCGGCTATTCCCAATGATGCTCTAGTACCATGTCTGTGGGACCGGAGTCCACACCTCCGAGGATCTCATTGGGTGGTGCCGTGCGATGCGGCACCTAACACCACACACGAAAAGGATACCAAAACATATAAAGTTTTCATTTCATAATAAGAAGTGTTTACAAAAGAGTGTACAACAGGGGTACACACGCAGCGGAAAAATACATACTCATAATCTCACCTATCTAAGCAGGAGAGAAGACGTCCATGCCCTATGACGCTTCTCATTAGCAACCAGAAGAACATTCAGTAGCGGCGTGGTTCACATGAGATTTATCTCGACACCTCGAGTCTCATGTACAACTTGAACAGCAGAAATAAAACTAATACCTGCAAAAATCGTTAAAGCGCAAACCTGAGCATAAGGCTCAGCAAGACTAACTCATCTCACTAGACATATGCAAGGGTGAGTACTAAACATAGGTAAGGAATAGCATGATTAGACTCGCCTACAAGTAAATCCTTATAATCATGTTTTAAGTAGCAAATGACATTCTTTGAGCACGACACATCATAGACTCCACAATCAAACAAGAAACGCTTTGCCGATGCTATGACATGCTCAAAGCACATAATGCTATTACATCTAAAGTTTGGGGAAACTGTAAACTTTAATTTTACTATCTCTAAGTCATACAAGGTTGCAAAGCAATTATAATTCAATACAATATATTTTTTTGGCTTCTTTATTATTTACTACGTCACGATAGCGACGGACAAGTGGTACTCTATTACCGCGAGGGACGGTGATTGCAATCAGGACACACCCGGATTGCACGACATGTATACCCGCGTGGGAGATACATACATGCTCTCCTCCCCGTGTCATATGTGGCTACCATTCACCCAAGACCCCAATGTCAACAAACCTCTTCATCCCAAGCAAAAGGTCCCCTACACGGACACGTCAAAACGTTCCGCTAGGAGATTTACACCTTTCTGCCTTCGCATATCCATTCAAGGACAACCGAGGAGTCTCCACACTACAGTCTGGAGTTACATCAGTTTAATGGGCCCATATACCATTATGCAATCGGTACAGTTCCAGCTTGTCCAACGGTGCCACATACGGCACGGTCCTCAAGCGACACAGGCAGGGCTATGCGCCCGAGACTCCATCTCGTCGACTCCTATTCCCTCTACCCGGTCTCATATTCATTTCATAAGCCATTTTTAAATCTTACACCCTCACGTGAACTGTTATTCCTATCCCGCAAGTAGATTCCAACTACTCGACTTCTACTGGATTTCCTATACATTAGCAAAGCAGTTACTACAGGTCAAACTATAACTCGTTCCAACCAACCCCTGGTATTTTTGGTCATGCAAGTGGAGTATCAAACACCTTATATGTAAATGCACAATATCAACTGAAGATGTAAGTGAATAAAACTGGGAACTTTGAAAAGCTCTTAAATGCAAACTGGGGCTTGCCTTAGTTTGCGATTCGATTTAGATGTCAATTGTTAAGGTCTTTCTCTGAAGACTCCGCCAAGGACTTCAAGTGGACACCCTGGCCTTCTCGTCCAAGCGACACTTCTCGTCAATATCGATCACTACACGACATGCATATAGGAATGCTAATAAATTATAATGTACATATAGTTCATAAGTTTTTTAACTATGGTTATAGTGAGTGAATGATCTTCTTTGGCTTTGGGATTTTTATGGTAGATGTTAGGGACTACAAGGGATACTCTTGCAAAGAAAGGAGATGATCAAAGTAGTTTGTTGTCTCTAAAATTATGGCAAGCAATAAATTTCCAAAAATTTTAGAGAAGAAACTATAGATGGGAAATAGCTGCCAGTTGATGATCATGATAGAGGATGTTGTTCTGGTTCTAGCAAAATTGGTTTCATAAATTTCTAAACCTTGGTGAAGGAGATATTAAATTTCAAAGTTGGCAAGAATTTCTGGAATTATTTTATATCTGAATTTTAGCTTTTCAACTAACATTAAGTTGGCAACTATATTAGAACAAGGAGACTAAGTCAGTTAAATCTCAAATTTCCGCAGGAGTTAGTACATGACTAATCGTGTGTCCAGTTCAAATTTGGGACACAATAAAGCAACTGAACTTTTGTAATAATTCAATGAATGAAAAAGGTAATTGAATTATACAGAGGGTTATACAGGCGCAATGGCTCCCAAACATTTTTTGGACATCTAGAAGAGGATAATGTATTTTATGTGAATTTTGGGGACTATTCCAGTGGACAGTTCATCTGGAAAAATTGTATTAGTACTTGGAAAGTTTGTTTTCTACAGAATTTAAAATAAGTTTCACAAAGCCTAATCGGTACTATTAGAAACTAGAGTTCAAGGGCTTTCAAACAAAATTTGTTTGAAATTTTTTGGAGCAGTCTATAGAAAGTTATGGATTTTCTAAGTTGGAGTCAAATCTGGAATTAAATCCTAATTTGAATTAAACCGTGGGCCCCACCGTCTTAAAATGAACCAGTGGCATTCAAACAACACGGGGAACAGAGATACACCGCATAGCCACAACAGATCCCGGGCCACACTTGATCATCCGACGGGGTTAAAAGATGCTGACACGCGGGGCCCGCTGCGTCGTCTTCGGTCTCCCGACGCGGGCGGTGCGCGGGGCTCCCGCGGCGGCGCGCTCCGGCGAGACTCGCCGGATCCGAGTTTCCGGCCACCGCAGCACCTAATTTTGTGCGCCCAACATTAAAATCCTGCGCTGAGGACGATGGTAGGGTCGGGGAGGCTCGCTGATGGTCGGAACAACGGCGCATCAACGGCGGCGGCAGCGAGGGTTCCGGCCATGTCGGAACCATCGCTCCGTGGCTAAAACCCCTCTAAAAAGGCTAGGGAAGTCTTCTGGAACCACGAGGAAGGTGATGGGAAGGTGATAACATCGTGTAACGGTCGGCAAAACCATCATCAACGGCGACAGAGGCAACTTCTTAACGGCAGAGGGAGAACTCGTGATTCTCGAGCTACGGTCGATCATTTTTGGTGATTCTAGTTCGAGAGGGTGCGCAAAGAAGTGTAGAAGCTATTTGCTAGCAATTGTGGAGAGTGATTAAGTGTGTAACTCGAATTGAATGAAAAACCGAGCGAGTTCATAAGCTTCGGCCGATAGTAAAACTTAGCTAACTTGCTCGATACTCACGTAAACAAGGAATGGCTTTCACTGTCGTGCAGAGCGTGTCCCGGCACACCACTTTTCTATTGGAGTTGAAGCACAAAACTTCTTGTAGCAGCCTGGCACCATGGAGCAGAGACGGCGTGCGGTGAACACGACGGCGAGCTTTGGTGTAGCTTCAAAATACCGATCAAATGTTCAAATAAATAATGAAAGGATTGATTCAGAGGGCAGAGGAGGGAGAGGGGAACAACCTAGCTGTTGAGAGCTTGGGGCGAGAGGCCTTCGGCTGGCCGGCAACGGGCACGCGGTGCCGGCGGTCAGAATTTTTGCGTGCGGGGTGAAAACGGCACAGCCCTTCGGCTCAGCGGGGGGGGGGGGGGGGGGGGGGGGGAAGGCGATAAGGTCGATCGTGGAGTGATAAGGAGGAGCCAGGGGCGCTATTTATAGTGCTCAAACAGGAGTAGTCCGCCGCTGTCGCGCTGGGCATGCACGCCGTCGCGGTGGCGCGCGCAGAGCGTGCTGGATTGCGGCGCACGTGGGGTTACTGACTGGTGGGCCCTGCCAGTCAGCCTTACAGCTACTGCCACTTTGGTAATTCATTTAGAAATAGTAAATGAACTCCAAAAATTATGAAACTTCATGGCTAAGTCAAGAAAAATGTGAGGAACACAATGGTGTGTTTAAATCTTTATGTTCAAGTATATTTGACCAGATTTTTAATTTGAATTCAAATTCGCTGAGCGTCTCAAATAAAATAACAAATGGACTCCAAAATTCATGAAACTTTTCAAGGAGCTTATTTGCAATTTTAGTAGACTATAGAAAAATTTATAGCCTCAGAATTGAATGTTCTTGATAGGGCATGTGTATACAGTAGCTATATGCTATTTGTTTATTTGAGTACATGAGGTACTATAAATTGATTTGCCCAAGCAAACCCCATTCAAATACTCCAAAATTTTGCAGAGATAATATTTGGATTATTTTAAGATTATTGGCTAAGTATGTTTCTCATGTTAATAAAATTTAAATCATGAGAAGAAAAATGAATTGAATAGGTTCAAGTTTATGTACATGACCATATCTTGAACCCAATGAAATTTAAATTTAAGTGACAACTGAATTTTATATTTAGGATTAAGTGGGATTTTACAGTTAGAAATTTCTGATATGTTGGACAAACTAGTGCCAGACGAAGGTCGACCTGGATATTTCGTAGGTTTTGGAGAGGAACACAATCGGACTCACATATGTGAACTTTTGGAGCTACCACATGTGAAGTCGTTGATTCTAATGAACAACATCGATGTCATGCATCAGGAGCGTAACATGAGCGAAAGTATCATAAGAACATGCATGGATATGTCTGGCGAAACGAAAGACTATATAAAATCAAGACTAGATTTGGCAGACATTTGTCACCGACCAACTCTTAAAATCTATGAAAGTGTTGGTAAGCCACATACTTCTTTCTGTCTTCGATCCAAAATAAAGAAAGAAGTCATGAAATGGTTGTAAACTTTGAAATTACCAGGTGGTTATGCAGCTAGCCTGAAACGAGCCGTGAATGTGAACACAGGAAACCTCACTGGCTTGAAGTGTCATGATTATTACATTATCATAGAAAGACTCTTATCTGTTATGTTTCGGGGCTATCTAGATGATGCGGCGTCGAAGGTTCTAGCCGAGCTCAGCTATTTCTATAGACAACTTTGTGTTAAAGAAATCAAGATAGTAACATGAATTTTGTATATCTTATTTGCATATTTATTGAATATCTATTAAAACATGATGGCGTCAGAGAAGGGTAAGAAGGTGGTGCTGACGAGGGAGTTCTTCCCCTCTAGAGCTGAGGACGCTTTCACTGGTGCCTCGTTGACCGGGAGAAGACACTCTCAGCTGCCGGGGCATGTTCTGGGCAGCTCTAGGGCTTCATCACAGCAGCCCACACAGGTAAATTTCACTATTCAATTGACAATTTCTTCAAATTATATTTCCATTTAAACTTACTTATGAATCATTTGAGTGTTGTAGTCCTCACTGACTGACTCAGAAGCTACAATGCCAGCTGATCTTGGCTACCCTTCGGTGAGCCTAACTTTGGCCAGCCCGCCCTCGGCTGGTGATCTTTCTATTCTTGAACCCTTTGGCTCGATTGGTGACGAGCCTTCTGGGTCACCAGACGTCGAGCCCAAGCAGACGCGAAGGATGAGGAGGACTCACTTTGTCAGTCCTCCTGCGGTCCCTACATAGAGGATCGTGATTGGTCCGGTCAGAGACAGGTAATAAAATCTTAATGTTCAATTCTTGTTTGTCTTAGTTAGTTAAGTAATAAATCAATAAATGTCCTGCAATGCTTGGTACGACGCGTCTTTCACCGGTAAGAGACACCACAGACCGGTGAACGGTGTCCTTGGGTCGTTAGTGCGTTTGTGCTATCCCGGGGTCATCGACAAGGTGCCTGCTACTTCGTGGGAGGACTACGCACGTGCCCATCACCGGGAGCACGACAATGTTCAGGAGGCTTTATGGGCTGATTTTATGGTAAGTATGTTAAATAAAGTTTCTAAGTTTTAACTCTTAAACTCTTTTAATGAACATCTCTTCAATATATTCATTATCACATGAAAGATATATTTTAGAGGACCCGGACAAGCCTCACATGTTTGAACTTGCGAGGAAAGTGTTTCACGTCAACGCAATGAAGGCGGTTCGACAAGCTTTGTCAAACGCTTGTATTGAAGTTATTAATGAGCACTTGAAGGCGAACCAGCACCACGTGCTACACTTTCGGCAGGAGAGCGAGAGGAAGTTGACGGAGCAGGAGTACTCGCAAGTACGTGGGGTGTAGTAAATATTCTTTTCTGATAATTTTCCCAATGGTATTTTTAATGACCTACATCTATGTGTAGGGCCACGTGAGCTGGTTGCAGGGTCGGTCCGATGCATACTGGGCTCTTTGTCGATACTGGAGCAGCGATGAGTTTAAGGCTATGTCCCAGAGGATTCAAGGGTGTAGAGGGGTTGAGGGGAAGCACAACCACGACCAAGATAATTGCATTTAGCTAAACACATGGCAAGTGTATCTAACTATATATTGATAATATACTATTCGTACTAACACGTCTTGATAAGAGCACGAGACGAGGGTGCTACTGACCCCTGTTGAGGTCTCGAAGAGAGGTCATAGAGACCCTTCTCAGCCTCACGGGTGCAGTCAGGCCGCAGTCGAGCGGTTGGTAAGTTTAGAAATCATTTATATTAAATATAACTATATGGATTTTTGAACTTACACGATTTTCTTATTTTTTAGGCCAGGTACGGGTAGGAAGCTAGGAGGATACACGACGCAAATTTCGTTTGGGAACATGAACCAATCGATCCTCAAGCCGCGTATGTAAGCGGAGGTAGAAAGGCCCACGGAAGGTGAGTTCATAAGTCATTTTATCATTTTCAATTCAAAATATTCAAGATATTTGAATTCCATATTACTAATTCTTTTTTATAGGCTCGCCATTTTCGATGGAGCTATCAACTTGAGGGCGGGAGAGGAAGCTCCACACAGGCTTTGTCAGTGGGCCCGAGTCGCAGTGTCTCGCAGGTGGAGACTCTCGCCCGTCAGGTCCAGGAGAGCCGCGAGCAGTACCAGTCGGACATGGAGGCGCAGAGGGTGGCGATGGAGGCATAGAGGGTGGTGATGTAGGCCACCATCTCAAACCAGCGAGCCTGCATGGAGCAGATGCGGCAGATAATGGAGATGCAGAGGAAGGCAATGACGTTAAGTTAAAGTAATTTAAATTCATTGCATTCTTAATAATATGTAATAACCTGTAATGTTTGCAATGACCGAGTTTCTTTCGAGGCTACGAAGTCCAGGGGTTGCACCTCGAGCTACTTCCACTGCCACCACCAATTCCACTGCTAGAAGTGGAGCTACCGCCGCTAGTGCACACTTCTCCGGGTTTTCAGGTAATAAAAAACGTTCTTACTTAGTCTTGATTCATCAAATGTAGGAAAATCTAATTCAACCTAGTTATTGTAGTCCTATTTAGTTTTAAATAATCAAACATAGCAAATCTAAATCAAATTAACTAAAACAAGTTCAATATGACCAATTCTAGCTTGTTTAATCAATGCTAGTCAAAAACGAAGTTCCAGACTAGTCAATATATCAAACAACTTCTATGTGTTGCAGGGATTAGCGACTGAGGCTCAAACTCCGTCGCCATATATAACGGCACCTGGACTGACGCACAGTGAGGATGTTGGCAGCTTCGGAGGTAGTGGACACTAGCAGATAGCCTCTCTTCTTTGTTTTCTGTTCTTGTGATGAGATGTGAGACACTTTTGTGTTGTGATAGATGGAGATGTTATATATTGTGTTTTTGAGATGCATTTGTGACTATTGTTGCTACTGTTATGTGTTGTTTTTGAATTATCTCTGTCGTGTTTCTGGCCATTGAGCCAGGCAGAACATTTAGGTTTTTTTAAAAAGAATAAAAAACCTTATTTGCGATAGCTTTTTATACAGTAGTGTCGCAAATAAGGCTTCTGGTTGTAGCAAATTAACCAATGTTATTTACGATGGCCAGACCATCGCAAATAGACCCTCTGTTATTTGCGACGGCCAAAGTAAGCCATCACAAAAAAGTCCTTATTTACGACGGCCACAGCCAGCCATCACAAATTGTTGGGTCGGGCCAATACGCTAGGCCCAAGCTCTTGTTTGCGACAGTCATCACAAGCCATCGCAAATAACTTTAATTGCGACAAAACACGAGCGACAGTCGGAAACCGTCACATATAAGGGAAACCATCGCAAATAGCTTATTTGTGACGGTTTTTTTTTCCTTATTTGTGACGGTCCTGACCATCACAAATCATCCAGATTCTTGAAGTGAAATCAATCTTAAAATGAATTCACAAAGGCTTACTTGATTTTGAATCAAACCTTTGTAGGGGTACAAGTGTAGAAGAAAGACTTGGCAAGCCCAAGCCTCCTTCTCCTAGACTCTTCACCACAATCTCCTTCTACTTGGCAACCTCTAGGACTACTCTAAATTTTAGGAGTGGTATTCTATTCTCAAGTTTTGGTGTGTGTGTGATGTGAGGTGTGGGGTTCTGTTTATAGGAGGGAGAAGGGTCGGTTCCTACCACAAAATTGCGCGAATCGGTCATTACTGACTTCTTCAAGCCGGGACGAGCCAACATGTGGAAGCTGACCGGGTTTGGCATCAGGAAGGGCTCGATTGAGCCACTAGGTCAGCCGACCTGGTCCTGGATCCAAACGGCATGTGCTTTCTCCAGGTGGCTTCTAGGTGGGTCCCATTGACTGATATAGGGTGTACATCGTTAAATGGCCTCGGATACTACTGTTTGTGGACCATTTAATCCATGTGATGACATATGGCGTCACCTGATTCATCGAAATCCAAATTTATGGATTACTCCCAGCAAGTCTTGGTATTTTGGGTTTAAATTCACTTGCATACAAATAAACACGAACACTTGTGAAATCGGTTAGTTTTTAACCCTACCACTACCTTATGTTTCTCTTTTGTGCACATTACGAGGTGAATTGACGGTCTAAATATGGCACTTAAGGACCATCAATAGCTACAACGGTATCTTCCGTGCGCTTGCGGATCTCATCTCTTACTGGAGATGACCTATAGTGTTAAGAAATACCAATAAGCGTTTCTGGTGCCATTGCCGGGGAAGGCAAAGGAAGTAAAGGATAGCTATCACTTGTGGTTGAGCTATAAGTACCAATAGTTATTAGACAGGATTACCCTTGTTTGTTTTCTCCTTTTGTGTGAAAATAGGGTAGAGTTGGCTAACCCATTCCATGGGATGGCCAACGAGGACGCATGTGCTCAGCTACAAGATGATTCAAGGCGTACCTCAACAAATGTCCGCTAGGCAACACCAGTACCTTTTGCGGAAGAATTTCAGCTTCTAGTAGGAGCCAAAATCGTCCATCCCCAAGCTTGGGGGAGGCTCCAATAGTTTTGCTTGGTTTGTCTTCATCATGGGGCGGATAGTCGGCCCCTCATCCAACACTCATGTCATGGGTTGGCTTCACCAATACATGGCCACACTCGTGCTGGAGCTGAAGGAGTCCTATTCTCATTCATCACGAATGAGAAGATGGTCTGTCGGGGTGGATTTAAGAATGCTCTAGTTCCCTTAGCTTGACATGCACACCATTTGACAAGGTGGACATGCTAGTTGTGGAACTACACCTCCCATTTAAGTATCATGAAGATCAAGCCAATGGAGAGTTGATTGGGATGATCCAAGTCAAGGATATTCACACGATTTATGAAAATCCATGTCAACATGGGACACTTGGGAATTATTTGCCTAGGACCCATGAGGATCTTTTAAAACAACAACCAATGGATATCACCCACAAGGAGGTCAAGGTTGTAGTCAACACCACCCTTATAATCAAGGAGGCTATGGAATTCCAAAGGACTCAAATTCAACTAGCCTACCTTGAAGTATGTTGTCTATGGCCAAGCAAGAAATCAAGATAACATCCACATGAAGCCCCTGGCCAAGGACAAGAAACACAAAGAGCAATCAAGATCCAAGATATCCCAACATCACTTGTTGGGATTCCTACACTTCAACCAAGCCCATACAAACTAGGGCAAGTGACATTGTGGATGAAGCATTTCTTGTTTGATGGTAGAATCCACATGCCATCATGCCCAAGGAAGTCTTTGTTCTATGATCAAAGTATTGGTTACTCAAAGGAACATCAAGAATGTTGAAGTGGCACCCCTAAAGAAGGACAGGCCTCACCATGCTCATGAAAGCATATCTTAAAAAAGGAAAAGTTGTCAAACAAGTCTTTATCAAGGTGACGAATAGGCTAGGACCACCATGTGGCCCACATGTCCGAATGACAGCCATAGTAATTTTGGCATGTCGAACAGGAAAAGTTGTCCACATCTTCAACTTCTGGATTGGACAACAAATCATCGAACCAAACATGACAGAGGTAAGTTTCACTCATCAAACTTCAAAAATTCGATGAGTCCATGCCAATAGGTTAATTGGTAGTTGTCTTATATTTGTTTCCCAATTGCATATTTGAATTTCTCATTTCCATTCAGCATGTTTGAATTTCCACACTTGCATGTTGGAAAGTAAAATTTCCAACCATCTACTAAAACTTTGAATTAGGAAAGCAATTTAATCTGATATGAATTTTGGGCATGACCACTTAAATTTATTTTCCTGATGCAAACCAAGAAGATTTGCTTGATTCCTCAGTGCATTCACATGTTGTTTCAAGTTGGGCAAGACAATTTGGCAATAGGGTTCAATTTGCTTTTGGCTAACGTAACACATTTTCGAGTTGTTTTGTTTGTTCTTGATCAAATTGCAGCGGGACAAAAATTGTAAAGAGGTGATTTGGCAAGAAAGAAGAAGCCTAAACCAAATCCATCACCAATCCAACCACAAATTCACATTTGACATCGAACATCAAGCCTACACCAAAATGAGAGCCTGTAAGTTTCTCATACAAAGGCCTTCATTATCAATTGCTCATAAAATGATGTATGAGTTTAGCAATTTTTCATTGTTTTGTTTGAATTGATTGGATTTGCTTGCAAATATGAGAAAGCTTGCCACTTTCTCATCATTCAGTTCTCATGCATCCTCACAAGAGTAAGTGTTGGTATTATCTTTTGGATCTTCAAAAGAAAATACCACCTTACATGGAAAAACTAAAACAATTACCTAAAACCCCTTAAGCATTGTTTTATAGACTTACTCATTTTTGCCTAGGTTTAGAAAACAAAACTTTGTTATAATTTAATGGGTGAATTGGCATGTAGCAACTGAATAGTGATGATATGATTTTGATTTGTGCTTCGTGCATATATGGTGTCACTCGATTTCAAACTCCTAGGAAATAAGTGATATCCTTGATCCTTATTCAAATTACATGTTTATGTGGAATCAGTAAATTTGAAATTCCTTGAAGAGTTTAGGAGGATAAAATAGAGAATCTTGTTTGCCATAATCCAAATGATAACATTTTCTCTTGTGTAAAAAGCTACGATGGTTAGAAACTTCACAAGATGATGGGACCCATAAAGTGTATTTATATCACTTGCATTGCTATGAGTAGGAGCTTTGGAAAATGTGCAAAATGATTTATACATAAAGCCCAACTCTTATCAATGAATAATACATTGTTCATGGATACATTTGAAATTGGACCTGATGCATCTTTGATTTTGTTCTTCCCTGTACGTACAAATGAAGATTCGGTTACCTAACACGAGAATTCATTTGTACAAGTATCGGGAGCTAACCATCCACCTCTATCATAGAGGGGAAGTTTGCAGAAGTGATATTACTATGCAGACATTCAAGGATCCGATTGTTGGAAACTGTCCGTGAGCAACCAATGGGCTGCTACGAATATGTGAGAGCATTATGCTCTCAAGTATTCTAAACACTCATTCAATCTCTAGGGAATTTCTACCATCATTGGGTCTATGTTGTTCTTTTGTGGCTAAAAGGTACGATGTGCCTTAACCAGGGAATGACAAGATCACACCCAATGTATATTGGGTGCAAGTTGTTCCAAAGTGGCTAGAAGGTATATTAAACCTTAGTGAAGGAACAACAGGTCACACTCAACCTATGTTGAGTGCACGTCATCCCTTTGTGGTTATAGGTATGTTGTACCCTAGCCAAGGAACAACATATCATACCCAACACATGTTGGGTACATGTCACTCCTTTGTGGCTAAAGGTTATCATTACCTTAGCCAAGGAATAATGGATCACACCCAATGCATGAGAGGTACAAGTTATACCTTTATGGCAAGAAGGTGTGATAAACCTTAGCCAAAGAATGACGGAACACACTCAACGCATGATGAGTGCATGTTATTCCTTTGTAGCTAAAGGTTATCATTACATTAGCCATGGAATAACTACACTCAACGGATGGGAGACCTTGAGGTGCAGATAAGCGACATCGGCAACACTTTCTCCAACCACACTCATGGTACCCGAGGGAGGCAATACAACATCGACACTCAACCCTCCATTGTCAAAGCCATACTGCAACAAGGATAGGCCAACCTCATGGCCTACCTCCATCGTTAGGGATTCGACCCCTGTCGCGGAGCTTGATCAAGAATAAGCTTGGGGGAGGACCCCCACTTGAGGTAACTTGTATCACACCTATCAATACCCTGCAGACCGGGTATCCCCGCGTACGAGATAAAAGAAGCTCCGGTCCCGGCCTCCCCGCTGTGACGGACTCCAGGGTTGCCTCGCATCCTCCTACTCTGGGCCCTTGCTCCCACGGAGGAGGGCTCTGGAGCTGCCATGCTATAAGACCTATGTGTGCTGAATACATTGGCTTGTAGTGAATACACATGGCTTTGATGATAAAAGTTTTGAATATCACCAAAACACCTTTTTATCAAGGTCCGACTCTAGCTCCGAGCTACAACAAGGTCCGACGGTAGGTCCGTCTTGGCTTGGGTAGCTCTGGTTACATTCGATGCTAGGTCCAACTTATTGGAAAGGTCCGACTAGTTTTGGTAAGCTCCAGCACTAGGTTCTACTAGCTTTTGTTAGCTCCGGCTCAAGGTCCGGGTTGCTCTGGCAAGGTCCGGAACTTGATCGCAGTGCTTCTGCTTTTCATTTGCAATGTTTCATTCTTGCTTTACATTGTTGGAAAGATTGCTTAGTATTCTTTTACAAAGTTTTTGGTTCGTTTTTGGTTGATATGGATGATATCGTGTTACTGTGGTTTTGCAACATGCTTATGTGAGGTTCTCACGTAAGGTGTTGTGTTCGAAACTAACTTGAGTTAAGTCGAGGACTTGGGCTCGTATGGATTGGTTGTTTATTCATGTGCAGGTGTTGCTTGAGTTCAAGTCATGGCTGGTGAAGGGATCCATTGGACTAGTCTTAGGGAGGAGATGAGGTTCCAACAACCAAGTTCGAAAGGAACTGTGGTTGAGCTGATCAGGAGGTCGAGGAGGATGATTGAATCAAGGGCAGTGCATATGAAGGTTACTGGACGTCGAAGGAAGGTACTTGCATGTATGCATGCAGTTCATGACGTGGCAACATGGTTTCGAAGATGGTTTATGGATGAGATGATCTGGTTGGAAGGATCGGATCGTATCGGTTGATGACTTCGGCTGCGGCGAAGTCGGTTATGGCTCGGTATGGAAAGTATCAAATTGGTTATGATAGGATTTCGTGTGGGTCACGAATTTGAGATGTTTAGGAATGTGAGATACATTCCTAAGGTGTTTGGAAGTCTTGAGATTGCTTCTATCTGCGTATAGAAGAATCTTGAGCAGTTATGGAAAGTTACGATTCGTGATCTGAGTAGGATTGGAGTCCTAGTTGATATTGGGTTGGCCTAAGGGATGGTTATATAAGCAAGGGAGCCCAGAGCTCGTGGTGCACGACTTTGGGGGATGTTACTCATGTTTTCTATTGAAGAAAATTCGTAGTTTGAAGGAACTTTTGAGCCTTGTTCGTCCGACTTGTTCTAGACAAGTTTTACTCGTCGAGTTTCTGGACAGCACTACCTTTCGTTGGTAGTTTTATCATAACTCGAGCTTTACAGATCCAATTGACGTGATTCTTTTAGGGTTGTCTTCTCAACTTGATTATATATCATATGTAAAAATTTCACGGTCATTGGATTTGTGGTTTTTGATCTACACGAGTTTCTTTGCAGCATTCCAGAAACTGTTTTTCTCGGGTAGGTCAGATTGACCTTTGTTCGATCTTTCAATCATAACTTGAGTTTCTCTCAACGGAATTGAGTGATTCTTCTTGTGTTTTCTCCGTGACTTGAATCTCTCTGATATAGATCACTTTTTTCTCGGTGAAACATGTTTAGATTAGTCTCACACATGATTTCTTTAACAGATCGTTTTTCTACCGAAGGTGTTGGGGCTTAATTGTTTCCGCTGTGTAAGATTTTTAAATCTACCATTCACCCCCCCTCTGGTAGCTTTTCACGTTCTCTTAGATCCTACAATTGGTACCAGAGCCAAGGTGCTCTAATCTTTGTGATTTCCGCGTGTTTTTGACTAATAATCCTGGAGAAGTACTTCGCCAAACCTTAGGTGTTCGCTGGTATTGATTTTCAGGTTTGGAAGGCACGCATGGAGGCTTTCATCCAGGCACAAGGCTTTGCAATATGGGAGAAGGTATAAAAGCCTTACGAAGTGCCATCAAACATTCAAGTTACAGCTACAAATCGGAGAGATGTCGAAAACAACAACAAGGCTCAGAACTTGATCATACAAGGATTAACACAAAGCGACTTCGACCGTGTTGCACACCTCCGATCTGCATACAATGTGTGGAAAGCACTTTGTGACTACCACGAAGGATCCAACACGATAAAGGAGGTAAGACAGGACATGTTCAAGAAAGAATACATGCGCTTCGAGATGCAACCCAGTGAGTCCATTGATGACCTCTTTGCTCGCTTTAATAAAATTCTCAGTAACTTGCGTAGCGTGAATGTAAATTTTTCAGATGCTGAAAATGCTAGGCAATTGCTAAGTGCATTAGATATGTCAATTTGGGAGATGAGAGTCACATCTATTTGTGAATCTACTGTCATGAGTACACTTACTTTAGATGTGCTATATTCCAAGCTAAAAACTCATGAAATTGACATAATATCACGTAAGAACCCCAACAAGTCTATTGCTTTTGTTTGTCAACGTGATATGCCTAGCTTCGGCCAATCTTCATCTTGTGGTACACTTGCTTTGTTGTCCTCTCTAACCCTTGAATAGATTGAGGAGTTTCCAGAGGAGGTGCTATCACTTCTCTCTACGAGGTTCTCAAAAGCATTGCAAAATATGAGAACAAGAAGGAGAGGAAGCTCCGGACCTCAACGATGCTTCGAATGTGGTAAGACAGGACACTTTCGTACAGATTGTCCTAACCTTTCAGGTCCTACCTCCCGGGATGAAAAGAAAACAAGAACGAAGCAATCCTCTGCAAAAGATACGAAGAAAAAGAAGGGTTTTACAGGACATCAATTGGTGAGCAGTTTTATCTCAGCACTCCAGGAACTTGGCTCAAGTGACGCGGACATTGGAAGTGATGAAGATGAAGATGATTTGGCAAACTTGTGCTTCATGGCGGGCAAGTCAAGATCAAGTATGGAGGAAGGAGAACACAACAACGACAATGAAGAGGTATGTCCTACTTGCGAAGAAATGTGTAATGCTATTTCTCGTACCACTATTATTGCTAAGAAAAAGGACAAAAAGCTTAGGGACAATGCTGTTAAAATTGAGTCACTAGAATCTGAAATTAATTGTTTGAAATCCTTGATTCCTAGTGATGATTCTTGTTCCTCATGTGACTTAATATATGAACAATTGTCCTCCCTAAGAAGTGCACATACCTCCACACTTGATAAACTTGAACATGAAATTGAAAAGAACAAAAAGCTTGCTGCACTTAATATTGGAAACTTAAAAGATGCTTCTTGTTCTGCAATTGATTTGCATTGTTCTAGTTGTTATGATCTTGATAAAAAACTGCAAGATGCTATGAATGAAATTTCTATATTGAACAATTCTTTACGTTCTCATGAAGTTAAATATTGCTCCAATTGCAAACTAAAAGGAAAAACTTCATGTGCAAACTGTCTAGACTTGTCTAAGAGACTTGATGACATGAATAGGACACTAGATCGGTTTTGTAATGGGAATAAGAACCTAAACTTGCTGCTGAATTCTTCCAAGTCTTGCAAAGATAAAACTGGTTTAGGATTTGATTCTCATGCTCATACTAAGGCACATCCACCTAAAATTGTAAAGTCATTAGGAAGTGGTTTGATTCAAACAGTTCCTAAATAAAAAGAAGTGGTTTTCAAATCTGCAGGAGTGTTGTCTCATTCGGTTTCAAATAAAAATATTGTCTGCTCATCTAGACATGAACACAAAGTTAAATTTCATTGTACCTACTATGGTAGAGATGGTCATGTCATAGATTTTTGTTATAGACTAGCTAAACAACAGAAAAAGGAAAGAGTGATTGCTAGATCTTATAACTTTCATGCAATTAGAAAAACACAACCTGCTTTAGTGAGTCAGAAATTTGAAAAGGTAGCTTCCGGACCTTCTGGTAAAAAATCCGCAACAGCAGCTCCAGTAGTTCCGAGCTCCGAGAGCTCTCGGACCTTCTATTGTTTCCTTCGGAACTTCAGCTTTTGCTTCTGGAGCTTCAACCTTGTCTTCTGGAACTGCTGCTTTTACCTCCGGAGCTACTGGTTTTTGTGCTAAAAGAGTTAAGAATAGAAAACCTCAAACTTTGACTCATAAACCTGCTGTTTTATCTCAGCTTCCGCGTGTTTTTTCTGCTGCACGTCGTGTGACTCAGTACTGGATACCTAAATGCCTTTTGACTAACCCCAGTATTGAGTCATCGACGTATTGTGCTTCTATGTAGGTTACATGCTTAAGGAAGGAGAACATTTGGATTGTGGATTCAGGTTGCTCACGCCACATGACAGGTAACAAAGAATGGTTCTCCTCCCTCTCTTTTGTGTCATGTGTAGAGAACGTTACTTTTGCCGATAATTCTTCAAGTCCTATAATTGCTAAAGGTTCGGTTAGAGTAAATGATCACTACATTTTGAAAGATGTGGCACTTGTCAAAATTTTGAAATACAACTTGCTTTCTGTTTCATAATTGCTAGATGAAAATCTAGAAATTATTTTCAATAAAAACCGCTGCAAAGTTGTAGGTTCAAATAGTGAGATTATTTTTAACATGTCACGGTTTGGAAGAGTTTTTAAAGCTGATTTTGATATGTCTTTCTCTAAGCATAGGTGTCTAGTTGCTAATGATTCAAAGGACTTATATTTTTGGCATCGTAGACTTGGTCACGTAGGCTTTGATCATCTAACACGTGTTAGTGCTCTTGATCGCATACGTGGGCTGCCTAAGCTTAAAGGGGACAAAGAAATTGTGTGCTCTTCTTGTAGACATGCTAAGATGGTTGCAGGTTCACATACTCCTCTCACAATGATCATGACAACTGAACCGGGTCAACGTTTGCACCTTGACACCATAGGACCTTCACGTGCTCAATCCTTCGGAGGTAAATGGTATTTTCTTGTTATTGTTGATGATTATTCTAGATACTCTTGTGTTTACTTTATGGCGTCTAAGAATGAAGCTTTTAGTCACTTTAGAACTTTATTTCTTAGATTATCAATTGATCACCTAGGATCTTTAAAGGCAATTAGAAGTGATAACGGAACTGAATTTGAAAATCAATATTTTGATCACTTTTGTGCTGAAAATGGAATAGATCATCAATTTTGTTCACCATATGTACCTCAACAAAACGGTTTTGTAGAAAGAAAGAACAAAACCTTAGTTGAGATGGCTAGGACTATGCTTGATGAATATCAAACTCCTAGGAAATTTTGGGCTCATGCGATTGCAACCACTTGTTATGTCTCAAATCGTGTTTTCTTGCGTGCTAAGCTAGGTAAAACACCATATGAGCTTCGATTTGGACATAGGCCTAGTGTTACACACTTTCGGGTCTTTGGTTGCAAATTCTTTGATAAGAAACATGGTAATCTTGATAAATTTGAACCTCGATCCATTGATGGCATGTTTCTTGGTTATCCATCTCATACTAGAGGCTACCGTGTGCTTTTACTTGAAACTAACAAAATTGTGGAGACTTGTGAAGTGTCTTTTGATGAATCTAGCGCAGGTACTAGTTCAAACATTGCAGGTCCAGATCCATATCCGCAGGGGGAGAGCATTTTCGTTGAAGATGAGGAAGAGATGGAACTGCTACCCAAAAATTCAGCAGCTAATGACATTGTTCGAGCTCCTGATATTGATCCACAGCCAGCATCGACGACCACCATTGCTGGTCCAGATCCTCCTCAAGTCACAAGCTCATCGATTTGTGATGAACATGAAGAAGAAGAAGCTTGTGAAGTTTCCACTCCCCTCCGGGTTCTCAAAATTCATCCTCCACAACAAATTATTGGAAGCTTGCACGAAGGAGTTACACGGTCCAGGTTTTGCGATCCAAACACTCATGCTCATTCTGCTTTTGTTGCTTCTTTTGAACCCAAAGATATATCACACACACTCACTAATGAATCTTGGATTATTGCCATGCAAGAAGAGTTAGAAAATTTTGAAAGAAATAATGTTTGGAAACTTGTAACTCCACCTCAAGGTCACACTTTAATTGGAACTAAATGGTATTTAAAAATAAACAAAGTGAGGATGGGGTTGTGGTAAGGAATAAGGCTAGGTTGGTTGCTCAAGGTTTCACTCAAGTTTAAGGTCTAGATGTTGATGAAACTTTTGCTCCTTGCTAGATTAGAAGCCATAGGAATCTTGTTAGCTTTTGCAGCATCTAAAGGTTTTAAGCTATATCAAATGGATGTTAAAAGTGCTTTTCTTAATGGCTACATAGATGAGGAGGTTTATGTCAAACAACTATCGGGTTTTGAAAATCCAGATTTTCCTAATCATGTTTACAAACTGTCCAAAGCCTTGTACGGTCTCAAACAATCCCCTAGAGCATGGTATGATAGGTTAAAAACATTCTTACTTGAAATGGGGTTTACCATGGGCAAGGTTGATAAAACTCTTTTTGTGCTTAAGCATGGCAATGACTCATTATTCGTTCAAGTGTATGTGGAGGATATTATCTTTGGTTGTGCTTCTCATGATCTTGTGTCCAAGTTTTCAGCTATGATGAGTTCAGAATTTGAGATGAGTATGATGGGAGAACTCACGTACTTTCTGGGGCTGCAAATCAAGCAAACCAAGGAGGGTACCTTTGTGCATCAAACGAAGTATACAAAAGACCTCCTAAGGCGCTTCAACATGGACAAAAGCAAGCCTCTTCAGACACCAATGGGAACAGCAACAGCACTTGGACTTGATGAAGATGGTGAACCCGTGGATCAAAAAGAATATAGAAGCATGATCGTATCACTTTTGTACCTCACAGCATCAAGACCAGACATACAATTCAGTGTATGTCTTTGTGCACGGTTTCAAGCTTCCCCACGTGCTTCACATCATCAAGCCATCAAAAGGATTCTCAGGTACTTACATAGAACTCAAGAATTTGGCATTTTTCTTCCTTCTTCCTCAACCGTTACTTTGAAAGCTTTTTCCGATGCTGATTTTGGAGGTTGTAGGATCGATAGGAAAAGTACTTCTGGTGCTTGTCATTTTCTTGGTAATTCTCGTGTTGCTTGGTCCTCTAGAAAACAAAATTCAGTTGCACAATCCACAACCGAATCTGAATATGTAGCTGCTGCTAGTGCTTGCTCACAAATACTTTGGATTGTTCAAACACTTAAGGACTATGGGTTTGATCTAGATAGTGTTCCACAGTTCTGTGATAAAACTAGTCCCATTTGCATTGCTAAAAACCCCATGCAACATTCTAGAACTAAGCACATTGACATTAGGTATCACTTTCTCTAAGATAATGTTGAAAAAGGAAACATTGTGCTTCACCATGTAGATACCGAACAACAATTGGCTGACATTTTTACAAAACCTTTGGATTTCACTCGTTTTTGTTACATTTGTAGTGAAATAGGGGTTATGCATCCTCATGGCTTAAATTGAGGGGGAGTTTTGAAACTTGGGAAGTCTATGTGTGAATCTGAAATTAAAATAATATGAGCATAATATTTCATACATATATGACTTTGTGATTCCTTTTACATGCTGAAAGTTCTTACTACATTACTCGTGTTATACATTTTGTAGTTTTTGCCATGTCTAGTAATTGGATTAATTACTTACACTAAAACTGGTCATGGTCGAAGTTTCTTGCTGTTTTGAACTTGTTACATGTTCACAAGTGCTTTTAATCATTAAGAATTAATCAAGTAATCAACTCACATGTTGAGTTTTTATGGACAAATATAAATTGAGAAAAGATCAAGAGAATATGCATGCATTGCACTTCTTCTTTTGAGATGGCTTATCATTGCACTTAGATTTGAACTTGGAAGAAGTTGTGTATGACTAAAACCATGTCCTTAAGCTTCTGATTGTCAAATGACATAGGCTTGGCTTGGTTGGTTAGAATAAGGCAGATGCTCATATAATCTCTTGCAAATATCATATGATCTAAATTTGTGTTTTGAAAAAAAAAAATGCAGCAACTAGTGTCATGCTTTCAAGTTATGAAATAGTTAAGTTTGTGAGATCATGGCTTGCTTAAATTGAAAATTACATATGATCTCTAGCATGGCTTACACTACTTTATGTATCTCATTGATGTGATAGTGTAAGTTACTTGATAGTATGACTTGGATGAGCTTTGTTTTATATGTATATGTTATAATATGCTCATAACAATTAAAATTTCTCTTTCACCTTGCTGAATACATTGTCAAAGGGGGAGAGATTAATCAAACATTCAAAAAGGGAAAGATAATGTGCATGGGGAGAGATGATAAGTGCATGGGGAGAGATGATAAAGGGGGAGAGATATGTGAATTTTGAATTTTTGCTTTTCTTCTCATTTTATTTCTGATATAAAAAAGGGGAGAAATTGTCTTCAAAACTTTTAATGAGAATAAGCCAATGTTTGGATTTTAAGTGGTGTTGCCAATGCATTCATCAAGGGGGAGATTGTAAGACCTATGTGTGTTGAATACATTGGCTTGTAGTGAATACACTTGGCTTTGATGATAAAAGTTTTGAATATCACCATAACACCTTTTTATCAAGGTTCGACTCTAGCACCGAGCTACAACAAGGTCCGACGGTAGGTCCAGGTTGGTTTGGGAAGCTCCGGTTACGTTCGATGCAAGGTCCGACTTATTGGCAAGGTCCGACTAGTTTTGGTAAGCTCTGGCGCTAGGTTCTACTAGCTTTTGTTAGCTCAAGCTCAAGGTCCAGGTTGCTCTAGCAAGGTCCAGAACTTGACCGCAGTGCTTCTGCTTTTCTTTTGCAATGTTTTGTACTTGCTTTACATTGTTGGAAAAATTGCTCAGTATTATTTTACTAAGTTTTTGGTGTGTTTTTGGTTGACATGGATGATATTGTGTTACTGTGGTTTTGCAACATGCTTATGTGAGGTTCTCACGTAAGGTGTTGTGTTTGAAACTAACTTGAGTCAAGTCAGGGACTTGTGCTCATATGGATTGGTTGTTTATTCATGTGCAGGTGTTGCTTGAGTTCAAGTCATGGGTGGTGACGGGATCCATTGGACTAGTCTCAGGGAGGAGATGAGGTTCCAACAACCAAGTTCAAAAATAACTGTGGTTGAGCTGATCAGGAGGTCGCGCAGGATGATTGAATCAAGGGCAGTGCATATGAAGGTTACTGGACGTCGAAAGAAGGTGTTTGCACGTATGCATGCGGTGCATGATGTGGCAACATGGTTCCGAAGATGGTTTATAGATGGGAAGATCTGGTTGGAAGGATCGGATCGTATCGGTATATGACTTCGGCTGTGGCGAAGTCGGTTATGGCTCGGTATGGAAAGTATCGAGTTGGTTATGATAGGATTTCGTGTGGGTCACGAATTTGAGTTGTTTAGGAATTTGGGATACGTTCCTAAGGTGTTTGGAAGTCTTAAGATTGCTTCTATCTGCGTATAGAAGAATCTTGAGCAGTTATGGAAAGTTACGATTCGTGATCTGAGTAGGATTGGAGTCCTAGTTGATATTGGATTGGCCTAAGGGCTGGTTATATAAGCAAGGGAGCCCAGAGCTCGTAGTTCACGACATTGGTGGCTGTTCCTCTTGTGTTCTATTGAATAAAATTCGTAGTTTCAAGGAACTTTTGAGCCTTGTTCGTCCGACTTGTTCCAGACAAGTTTTACTCATCGAGTTTCTGGACAGCACTATCTTTCGTCGGTTGTTTTATCATAACTCGAGCTTTACAGATCCAATTGACGTGATTCTTTTTTGGTTGTCTTCACAACTTGATTATATATCATATGTAAAAATTTCACGGTCATTGGATTTGTGGTTTTTGATCTACACGAGTTTCTTTGCATCATTCCAGAAATTGTTTTTCTCAGGTAGGTCAGATTGACCCTTGTTCGATTTTTCGATCATAACTTGAGTTTTTGTTGACGGAATTGAGTGATTCTTCTTGTGTTTTCTCCGTGACTGGAATCTCTCTGATATAGGTCACTTTTTTCTCAGTGAAACACGTTTAGATTAGTCTCACACACAATTTCTTTAACAGATCGTTTTTCGGCCGAAGGTGTTGGGGTTTAATTGTTTCTGCTGTGTAAGATTTTTAAATCTACCATTCACCCCCCCCCTCTAGTAGCTTTTCACGTGCTCTTCGATCCTACACATGCGTCTTCTGGCTTCGGGCCCTTGCTCCCACCAAGGAGGGCTCCAGAGCTGCCACGTGTCCTCTGGCTCCGGGCCCGTGCTTCCACCGAGGAGGGCTCCAGAGTTGACATGTGTCCCATGACCTGCAATGGGTCGTGGGCCCCGAAGAGTAAAGGGCGGTGTGTCCTTTCCAGACATGCATTGAAGGAACACGCCTTCCCCAGGCGCACAGGTGCAGCGCACGCCCCTGTCAAGTACCACTGCGTCCAGTCACATCGTAGTGAAGGCACTGTAGGTCTACCCCACACTGCCAGGTGGGTAGCTTATGGCGAAAAGATGGATGGGACATTCCCTGTCATCATCAACGACTATGCATGGCCACTGACATCTGACATGAGAAGACGGTGGTTCTTCAAGCCGTGGTCAGAGGAAGCATACGCAAGAAACCTTAGATCTTGTACAGGATAAGATCACACCGGGGCCACCTGTCGGGCCTCAGACCCCACTTGTAAGCAGTCCGGCCTTGACTATAAAAGGATCGGGCAGCACCCGTTACTAGACATCTTCTCTAATCCGCTCAAACTAGGGGTTATACGCTTTCATACATATTCACACCCAGGAGAGCACACTCTCTAGCAATACAACACAAACCGTGAAGTAGGGTATTACGCTCCAGAGGCCCGAACCACGTAAAATTGAAAGTGCATCTAGGCATCCCTTGTGGGTTTTGGTTAATTTATGACAAACAAATAAGATCCTAACAAATTGTTGAGATGAGCGCAGGTTTTAATGAAATTATGAAGAAAGCGCAAAAAGAAAGGAGTATGAGGATCAATATGGAAAAAAGCTCAGGAGCTTAATAGATTAGATCATTGTGTATGGAGTGTGTTGGATAAACACATCCCAAGAGCTCAAGCAAAAGAAATCTCACTCATTGCACAATTCACAGGAAAACTAGACTAGTCCAGTATCACACGGAGTAGTTTGATATGTCTCTGACTAGAAAGGGACAAGTCTTCCCAGTGGGGACTTGTTCGCTAGTACACCTGTTTTCACAGCACAGAACTAGTCCGATTACACCATGGACTAGTACAATATCTTTCTGACGAAAAACGGACAAGTCTGCCCCAGTGCACACTTGTCCTCAGGACATCACTCTTTACACAAAAATGAACAAGTCCAATATTATCACGGACTAGTCCGAAAACTCTCAGACTAAAATCAGACAAGTCCTCCAACTACGGACTTGTCCTCAATTCTACTTGAGGTTCACAGCACTAGACTAGTCCGACATGAGTCGGACTAGTCTTATAATTCCAGATCTGAAATCGAACTAGTCCGCCCTTTGCCGGACAAGTCTGATATATCAGAACACTTAAGGTTTCTCACATGCCGCACACTGGACAAGTCCGGAGTTCAGCACGGACTAGTCTGAACATCGCAAAACCTAACGGTAACTTTTGGAAACCCTAGTATAAATAGAGGTGTACGGCCCTACAACCAACTCTCTTGACCCCCTTGCGCCGTCACACCTTCTAAGAGCCAAGAATACACGTCTCTCCACACAATCTAACCCTAGAAAGATCAAACCTTCGAGGATTGGTCATTGATCAAAGGAGAGACTTGTTCTACACGTTTTGAGCTCTTGGGTTTGAATCTCTCGCACACTCTCGTTGTTTTGATACATATCTTTCGAGTGTGTTTGGTTGTGTTTTCGATTGTAATTCTCGGGGAGCCCTCAACTTGTGAGAAGGCCCCTTGAACATGGTGATTTGCCCCTTTTGTGATTAGTGGAAGAGAATCGACCTCCGTGGCGATTCGACAAGGGTAGGGTTGGTGAAGACCCGGTCCTCTGTGGACTCCTCAACGTGGACGTAGATTTCCTCCGTGGAATTGAACCACGGGATAAAAATCTTGTGTCATACGTGTTCTTACTTTTCATCATATTCTAGGGTTTACTCGATCTTATACAACTTACGTTAAAACATTGAAACCAAAGTTAGTTTGTGCCATACCTAGTTTCATTGACGTATTACATTCAAGTTACAACTTTATTTCCGCCGCATAGAGTACTTGAATTGAATTCATTAATCAAACTTGATCAATCTAGTCCGCACACACCGGATTAGTCCGCACCCTACTGGACTAGTCCAATTTCTCTGTATTTGATCAAGTTGCTAAGTGTTTCAGGATCCAACGAAAGTTCAAAAAACCTATTCACCCCCCCTCTAGGATAAATTCAATTGGTATCAGAGCAGCACTCTTCAAAAGAGACTCATCACTCGAAGAGAAGATGTCGGACATTAATGATGTGCACAAGAACTTCAACCAAAAGAAAGTAGACGATGAAAAGACTCAGAAGTTGGACAAGCTCCTCGACGCCATCCAAGACTACATAGATGATGATGAGGAGACACTTGAACTCAAGGAACTCCTAAGGAAGAAGGCACTCTCCAAAGGGAAGATTAAGATAGAGGATGAAAAGAAGAAAAAGGGGAGTAGTCACACCGACTACTCCCAATATACTTTTAACTATGATCGGTTAAATTCAAACAATAATCATTACTTGTCTATTCCTCTAGGGAAAGCCCCATACTTTGATGGTAATGATTATTCAATGTGGAGGCAAAATATGAAAATGCATCTCATATCACTTAACCCCATCTTGTGGCATATAGCGTGTACAGGGATAGTTATCCTGGATGACAACGAAGAGCTCACATCAAACCAAGAACAACTATTCATCGGAACGCTCAAGTTGCAGTTGTCATAACATCCTCATTAAGCCGAGACGAGTTCACCAAGGTGGATATACTCGAAATTGCTAAGGAGATATGGGATACTCTACAAACCGCACATGAAGGTGATCATCATGTGCGACAGGCCAAGATTGAAATGATCTAAGGCGAATTGGGAAGATTCGCTATAGAAGAAGATGAGTCACCGCAAGATATGTACAATCGGTTGAAGAATCTCATCAACAAAGGTCGAGCATATGGAAGCAAGAAGTGGTAAGATCATGAGGTGGTGAAACTAATTCTTAGAGTCTTCATGCCTCGCACGTAACCCTATCCTCGATGATTAGAGAAAGTCCTGGGTATCGGAAAATGACCCCGGATGAACTACTTGGAAAGATTATCAATTTTGAGATGGAGAAACAAGCAAAGCATGTCAAAGAGATTGCTGATCTTACTTGGGCAAAGAAGAAAGGAGTCGCTTTGAAGTCCACTTGTAAGCCTATGACAAAAGAAGCTCGAGAAGCTCAAGAAGAAGACGGCAGCGACAATGAAAGCAGTGACATTGATGATGAAGATATGATCCTATTCATGAAGAAATTCAAGAAGATGATGAAAAGAAGACAAGGTGGTAGATCAAATGAAGGAAGACATAGAGACAAACCAAGACCGAAGATGAGGCGCGCTTGCTATAACTGTGGTGAATACGACCACTTCACAGTTGATGGTCCTCATGAAGAAAACAAGCAGACCAAGGACAACAAGCATCAAATCAAGAAGATGTTCAAGAAGGATAATCAATTTGGGCATGTGCATCTAGGGAAGGAGTGGGACTAAAATGATGAGTCCTCATCAGAAGAGGAAGAGGAGATGGCTACCATAGCCGTCATGAAGCCAACCAAGAAATCCACCCTCTTCTCAACCATCGGCGCATGGAACGAGACCGATTGTACGTGTCTAACGGACAAGGAAGGTAAAAGGAAGGTAACAACCAAATCTTCCTCCTTACATTATTTTTCTAGTGATAGTGATGACTCTAGTGATGATGAAGATATGCTTGTTGGTTTAGATAAGAAAACTGCTGCTAAGATGAAGTTTTAAATGGATAAGCTTGTTGATAAGGAGGAGCTAGTTGATCGTCAAAAAGATATGATCATCCTCCAAAAGGAAGAATATCTTAAGATCAAAAGGCTCCTCGAGCTTGAAAAGGAGCGAAGCAACTCACTGGAACTTGAGTTAGCTTCAAGCAAGGAAGTTTGTTTGAAGCTAGAAGACTCAAACATGGCTATCAAGGATGAACCTGCTAACTTAACGAAAGTTAACAAGATCCTTGAGGTACAAGTTGAGTCACTCAGGTCAAGTGGTTCTTCATCCTTTTCAAGCTCACCTTCTCAACTTATAAAATTTGAATCTACTGGTGCTTGCGAATGTGCTAAAATTGACACTAGCTTGAAGGAGAAGTCAAACTTGACAAAGGACAAGCATCCTTCCTGAAGTGGCATATTTGACAAGGAGAAGGTCAAATATGCATCTCCTAATGTCAAATATTGCATTGGGTATTCTTATGGTGAAAATAAAAATGTTAGAAACCACAAGAATAACAAGGAACACATTGCTTTTGTCAAGGGAAACACCTCTAAAGTTAGACAACTTAATAATGTTGATAAAACTAACATTATTAACACATATGAGCAACAACTCTTGTTTAAAACTTTTGATGCAACATATGTTGTTATGAAAAGTAATTTTGGTAGAGTTTATGCCGAACATGTTGGGCCACACCATGGGAACACCAAGTCCCATGTGTGGGTGCCCAAATCACTTGTGATTAACCTCAAAGGACCCAAGCAAGCTTGGGTACATATGACCAAAGCGTAATTTGTTTTTGCAGGCTTACTCCTCCGGTGGAGCAAAATGAGTGCTAGATAGTGGATGCAGGAACCACATGACTGGAGAAAAAAAAGGATGTTCATTGAATATGAATAAAATGAAGATCCAAGCGAAGTCATCTATTTTGGTGATAACAGTCAAGGAAGGGTGCTTGGTACCGGTAAAATTGTGATTTCGTCTCAACACACTCTTTCTCATGTTTTACATTTCGATTCCTTAAATTATAACATTTTGTCCATATCTCCATTATGTGACAAGGGTTATAATTGTTTGTTCACTAATGAGGGTGTGACCTTCTTTAGAAGGAATGATAACTCGGTTGCATTCAAGGGAGTGTTAAAGGGAAAACTTTATCTAGTTGACTTCAACAAAGATAAAGGTGAACTTGACACATGCTTGATTGCAAAGACCAACATGGGTTGGCTGTGGCATAGACGACTAGCACATGTTGGTATGAGGAATCTTCAAAAAACTTATAAAAGACGATCACATCTGTGGTTTAAAGGATGTTCTTTTTGAGAAAGACAGACCTTGTAGCGTGTGCCAAGCTGGGAAGTAAGTAGGAGCACCCCATCCCGCGAAGAGAGTCATGACAACAACAAGACTGCTCGAGCTACTTCACATGGACCTATTTGGTCTAGTTGCTTACATAAGCATCAACGGTAACAAATACGGTTTGGTAATTATTGATGATTTTTCGCGCTTCAGGTGGGTTTTCTTTTTGCATGATAAGACAGAAACTCAAGGAACCCACAAGAAGTTTTTCAAGTGTGCCAAAAATGAATTTTCATTGAAGATCAAGAACATACAAAGTGACTATGGGACGGAGTTCAAGGACACCCAAGTTGAGGAATACATAGACGGGGATGGGATAAAACATGATTTTCAGCACCGTATTCCACTCAACAAAATGCAGTAGCCAAAAGGAAGAACCGAACCCTCATAGAGATGGCAAGGATAATGCTCGATGAGTACAAGACTTCAGATCGGTTTTTGGCTGAAGCGGTTAACACCGCTTGTCACACCAGAAATCGACCATATCTTCATCGCCTACTCAAGAAAAAGTCATATGAACTAGTCATCGGTAACAAGCCGAATATTTCCTATTTTTGAGTTTTTGGTTATAAATGTTATATTTTGAACAAGAAGCCTGGGACTTCAAAGTTCGCTTCAAAGTCTGATGAAGGTTTCTTACTTGGCTATGATTTGAACTCCTACGCTTATCGTGTCTTCAACAAGGCTTCTGGACTTGTTGAAGTAGCATGCGATGTAGTGTTCGATGAAACTAACGGCTCTCAAGGAGAGCAAGTTGATCAATGTGTGCTAGATAGAAAAGAAGCTCCATGTCAAGCATTGAGAAGAATGGCATTGGGCGATGTTCGACCACAAGCGCCACCTCCAAATGCGAATGAAGAAGATGAACAACAAGTGGAGGTATAATCAAGGGGGAGCATCTACACAAGATCAACCTCATGATGATCAAGGTGATCAACAAATCAATGAGGGCAACCATCCAGGGGGAGAAGAAGATGATCATGACGATTCAAGACCACAAGTGCCACATCCAAGAGTATATCAATGCATCCAAAGGATCGCCCCGTCGACAACAAAATCAGTGACATCCAAAACGGAGTAACAATTCGGTCTCGTATAGCTAATTTTTGTGAACATTACTTGTTTGTATCCTCTTTGAAACCACACGGGGTTAAAGATGCTTTAAAGGATCCGGATTGGGTGGTGGCGATGCAAGAAGAATTGAACAACTTCAAAAGGAACGAGGTGTGGGAACTTGTCGAAAGACCCAAGTTCAACATCGTTGGCACTAAATGGGTCTTTCGCAACAAGCAAGATGAACACGGGATGGTGACAAGGAAAAAGGCGCGACTTGTGGCCAAAGGGTATTCACTAGTCGAAGGTTTGGATTTCGACAATACTTTTGCTCCCATAATTAGGCTTGAATCGATTAGAATATTACTTCCATATGCTACTCACCGTGATTTCAAGATCTATTAAATGGATGTGAAAAGCGCCTTCCTCAATGGACCAATCAAGGAGGAGGTGTACGTGGAGCAACCTCCCGGATTCGAAGATCAAGAGTTCCCCGACCATGTGTTCAAACTACGTAAGGCTCTCTATGGCCTCAAACAAGCTCCTAGATCTTGGTATGAGTGCCTTAGAGATTTTTTGATTGAAAATGGATTTAAGATTGGCAAAGCTGATTACACGTTGTTTACCAAGCATTTTGACAATGATATATTTATCTGTCAAATTTATGTTGATGATATTATATTTGGTTCAACTAACAAATCCTTTTGTGAAGAATTTAGTAAGATTATGACAGTTAGATTTGAGATGTCTATGTTGGGAGAATTGAGATATTTCTTGGGATTCCAAGTGAGGCAATAAAAGGAAGGGACGTTCATAAGCCAAACCAAGTATACTCAAGACATACTCAGGAAGTTTGGAATGGACAAAGCGAAACCTATAAAGACTCCCATGGCAACAAATGGACACTTGGATCTCAATGAAGATGGACCAAACGTGGATCAAAAGGTATATCGCTCCATGATTGGCTCCCTACCTTATTCAGGTGCATCTAGTCCTGATATTATGTTGAGTGTATGTTTGTGTGTAAGATTTCAAGCAAATCCTAAGGAATGTCATTTGACAGCCATAAAAAGGATCTTGGAATATTTAGTTCATATTCCCAACCTAGGCCTTTGGTATCCTAAACGTTCAAAGTTCAATCTCATTGGATACTCTGATGCAGATTATGCCAGATGCAAAGTATATAGAAAAAGTACCTCCGATACTTACCAATTCCTAGGTAGATCCCTAGTTTCTTGGTCCTCCAAGAAACAAAACTACATTGCCTTATCCACGGTCGAAGCGGAGTATGTTGTAGCCGGGATTTGTTGTGCACAACTCCTTTGGATGCGACAAACTCTAAGGGATTACGGTTATAATATGAGCCATATTCCACTCCTTTGTGACAATGAGAGTGAAATTAAAATTGCACATAATCCCGTTGAGCAATCTAGAACTAAACACATAGACATCTGACATCACTTTTTGAGAGATCATTCAATGAAAGGCGACATAACCATTTCTCATGTCAATACCGAAAAACAACTAGCTGACATCTTTACCAAGCCACTTGATGAGAAACGTTTTTGTGATCTCCGAAATGAACTAAATATCCTTGATGCTCGGAACGTGGCTTGAAATCTTGCATAACTGTATGGCATCTTCAAGATCTATTGATTGTGTTATGAAAATCATCTCTCTCTATTTTTCTTCGAAAACTATGTTAACTACTTGATCTTGGTGAATTATGGTCATAGCTTGATTGTTGTATGTTTACTAATCATATTCATCAAGTTTATTTGTGCGTTTTGCCCCCTATTTTCTCTATAAGAACCTTCGAATATATACGAATGGTGTAGCTGGTTTTGTTCTGGTGACCACGGACTCGTCCGTGGTTACCCCGACTAGTCCGCACATTACAGACTAGTCCGCAGAGCTCCAGTAATCCGAACTAGTCCGGTCCGACCATAGACTAGTCTGATTTTTCGACTTCATAACCCTAGTGCCGCCAAAACCTAATCTTCTTTATCCTCACAACTCACCTCAATTCTCTCCCTCACTCAAGTGCCCCCAAGGTGATTTGGCAATTTCTCTACCAAATCTTCTCAAATCTCCGTGGGAAACAATCTTCATCGCAAGCGGATCGAGGACCCCGGACTTGTCCACATCAAAAACTCCTTCAACTCCGTGAATTGAAGAATTTGGTAAATTTTCTCCCAAACCCTAGAACCTTCGATTTCTTTTGTTCGAGACCAAGTAGCTTTGCTCCTCTAGTCTATACATGATTCCTTGGTGTATTTCAACTATCTCTAGTGACTTTTGCATTGAGAAAATCCACTGCCTTGTAAGTTAGGGTTTGAGCAATTGAATATCGGACTAGTCCGCTCTCACTGCGGACAAGTACGGTACTACGGACTAGTCCGTAGTTGAGCACCGGACAAGTCTAATTTTTGACTGGACACAACCCTAATTTCCTTCTACTCAATGCATTCCCTTGCCATCAATCCTTATCTATGTCAGGTATAACCTCCTTGTCAGGACAATGTTGAATGAAAACATCTCAGACTTTGAAGACGAGATGGATCAAGATGTGTTGCCGCGAGTCTCGGAGTCTCACGCTAACAAAAGGCAAGAGCGTGCTGCCGATCCTTCGCTCACTCCACCTAGGATGCGGCGGAAGGTTGCGGCCAAGAAGACCGCTTCGAAAGCTCAATATATTGATGTTCGTAGCTCAGCGGCTCATCGCCAATCCAAGGAGAAAGGAAAAGGGATTGCCTCTGGCCCGATTGGCCCTCACAAGATGAGTGCTCCAAGGCAGGGGAATAGAGACCCCTCGGAAAAAAAATTCAATGGCAAGGGGAGTGATGTGGCTTGGAAGCTAAAGAAAGTTGATGCTTATGGCAATGCTAAGAAGGCAGTTGATCCAAAGTTTTGGAGCAACTTCCACACGGACTATTACAGTTCCATGTACTTGCAGATGAAGACTCCAGTAGTCTGCAACCAATGGATTGACTGGAGCCACTTTGAAAGAAAAAGTTGTAGTGCTTTTGATGAAGTGGTACAGGCTGCAGAGAGGCATGGCCTCAAGGACTTGTTTGCTTTTAGGTACAACTGGAATGATGAGGTCATAGCACAGTTCTTTGCAACCTTCTTCTTTTCCAGTGATGAAGAAGAGCGAGTGACTTGGATGACTCATGGATCCAAGTACACTGTGACATATGATGAGTTTGCTAGGCTTCTGCACCTTGGCGACACCGGCAGCGATGAAGTGATTATTCACAACATTGGGATTTTAGAGAAGGACAAGATGGACTTTCTCTATGATACCCGTCTCAAGTACAACCCTCCATAAACCAAGAACATGAAGCCCTTCTTCATAATTCTCAACAGGGTGCTTAGGAAGGCAATTTCTCGGAAGGATGGAGATGCATGGAGTGTCCAAGGCTACCCGAGGACATTGATGAAGGTGATTAGCAAGAGCAGGAAATTTGACATCTTTGACTACATCTGGAATGACATGGTGAACATTTCCTGCACCCCTAACCGTTCCAGTGGCTATGTGCCTTATATCATGTTCATGATAGAGAAGGTCACAGGGATCGAGTTTGTGAAGGATGTTGAGCACATAGCCTTGAGGCCCCAAAAGCCTTCCCAAGCCACTCTCCCAGCTGCACCATCTCCTGTTTCAAGTGAAGAGGCTCCAAGAAGAGCTCACTGAGATGCAAGGCCTGTCTCTAACACTAGGCCCCCTCCTCACAAAGGGTCTCCAAGTGGCATTATGAAGTACCTGACAGCTATCTTCGGTTCTTGCCGCAAAACTGAGGTGAAAGTCCACAAGTTGAACAAGGCAAGGAAAGAGGACATGCGGTACATAAAGCAAAATGTCAAAACCATATTCCATAAGCTGGAGATTGAGCCTGTTGGATCTCCAGTTATCTCGGAGGACTCTCCTTCTGTCTTCTCGGAGCTTCCACCTTTATCTCCTTTCGAACTTGCCTATTTTGTCACTGGAGGCTCGACGAGTGGTTCTCATCCTCCTCCTCCTCAGGCTGACAATGATGAAGACGATGAAATGACGGGCAACAAGGAGTGAGTCGGCGACGCCTAGTAGATCCCTCTCCTCCTTCTTTTTAGTGCCATTATGCCAAAGCGGGAGAGATTGAGGGGGGGGGGTCATTAGGTTTGTATCTTTTGCTCTTTGTTATGCTTTTGGTGCTGTAAGACTTCTTTTAATGCTGTAAAACTCTTATTATGTTACTGGTCATGTTTATGAAGTTCGTGATGATGCTTTGATATGATCTATGTTTATGCTCTGAAATTGGCATACATGCTTCATGTTGATATGATTATGTCATTTACCTCATCCTCATCACAATTTTTGCTCACACACATATAGTTTTGCATACCACCATAAAGAGTGCACATATGTCTCATGTTTTCATTGCTTAATTTATTCCAAGCTCATATGTGCACACTTTATGAAAATCTAAATTTTTATCATATTTGTGAAATATCAATTGGTTGTCATCAATCACCAAAAAGTGGGTGATTAAAATTGCATCTAGGCATCCCTTGTGGGTTTTGGTTGATTTATGACAAACAAATGAGATCCTAACAAATTATTGAGATGAGCGCAGGTTTTAATGAAATTATGAAGAAAGCGCAAAAAGAAAGGAGTATGAGGATTAATATGGAAAAGAGCTCAAGAGCTGAATAGATTAGATCATTGTGTATGTAGTGTGTCGGAGAAAAACACCCCAAGAGCTCAAGCAAAAGAAATCTCACTCACTACACAATTCACAGGAAAACCAGACTGGTCCGATATCATCATGGACTAGTTCGATATGTCTCTCACTAGAAACGGACAAGTCTTCCCAGTGCGGACTTGTCCACTAGTACACCTGTTTTCATAGCACCGGACTAGTCCGATAACACCACGGACAAGTCTGATATCTTTCTGACTAAAAACGGACAAGTCTGCCCTAGTGCAGACTTGTCCTCAGAACATCACACTTTACACAAAAACGGACAAGTCCAATATCATCATGAACTAGTCCGAAAACTCTTTGACTAAAATTGGACAAGTCCTCCAACTGTGGACTTGTCCTCAATTCTACATGAGGTTCACCACACCAGACTAGTATGATATGAGCCGGACTAGTCAGAACAATTCCATAGCCCAAATCGAACTACTCCGCCCTTTGCCGAACAAGTCTGTCAGAACACTTAGGGTTTCCCACACGCCGCACACTGGACTAGTTCGGAGTCCACCACGAACTAGTCCGGACATCACAAACCCTAACGTAACTTTCGGAAACCCTAGTATCAATAGAGGTGTACGGCCCTACAACCAACTCTCTCGACCCCTTGCGCCGTCACACTTTCCAAGAGCCTAGAATACACGTCTCTCCACACAATCTAACCCTAGAAAGATCAAATCTTCGAGGATTGGTCATTGATCAAAGGAGAGACTCGTTCTACATGTCTTGAGCTCTTGGGTTTGAATCTCTTGCACACTCTCGTTGTTTTATTGCATATCTTTCGAGTGTGTTTGGTTGTGTTTTCTATTGTAAATCTTGGGGAGCCCTCATCTTGTGAGAAGGCCCCTTGAACACGGTGATTTGCCCCCTTTGTGATTAGTGGAAGAGAATCGGCCTCCGTGGCGATTCGACGAGGGTAGGGTTGGTGAAGACCCGATCCTTCATGGACGCCTCAACGTGGACGTAGATTTCCTCTATTGAATCGAACAACGAGATAAAAATATTGTGTCATACTTGTTCTTACTTTTCATCTATTCTAGGGTTTACTTGATCTTATACAACTTACATTAAAACATTGAAACCAAAGTTAGTTTGTGCCATACCTTGTTTCATTGACGTAATACATTCAAGTTACAAATTAATTTCCGCTGCATAGAGTACCTGAATTGAATTCATTGATCAAACTTGAGCAATCTAGTCTGCACACACCGGACTAGTCCGCACCCTACCGGACTAGTCCGATTTCTCTATATTTGATCAAGTTGCTAAGTGTTTTAGGATACGACAAAAGTTCAAAAAGCCTATTCACCCCCCTATAGGCTACATTCAAAAACCACTGTCTCACAATCTCTCATACGCGCAACCTCACCTGAGGACTAAGACCCGCTGATCAAGAACCTTCGCGGGCTGCTCGCATAGTAGGTCTGGAGAAGTCTTGCAAAAACACTTCGACATTTGATGCGTCAGGTATGGGGCTTTTTGCTCTCAAAAAGTTGCGCCTTCACCCGCCGTCGATGTTTCTTACCGTTTATGGTGGGCGCCGGCGGAGCACCCAACTCTGGCACCTCCTAGGAGGCCCGCCATCGACATTCTACACGTTGAGGGTGGGCGCCGTCAGAGCATCTAGCTGAAACACCTCCCACGGGGCCTGCCATCGATGTTTCTTAGCATTGATGGTGGGCGTCGTTGGAGCATCCAGCACCGGCACCTCCTAGGGGGCCCGCCGTCGATATTTCTTAGTGTTGACAGTGGGCGCCGTTGGAGTATCTAGCACCATCACCTCCCAGGGGGCCCGTCGGCATCAACTACCCAAGCTCCCGGTCTCAACTGGGGCCCGTCATCGGCATCCTATGACTAAGTGGTAGGCGTGCCCAACAAATTTGCCATGCCTACCAGGGGGCCTCTAAGGCGTCCCATGGGCAGGACGTCAAGCAGTACCCGTCGCCACGGCAACAACGACATCGTCTGTTGCGATCGAAAATCAGATGTGAAATTTCGTGTAGATGAATTTGAAAAAAATCGCCCGATTTCAAGTTCGTATGCGAAAGTTATGGCCGTTTTAAGGTAGGCTGTCCAAGTTACGTTTTTTGGATGTTGATTCCAACTTGGTTTGAGAACAGAACTCGCAATCGGATATGAAAACGATCAGGAATTTGTACAGCAACTAATGGGATGGTGCGTCATGATTCAAGGATTAATGGCACAAAGGTTTGTCACCTAATCTAGGGCTGGCGATGCGGGAGTTCACGCAAGGCGGCTAGCTAGGGCAAACCGATGAACGTTGTGGATCGGTTTTTTATTTAGGGATTGTGGAATAGGTGTCGAATAGCAAGAAATCAAGGACGAAACACGATAAATAGGATCCAAAATACAAAGCTAAACTAGCAACAAGACTCGACCACACGAATGCAAACTCAACAATGCAAACTGAAAAACGAAACTGTAGGCACTATAGTCTGGGAAGCGGTAAAAATGATCTAATTTTTTTTTTGACTTTTCTGTGGACTCTAGGTACGAAACAAAATCGATCTCATGGAAGGAAAACAAAGATACCCCATGGGCAACCTAGAAATCTGATACCAATTGATGAGTAGGTTTAGGCCCGATCTTCCGAAAGGTATGTCGATTGGGGTGGAGAACTCGACGTTGATGATCCATGGCACTCGAGCGGTTCGAGTACCCCTGCAGTCACTACACCATGGCTCTGTTGGTTATCAACTGTGCTTCACACTCTTGACCTCGCCAAGAAGGCTAATCCCTGCAAGTGCAACCGAGAACACGAGCAAGAACATCGAAGACACGATCGGAAATCGCGAAGTTGGGGTCTCACAAACCGTAGAACGGCGATATTATTGATCTAAGCAAAACCCACCGAATATGACCAGCGGCTGCAGTATTTATAGGCTAGGGTTTGACCAAAACACAATTAGATGCGTCCCTAATGGACTCTTTTGGGATACAAGGTCCAAAGGCCCGATTCGGTGGCGCAGCACCAGATAGAAATCTGGACTCGATTTGTTTCGACGATTTCCAATGACTCCGGAGGTATTTTGAGGTGGGACCAGAACCATTGAAAAGTTTATCTTATTCTCTTTCCGTGCATATGTGGAACGTCAAAAACGGAGTCCGTATGCCTCCTGGGCGTCCGTTTTAAGGTGGACTGCTCCAGGACTCCGAGTTGAACTCGAGTCCAAGTTGTAAACTGTTTCCATCAACTTGTGGACGTCCTAGCTGGTTCTCCATGCTCCCAAGGCCTCTTTCCTTCACTTGTTTATCTTATCCATTATTCCCAATAACTAAATAATCACATAGCAATATATTCTCAAACTCACATGCAAAAGAAGTTAGGAACGGATTCACCTGCTGATTTAATAACCATGCTCGTGCTCTTGTGATTGGTCCTTGCAGTTCAATGTGCATCTCCGCTGTTGTGATGTCCTCATCAGCGGGGTGCGGCGGTGAGGGCAAGGAGGGAGGCGGCACGGGGACGGAGGAGGGAAACAAGCAGCGCAGAGGACAGAGAAGGGAGGAGGGAGAGAAGGGAGGAAAGAGGCAGACGTACTGGCAACGGCGACGACGACGAAGACGAAGCTCAACGGCAAGGGCGTGCGGCAAGGTCGAAGCTCGGCGAGGGCGGCGAGGACATTAAAAACAAAATTTTGGCAGCCTAACGGTGTCTATGTGAATTTTCCCGGGTTAGGTTTTTCTAAGGAGGCCGAGCGCTCTTATATAGACACCTATCTTCTCAGGCGACTCCTAGTGAAAAACCGCCTGAGCAAAGGACATCTCTCAAACGGTTATTTCTTACTAACCGCTTGAGAAGATGCCTTTCTCTCAGGTGGCTATTCAATAAAAACCGCCTGTGCCTTTGTGTACTATGTCTAGGCTTAATTAATATTCTTGATTAAAATGAGGGACCTTTTAAAAGCCGAAATTCCACTTTATTGTAATATGCTTCAGTATTTCAGGTTCCCATAAAATTTCAATTGGGAAAACCATTGAAATTGGTCAGAACATAAAAAAAATAACACTGGTTATTTGTCATTTTCTATCTTGACGAATATCATGATTTTTTTCATTGAATTTTCTATAGAACATTTTAGTCATCATACCAACCTCTATGATTTTTTTTCATATTTTTAAAAAATTGTTTGAATCAATGTGTGCTCAAAATTTGAAAAATGCCTCATATGTATATGAGAATTTGATTACAATGATGGATGATTTGAATTTTGATATGTTGGAATGTTTTAAAAAACTAACAAAATTCATACATGTATAAATAAGACAATATGTTCATACAAACCAATTTCAGTGGAAGATCCCCTTTTTTTAAAGAGATATGAAAATGTGAATAATATGTGAATATAAATTAATTTGATATTTACCAAAATATTACAATGGTAGCTATACAAGTTTTAAAATATTTGGTCCAGCTGGTAGATATGAATTTTTGAAGAATATAGAAAAAAGTATCATCGAATTTGGACTCAACTTGCAGAATCTATATATATTTTAGTATTTATATTCAATCTATATAAAAAAGAAGCAAAGGAAAAGAAAACTGAAGAACAGTCTCAGACTTTTATCACAGGCGGTTTGTTAGAAACAACCACCCGTGCAGTAGTTAAAAACCGTCTATGAAAAAATGTACTAAGTCTAGGCTCAATTAATATTCCTGATTAAAATGAGGGGCCTTAAAGCCCAGATTCCACTTTCTTGTAATATGCTTTAGTATTAAAGGTTCCCATTAAATTTAACTTGGGAAAACCTTTGAAATTGGTCAGAACATAAAAAAACAAATAACACTAGTTATTTGTCATTTTTTCTATCTTGATGAATATAATGATTTTTTCATTGAATTTTCCTATGGAACTTTTTAGTCATCATACCAACCTCTATGAGTTTTCTTAGATTTTTATAATTTTTTTTGAATCAATGTGTGTTCAAAATTTTAAGGATGCCTCATATGTATATGAGCATTTGATTAGAGTGATAGATAATTTAAATTTTGACATGTTGGAATGCTTTATTTTTTTTTAAATTCATAGATGTATAAATAAGACAATATGTTCATATAAACCAATTTTAGTGGAAGATCCTTTTTTTAAGAGATATAGAAGTTTGAATAGCATGTGTATATAAATTAATTTGATATTTATCAAAACATTATAATATTAGCTATAGAAGTTTTATAATATTTGATCTATGTGGTAGATGTTAATGTTTGAATAATATAGAAAAAAGTATCATCAAATTTGGACTCAATTTGCAAAATATTTACATGTTTGAGTATTTATATTGTAATCTAAATAAAAAAGAAGCAACGGAAAAGAAAATGAAAGAACAGATTCGGACCTTTATCACAGGTGGTTCTTTAGCAACAACTGCCTAAGAAAATAAAATCACTGGCGGTTCTTCATTAATATCCACCTATGACTGGCGGTTCTTCATTAAAATCCATTTGTGAAAATGGACGACCATATAAAGGGTCCCTCGAGCACCGCAAAAAACCAAACTTGGGAGATTTTACATCGACGCCATCCGGCTGCAAAATTTCTCTTTTCCGGGGTCCCTCAGCTGCCAGCGTGCGCGCGCCGTTCCTTTCATCAATTGATCAAACTTCAAACAGCGAAAAGGTTCGCAAAGGCTTCTTCTTCCGCTGTCAAACAACTTCCATCGTTTGTTGTCCTGTTTTTTAGTTTGATTTTGTTGAGTTTGGCTCCAGCCCATGAATTTTGTGCTCCTCCATGAACTTTGTAGAAAAAAAAAAGGAGATTTGATGGATTAAAGGTTGAATGATTACGAGAACATCACTTGTTGGATGAAATGTTTCAATGAATTAGGCCAACTTGAAAAATCCATTACTCTATGTAGAAAGCTCCAAAAATCCTCAAACAAATTTTGGTGTACTCCACTTGATTTGCACTTTACAGTGGTGCAAATTATCTGGTATGAAAACGCACAATCATTTCTGTGTAATTCAAAATCCTTTTTCTTTTGAGGAATTATTCCAGGGAATTGCTTTCAAGGAAATTTTCCAAACTTTGCTAGAAAATCCTTCATATATCATAGTATCTCCAGTAAAAATTTCATGTTTATCAACTGTGTTCAACTTATCATAATAAATGCAGTTGTCCATAGGTTCACTGTTTTGGTATAAACAAACCAAAAAATATTTCCAGAAAATATCTTGGACTTCAAAAATCTATTGTTGCCACTATGAAGCTGAGAAAATTTTGAAACAAATTTTCATATAACTGCTATGAGCAGTCCTACATGATACCAGTATTCGCTCATATCATACACGCTGGTTATGTCTCTGTAAATTCATAGTATGAAATACCTTAAGGGAATATTTGTGGCTAAATTTTGCAGTAGAAAATTATGTAAATTTTACAAAAATTCTATTATGATCTTAGGAACTCTCTGTAAAAATTTAAACACAAAATCCCTTAACGTCTTGCATTATAAATTATGTTATTAAACATACCATTAAAGCACATATTAATGTAATTGCAGTTTATTCATATAGATCTGATCATTATAAAGAACATCCCTTATTTTATCCATTTTTTGTCATTTTTTCATTGAATATGGACCACCGAGCGTGGACGTATAACATGCCAAGACATGATCCTATGTACATTCAAAATGTTGCTAATTTTATTGAAACATCCAAGAGACATGCAAAGATGCAAAAAATAGATGACATATTATGTCCATGTATCGACTGCGAAAATAAGATTGCTTCGATATATATTATAGTAATCCAATCTCATTTGGTGAAAAGTTGTTTCAAAGAAAACTACACAATATGGACAGAGCATGGTGAGTTAGATACACATGAAGTTCATAAAGATGATGAGAGAGGTTCAAATGACGATAATGTTCATATCGATGACGATAGTGACAATCAAGTTGGTGGTGATGATGATGAGTTTGATTGTGAGGAGATATTGCGTCACATCGAACCACATGTATTGATTTTCATTGGAGCAATTAATGTTTAAGTAAAATTGAGACATTGCAGAATGCGGTGATGAAGCTTTTCTATGATGAATCAAAGGGTTGTGATAAAGAGTTTACTACATTGTGTACAGTCCTAGAACTACTAAAGTTGAAAGCCACACATGGATGGTCTGATTGTAGTTTCTCTGATCTTTTGAATCTTTTGCCAGAAATTCATCCAAATCCCAATAAACTGCCCAGAAGCACTTATAAAGCGAAGAAACTTCTTTGCCTGATGGCACTAGATGTGACAAAAATACACGCTTGTGTGAACCATTGTATTCTATATTACAAAGAGCATGGGCTCGCAACTAGATGACTCATATGCGGTATCAGTAGATACAAGAAGGACTACAATCACCAGTATGTTACTAACATGAATAAGACCCAGAAGAATCAGTAGTTTATTATTGGCCCTAAAGGTGACGGTGATGATACTTATTACGATGCTGGCGGGAAGAATAGAGAAATTTTCCCGCCGTTGTGATGTGGTACCTTCCAGTAATTGATTGCTTGAAGCGTTTGTTCTCCAACCCTACGGAGGCTGAACTTATGCGTTGGCATTCTTAGCAGCCCAGAAAAGAATTAAAAACATATTTGACACCCTGGTGATGCAACCCAATAGAAAGTTTTTGATATTCAGTATCCAGAATTTTGAAAGGAAATCAGAATTGTAAGGTTTGCCTTGGTTACAGACGAAATGAATCTGTTTGGTGAAAAAGGAGCATACACAACACATGACGCGTTTTCTTAACGATGTACAACCTACTGACGTAGTTGTGTCACAAAAGGAAATATATTTTGTTATCTGGATGGTCCGAAACAACCCAACATTAAAATTGATGTGTTCTTAGAACCTTTAATGGAAGATATGGCAAAATTGTGGAATGAAGGGGTACGTACATGGTATGAGTACAAGCGGGAGTATTTCACTCTAAGAGCAATGATATCAATTACCGTGCATGATTATCCCAGACTGTTTACATTATCGGGACAAATGAAAGGGAAGAAAGGTTGTGTAATGTGCGTGGATAGAACTTGATTTTTGTACCTCACATCATCCAGAAATATGGTGTACATGAGACACCGGTGGTTCGTGACAGAAACACACAAGTATAGGAAGATGAAAGAACAATTTGATAACAAAATCAAAAAAGATACTACAAAGAAACCTTACAGTGGAAAACTCGTGTTCGAAATGGTCAAGAACATTCATATTGCTTTCGGTAAGGGCAAAAAATGTAAAGGAACAAAAAGAAAGAAAACTACAGCTTCGGGTGATACAACAGACATAACATTCAAGAAACAATCAATTTGTTCAAGTATCTTCCGTATTGGAAGAACTTAGAATTTTGCCATGGTATTGACTTGATGCACGTTACAAAGAATGTATTTGACACCATCATTTAGACCTTGCTGGACATGCCAGGGAAAACAAAGGGCGGACTAAAATCACATATGGCCCTAGTAAATCTTGATATGAGAGCAGAGCTTCAGCTGATAGAAAAGGCGAATGGAAAGCATTACCTTCCTCCAGTCAGCTAACTTGCCACTACAAGAGAAAAAAGCAATTTGCGAATGCTTGCGTGGGATCGGAGGGCCCACGAGTTTCTCATCTAATATCCGTAAATTACTCTCGATGAAAGACTTGTCTTTACTCGGCTATAATTCTCACGACTGTCACATGATGTTCACAGTGTTCCTTGCCATTGCAATAAGGGTCATCAAACCTGAGCATATAAAAGTTGTCATCACACATTTGTGTTACTTCTTCAATGCAGTATTGCAAAAGGTGATAGCACATTAAGACTTAGACTATTTGAAAATGTACATCATCGAGACTATGTGCAAGCATGAGATGTGTTTTCCACCATCCTTTTTTGATATGCAAGTACACCTAATCATACATCTTGTTGATCATATAAAAGCAGTGGGGCCACTATATTTATATCATATGTTTCCGATGGAGAGACATTTAGGAGTATTAAAAGATGATGTGCAGAACTGTGCTCACCCAGAGGGTTCATAAAGGAAATATGGGAACTTCATTATAGCGAAAGAATTGTAATGCCTTTATTTAAGTGTCAATGGGTCAAACATCCTGATGGTGTGAAAGTGGACAACTACGGGCTGACACTGGTAGACTTAAACAAATTGGGTTATAAAGATGACTCGTTGGTTCTCGCCGATCGTGTTGCACAAGTTTTTTATGTACAGGATCCAGGAATTCAGAAGACACATGTAGTTGTTTCTGGAAAGCAAAATATTGTTGGGATTGCGAATGTGGGAGATAATAAAGAGGAATATAATCAATATGAAGAGATGTACCTTTTCACCAAACTAGAAAACATCATGTAACACCCTCATTTTCATCAATCATGCATTGGATACATCCATCTACATGTTTAATATTAAGAAACACAAAAAGGAACAAGTTTAAGATAAATTAGAACCAAAACAGCAATTAAAAACCTGTATCAGTGTGGACTTGTCCGGATTGGACCCCGGACTAGTCCGATTTTGCCTTTGTTGTTTTCCATACATGTAAGTTTTTGCTGCGGACTAGTCTAAAATTGGTTCTTTGGTTTCTCGGACTTGTCCGTTATCGAGTGCGGACGAGTCCGATCTTCCCTACTGGAACTTTTTGGAGTTGTCCGATAACTCCCCAATTTGGTCCGGTTTTTGAAAAGTTGGATCAACCTCCGGACTTGTCCAAAACAACACCGGAATTGTCCGTTTTGCTCTCTACACCTTTTTGGACTTGGCCGTTCTAGCCTCTATTCAAAATCGGACTTGTCCGACCCCTAGCGGACTAGTCCAGTGTGCCCGACTCAGATTCAATTTTTTCCCCCATGACAAGTTATTGGGTAATTGCCTTAAGTGGGCCCAAGAACATCGTGCCCGACCTCAGTAGACCCTACCATGACCCCTACTATTGAACCCTTGAATTCGTGGTAAATATCTTAGATGCATATTTTCTACAAAAAATTTTGGTTCCATAATAACTCAAAGTATCCCCTAGTTGAAAATTCACCAAAAACCTGGCCATAACGGACTTGTCCGGTCCAAGTGCGGACTAGTCCGATTTGTTTTTTGTTCCAGAACGGACTTGTCCGGTCCAAGTGCAGACTAGTCCGGTCTTCCAGTTCTGAAATTTCCTACAACTTCTTTAATATCCTCCAAAATGACTTGAAACTAGTTCTAACATGTAATACTTAATTGTAACTAGTTAGTAAGCAATGATTGCAACTTGATAACCTGCATTACCACATAATTGCATTATTCATGCATGTCATGACATATTGAGTAATATATGAGCATTTATTGATTGTAATGATTGTTTTGTATGTTTGTTGCGTAAAATAGAAGGTGTTGCTCTAGAGGGTGCTGTCGAGACCTCCAGCACTAAAGTGTCAAAACTTTTGATCCTAACCAATATCAAGAGCAAGGCAAGCGTTTTCAATCATTTTGATCCTATTTTTAAATGTTTTGTTTGCTAAATTGCATGCTTGTGTTAAATTTATGGGAAACCCAAGATAGGTGTTTACTAGACTTGTTTGACCATCCTTGTTGCTTGACATATGCTGTAGAGAGTCGTGAAGAGTATTTTTACCATTTTGTTTTGCTTTAATTAATTGGGATGGGAAAAGAACCAAATGGCTTAACTATGAATTAATGCACTCATGTATGATGAGAATTGATGGACATGGTTATTTGGTAACATGGGACTTGGGATATCGATCCAAGCATGGTTGTGGACTGGGTTGGAAGATATGTTGTTTTTGCTTGCTTTAGATCTAAGGACCGGTTCATGCGAGAATAAGTCAGGACAACAGTGCCACCACAAGGCCGAGTATGGATGGGGCTTAGCCAATTAATTAGGTGTATTGCGAGCATTGTTCGGAACATTTGGGCGAGCAAGGAATGGGAGTCGGTTAGGTTTGCAATAGTGGCGGGACTGCCCAGGGATCAACACAAGAGGGGGGCCCTTGGATGGATTTGCTCAGTTGGAGGCATCACCACCCGTGAAATCTTAGTGGGTTTGAATATGCTGCTAGTCCCTTTGTAAAGGCTATTTTGTGATCTCTCTGCCATACATCTAAGGTAGTGTATTTGGCATAATGGAGGTTTCCTTTAGTCACCGACGGATGACAAAATCATGAACTTGTGGGTAAATTAGTACAACCTCTGCAGAGTGTTAAAAACTATCATGATAGCTGTGCTCCCAGTTAAGAGCACCTGAATGACCTACATGACTATAGTTGAATTGGGAATTGGGATTGTTTTGTTAAGGGTATGGATTGGATGGTGATAAATGGACATGGTTAATTATGATGGTAAGAATATGGCATATGGATGGATAATGAATGATGGGTATGAATTATTATGTTTATTTGGGATGAGGGGATTATTTCACATAGACATTGTAGGATGATTTTCATATGTTTTAAATGTACTTTTCAGCAAATAGCCATTATTTATTATCAAATCCTTGTTTAAGCTAAATATCATTATTTTCCTACACTTGCTGAGTACGACATGTGCTCACCCTTGCGGTCCCCCCACCAACAATTTCATATGATGTTTGGGAGTACCCTGAGGATAATGCGGAGTACTAGGTTGTGTGCTGCAGCCGACTCGCCTGTGGTTGTGCTTGGAGTCACGCTATATCATATTTGCTTAGTTATTTAGCTTAATGTTTATATTAATTCATAGGATAGAAGAGCACGTGAAAAGCTACCAGAGGGGGTGAATGGTAGATTTAAAACTTTTTCAGCGGAAGCAATGAAAACCACTCTGCAGAAAAATGATCTGTTAAAGAATTCGTGTGTTAGTCTAATCTAAATGTGTCCACCATGAAAAAAGTGATATATATGAGAGAGAATCGAGTCATGAAGATGACACAACAATAATCACTCAAATCCGTCGAGAGAAACTCAAGTTACGGTCGAAAGATCAAACAAAGGTCAATGAGTTCTACCGAAAAAAAACAGATCTGCAATACTGCAAATACTCTTGTGTAGATCAAAAACCACAAATCCAATGACCGTGAAATATTGACTGATGATACATAATCATGTTGTTAAGACAATACAAAAAGAATCACGTCATTTGGATATGTAAAACTCGAGTTATGGTAAAACCACCCAAGAAAGGTAGTCCTATGCAGAAAACTCGACGAGAAAAACTTGTCTGGAACAAGTCGGATGAACAAGGTACAAAAGTTCCTTTAAACTATGATCCTTATTAAATGGAACACAATAGGGACAGCCCCAAATTCGTCTACACCGATCTTATATAAGCAGCCCTTAGGCCAACCCAACTCAAACTAGGACTCTAATCCTACTCAATTCACGAATCGAAACTTTCCATAATAGCTTAGGACTCTTCTAAACGCAAATAGAAGCAATCTTAAGACTTCCAAACACCTTAGGAACGTATCTCACATTCCTAAATAACCCAAATTCGTGACCCACACGAAATCCTATCATAAGAAACTCAAAACATTACATATTTGAGTCAAACCCGACTCAGTCGCAGCCTGAGACCATAACCTAGTCGGTTGGACCTTTCCGACCAATTTTTTACGTCCACATCTCTAAATCACACCTCGGAACCATGTAGCCACGTCAATGCACTCCTTGCATATGTGCAAACATCTTCCAACGACGTCCACGATACTTTCATATGCATTGTTCTTGATTCAAACCTTTTGTGCAACCTCCCGATCAACTCAACCACAATTCCTCCCGAACTTGGTTGTTGAACCTCATCTTTCCCTAAGACTAGTTCAATGGATCCCGTCACCAGCCATGTATTGAACTCAAGCAACACCTGCACATGAATAAACAACCAATACTTTTGAGCACAAGTCCTCGACTTGACTCACGTTGGTTCCGAAACTACAACATCTTACGTGAGCACCTCACATAAGCTTGTTGCATACCATAGAAAAATGATATCAACCATAACCACCAAAACACACCAAAAACTTAGTAAAAGAATACTAAGCAAACTATCCATAAGTGTAAAGCAAGTTTGAAACATTGCAAGATAAAAGCAGAACAATTGTAATCAAGCTTCAAACCTTGCCAAAGCTAACCAAAACATGCCGGACTTATCGTCGAATCTTGATAAAAAGATGTTTTGGTAGATTCAAAACTTTTATCGTCAAAGCCAATGTGTTCAACACACATAGGTCTCATAATCTCCCCCTTGAGGAATGCATTGGCTTTACTACTTAAAATCAGAACATTAGCTTACTCACATGAAAAGTTTTGGAAATAATTTCTTCCTCTTTCTGAAAATCAAATGAGATAGAAATAAATTTCTCCTCCTTGCATACTTCTCCCCCTGAGAAGAATTGTGCCAAAAAAATTTTTGAATATGTGCAAATATGTGCAAGGTGTGATCAATTCCCCCCCCCCCTTTGACAATGTATTCAGAAAGGTACAAAAGATTTTAATTGTTATGAGCATATTATAACATATACATATAAAACAAAGCTCATCCAAGTCAAACTATCAAGTAACTTACACTATCACATCAATGAAATACATAAAGTAGTGTAAGCAAGGCTAGAGATGAAATGTAATTTTCAATTTCAGCAAGTCATGATCTCACAAACTTAACTATTTCAATACCTAAAAGCATGACACTTGTTGCTGCAATTTTTTTTAAAGCACAAATTTTTAACATATGACATTTGCAAGAGATTATATGCTGCATCTTCCTTATTCAAAGCAGACAAGCCAAGCCTATGTCATTTGACAATCAGAAGCTTAAGGACATGATTTTAGTCATACACAACTTCTTCCAAGTTCATATCTAAGTGCAATGATAAGCCATCTCAAAAGAAGAAGTGTGATGCATGCATATTCTCTTGATCTTTTCTCAATTTATATTTGTTCATAAAAACTCAACATGTGAGTTGATTACACGATTAATTCTTTATGATTAAAAGCACTTGTGAGCTTGCAACAAGATCAAAACAGCAAGAAAGTTCGACCATTACCAGATTTAGTGTAAGTAATTATTCCAATAACTAGACATGGCAAAAACTACAAAATGTACAACAAGGGTAATGTAGTAAGAACTTCCAGCATGTAAAAGGAATCACAAAGTCATATATGTATGAAATACTATGATCATATTATTTTATTTGAAACAAAAACGAGTGAAATCCAAAGGTTTTGCAAAAATGTCAGCCAATTGTTATTCAGTATCTACATGGTGAAGCACAATGTTTCCTTTTTCAACATTATCATAGAGAAAGTTATACCTAATATCAATGTGCTTAGTTCTTGAATGTTGCACGGGGTTTTTAGCAATGCAAATAGAACTTGTGTTGTCACAAAACATTGGAACATTATCTAGATCAATCTCATACTCCTTAAGTGTTTGAACAATCCAAAGAATTTGTGAGCAAGCACTAGCAGCAGCTACATATTCAGATTCAGCTGTGGATTGTGCAACTGAGTTTTGTTTTCTAGAGGACCAAGCAACAAGTGAATTACCGAGAAAATGACAAGCACAGGAAGTACATTTTCTATCAATCCGACAACCCCCAAAATAAGCATCCGAAAAAGCTTTCAAAGTAACGGTTGAGGAAGATGGAAGAAAAATGCCAAATTCTTGAGTTCCATGTAAGTACCTGAGAATTCTTTTGATGGTTTGACGATGTGAAGCACTTGTTGAGGCTTGAAAATGTGCACAAACACATACGCTGAATTGTATGTCCGATCTTAATACCGTGAGGTGAAAAAAGTGATCCGATCATGCTTCTATATTCTTTTTGATCCACGGGTTCACCATCTTCATCAAGTTCAAGCGTTGTTGCTGATCCCAATTGTGTCCGAAAAGGCTTGCTTTTGTTCATGTTGAAGCACTTGAGAAGGTCCCTTGTAAACATCGTCTGATGCACAAAGGTACCTTCCTTGGTTTGCTTGATTTGCAGCCCCAAAAAGTAAGTGAGTTCTCCCATTGTACTCATCTCAAATTTTGAAGGCATCATAGCTGAAAACTTGGAAACAAGATTATGAGAAGCACAACCAATGATAATATCATCCACATACATTTGAACGAATAATGAGTCATTGCCATGCTTAAGCACAAAAAGAGTTCTATCAACCTTGCCCATGGCAGACCCCTTTTCAAGTAAGAATGTTTTTAACCTATCATACCATGCTCTAGGGCCTTGTTTGAGACCGTACAAGGCTTTGGAAAGTTGGTAAACATGATTAGGAAAATCTTGATTTTCAAAACCCGTTGGTTGTTTGACACAAAACTCCTCATCTATGTAGCCATTAAGAAAAGCACTTTTAACATCCATTTGATATAGCTTAAAACCTTTAGATGCAGGAAAAGCTAACAAAATTCTTGTTGCTTCTAATCTAGCAACAGGAGCAAACATTTCATCAAAATTAGACCCTCAACTTGAGTGAAACCTTGAGCAACCAACCTAGCCTTATTCCTAACCACAGCCCCATCCTCACTTTTTTTATTTTTAAACACCCATTTAGTTCCAGTTAAAGTGTGACCTTGAGGTGGAGTTACAAGTTTCCAAACATTATTTCTTTCAAAATTTTCAAACTCTTCTGGCATGGCAATAATCCAAGATTCATTAGTGAGTGTGTGTGATATATCTTTGGGTTCAAAAGAAGCAACAAAAGCAGAATGAGCATGAGAGTATGGATCGCAAAACCTGGACCGTGTGACTCGTTCGTGCGAGATTTCAATAATTTGTTGTGGAGGATGACTTTTGAGAACCCGGACAAGAGTGGAAACTTCACAAGCTTCTTCTTCTTCATGTTCATCACAAATCGATGAGATTGTGACTTGAGGAGGATCTGTACCAGCAATGGTGGTCGTCGGTGCTGGCAGTGAATCAAAATAAATAGCTGAAACAATGTCATTAGCTGCTGAATTTTTGGGCAACAGCACCACTTCTTCCTCATATTCAACAAAAATGTTGTCCCCCTGCAGATATAGATCCAGACCGGCAATGTTTGAGCTAGTACCTGTGCTAGCTTCATCAAAAGACACCTCACAGTCTCCACAATTTTGTTAGTGTCAAGTAAAAGCACACAGTAGCCTCTAGTATGAAATGGATAACCAAGAAATATGCCATCAAAGGATCTGGGTTTAAATTTATCAAGATTACCATGTTTCTTAACAAAGCATTTGCATCCAAAGACCCAAAAGTGTGTAACACTAGGCCTATGTCCAAACCGGAGCTCATATGGTGTTTTACCTAACTTAGCGCGCAAGAAAACACAATTTGAGACATAACAAGCGGTTGCAATCGCATCAGCCCAAAATTTTCAAGGAGTTTGATATTCATCAAGCATAGTCCTAGCCATCTCAACTAAGGTTTTGTTCTTTCTTTCTACAACACCATTTTGTTGAGGTATATATGGTGAAGAAAATTGATGATCTATTCCATTTTCAGCACAAACGTGATCAAAAGATTGATTTTTAAATTCGGTTCCGTTATCACTTCTAATTACTTTTAAAGATCCTGGGTGATTAATTGATAATCTAAGAAATAAGCTTATAAAGTGAATAAAAGCTTCATTCTTAGATCCCGTAAAGTAAACCCAAGAGTATCTAGAATAATCATCAACAATCACAAGAACGTACCATTTACCTCTGAAGGATTAAACACGTGAAGGTCCTACTGTGTCAAGGTGCAAAAGTTGACCCGGTTCAGTTGTCATGATCATTGTGAGAGGATTATGTGAACCTGCAATCATATTAGCATGTCTACAAGAAGAGCACACAATTTATTTGTCCCCTTTCAGCTTAGACAGCCCACGTATGCGATCAAAAGCACTAACACACATTAGATGATCAAAGCCTATGTGACCAAGTCTACGATGCCATAAATATAAGTCCTTTGAATCATTAGCAACTAGACGCCTATGCTTAGAGGAAGACATATCAAACTCAGCTTTAAAAACTCTTCCAAACCGTGACATGTTAAAAACAAGCTCACTATTTGAATTTACAACTTTCCAGCAATCTTTAGTGAAAATAATTTCCAGATTTTCATCCAGCAGTTGTTAAACAGAAAGCAAGTTGGATTTCAAATTTTTAACAAGTGCCACATCCTTCAAAGTGTAGTGATCATTTACTCTAACCGAACCCTTAGCAATTATAGGAGTTGAATAATTATCGGTAAAAGTAACATTCTCTACACGTGACACAAATGAGAGGGAGGAGAACCATTCTTTGTTACCGGTCATCTGGCGTGAGCAACCTGAATCCACAATCCAAATTTTCTCCTTCATCAAGCGTATAACCTACATAGAAGAACAATACGTCGATGACTCAATATTGGGTCTAGTCCAAAGGCATTTAGGAATATAGTACTGAGTCACACGACGTCCAACAGGAATAAGACGCAAACGTTGTGATAAAACAGAAGGTTTATGAGCCAAAGCTTGAGGATTTTTGTACCCAACTACTGTCCTACGAGATGTTACATGTGTAGCACGAAAAACAGTAGGTTTGGGAGCAAACTTTGCATGTTTTCGACTTATTACAGCAGATTGCATGTTTTTATCATTCGGTTTAGCAATTGTAACAAATTTTGCATAAAAGTTATGAGATCTAGCAATCTTTTATTCCTTTTTCTGTTGTTTAGCTAGTCAATAACAAAAATCTATGACATGACCATCTCTATCACAGTAGGTACAGTGAAATTTAACTTTGTGTTCATGTCTAGATGAGCAAGCAACATTTTTATTTAAAACCGAATGAGACAACACCCCTGCAGATTTGAAAACCACTTCTTTTTGTTTAGGAACTAGTTGAATCAAACCACTCCCTAATTACTTTACAATTTTAGGTGGATGTTCCTTAGCATGAGTATGAGAATCAAAACCTAAACAAGTTCTATCATTGCAAGACATGGAAGAATTTAGCAGCAAGTATAGGTTCTTATTCTCATTACAAAACCTATTTACTGTCATATGCATGTCATCAAGTTTATTGGACAGATCGAGGCAATTTTCACATGAAGTTTTTGCTTTTAATTTGCAATTGGAACAATATTTAACTTCATGAGAATGTAAGGCAATTTTCAATATAGAAATTTTATTCATAGCATCTTGTAGTTTCTTATCAAGATCATCACAAGTAGAACACTGCAAATTAATTGTAGAACAGCTAGCATCTTTCAAGTTTTTATCATCGAGTGCAGCAAGCTCTCTGTTCTTTTTAATTTCTAACTCAAGTTTAGCAAGTGCGGAGGTGTGCACACTTCTTAATGAGGACAATTGTTCATATATTATATCACATGAGGAACAAGAATCATCACTAGGAATCAAGGATTTCTAACGATTAATTTCATATTCTAGTGACTCAATTTTAACAGCATTGTCCCTAAGCTTTTTGTCCTTTTTCTTAACTATAATAGTGGCACGAGAAATAGCATCACACATCTCTTCGCAAGTAGGACATACCTCTTCATTGTCGCTGTTGTGTTTAGCTTCCTCCATACTTGATCTTGACTTGCCCGCCATGAAGCACAAGTTTGCCAAAACATCTTAATCTTCGTCACTTCCAATGTCCACATCACTTGAGCCAAGTTCTTGAAGTGCGGAGATAAAACTGCTCACCAATTGACGTCCTGTAAACCCTTATTTTTCTTCGTATCTTTTGCAGAGGAGTGTTTCGTCCTTGTTTTCTTTTCATCCTGGGAAGTAGGACCTCAATGGTTACGGCAATCTGAACGAAAATGTCCTATCTCACCACATTCAAAACATCGTTGAGGTCTGAAGCTTCCTCTCCTTCTAGTTCTCACATTTTGCAATGCTTTCGAGAACCTAGTAGAGAGAAGTACTAGATCCTACTCTGGAAACTCCTCAATCTGTTCAAGGGTTAGAGAGGACAACAAAGCAAGTATACCACGAGATGAAGATTGTATGGAGCTAGGCAAATCACGTTGAGAAACAAATGCAAGAGACTTATTGGGGTTCTTACGTGAAATTATGTCAATTTCATTAGTTTTCAATTTAGAATAAAGAACATCTAATGTATGTGTACTCATGACAGTAGATTCACGAATGGATGTGACTTTCATATCCCAAATTGACATGTCTAAAGCACTTAGTATTTACCTAGCATTTTTAGCATCTGAAAATTTAACATTGACACTACGCAAGTTGCTGAGAATTTTGTTAAAACGAGCAAAGAGGTCATCAATAGACTCACCGGGTTGCATCTCAAAACTCATGTATTCCTTTTTGAACATATCTTGTTTTACCTCCTTGATTGTGTTAGATCCTTCGTGGTAGTCGCAAAGTGCTTTCCACACATCGTATGTCGATCGGAGGTGCGCAACACGGTCGAAGTCGCTCTGAGCTAGTCCTTGGATTATCAAGTTGTAGGTTTTGTTGTTGTTGCCGACATCTCTCATGTTCGTAGCCGTGACTTGATTGTTTAGCGGCACATCGTAAGGCTTGTACACCTTTTCCCATATTGCAAAGCCTTGCGCCAGGATGAATGCTTCCATGCTTGCCTTCCAAACCTGAAAATCAATACCACTAAACACACAAGGTTTGACAGAGTATTTCTCTATGATGATTAGTCAAAAACACGTGCAAATCACAAAGATTAGAGCACCGTGGCTCTGATACCAATTGTAGGATCGAAGAGCACGTGAAAAGCTACTAGAGGGGGGGTGAATGGTAGATTTAGAACTTTTTCAGCGGAAGCAATGAAATCTGCTCGGCAAAAAAACGATCTGTTAAAGAATTTGTGTGTGAGACTAATCTAAACGTGTTTCACTGTGACAAAAGTGATAGATATCAGATACAATCAAGTCACAAAGACAACACAACAAGGATCACTCCAATCTGTCGAGAGAAACTAAAGTTACGATCAAAAGATCGAACAAAGGTCAATTTGTTCTACAAAAAGAACAGATCTTCAATACTGCAAATAAACTCAGGTAGATCAAAAACAAGTTGTTAAGACAACCCAAAAAGAATCACATCAATTGGATCTATAAAACTCGAGTTTTGATAAAACCACTGAAGAATGGTAGTGTTGTGTAGAAAACTCGACGAGAAAAACTTGCCTGGAACAAGTCGGACGAAAAAAGGCACAAAAGTTCCTTTAAACTACAATCTTTATTCAATAGAACACAAGAGGAACAGCCCCAAAGTCGTCTACTATGAGCACTGGCCTCCCTTGCTTATATAACCAGCCGTTAGGCAACCCAACTCAAACTAGGACTCTTATCCTACTCAATTCACGAATCGAAACTTTCCATAACATCTTAGGACTCTTCTAAACGCAGATAGAAGCAATCTTAAGACTTCTAAACACCTTAGGAATGTATCCCACATTCCTAAAACAACCCAAATTCGTGACCCACACGAAATCCTATCATAACCAACTCAAAACTTTCCATATTTGAGTCAAACCCAACTCAGCCGCAGCCTGAGTCCATAACCTAGTCCGTTGGACCTTTCTGACCAATTTTTTACGTCCACATCTCTTCATCACGCCTCGGAACCATGTAGCCCAGTCCATGCACACCCTTCATACGTGCAAACATCTTCCAACAACATCCACAATACCTTCATATGCATTGTTCTTGATTCAAACATGTTATGCAATCTCCCGACCAACTCAACCACAATTCCTCTCAAACTTGGTTGTTGAACCTCATCTTCTCCCTAAGTCTAGTTCAATGGATACCGTCACCAGCCATGTCTTGAACTCAACCAACACCTGCACATGAATAAACAACCAATACTTCTGAGCACAAGTCCTCGACTTGACTCACGTTAGTTCTGAAACTACAACATCCTACGTGAGCACCTCATGTAAGCGTGTTGCAAACCATAGAAAAATGATATCAACCATAACCACCAAAAACTTAGTAAAAGAATACTAAGCAAACTTTCTATAAGTGTAAACCAAGTTTGAAACATTGCAAGATAAAAGCAGAACAATTGTAATCAAGCTTCGAACCTTGCCAAAGCTAACCAAAACATGTCAGACCTATCGTCGAATCTTGATAAAAAGATGTTTTGTTAGTATTCAAAACTTTTATCGTCAAAGCCAATATATTCAGCACACATAGATCTCACATATTTCTGCTGCAGAATTATTAGTATTAATGATCACTAGAGTTTGTAAATTTGGGGATTAGTTCAATATTGTAATAAAAGTACTTAATTACTAATTTGTGCTATTGTAACTTCTGTATATCATTTGTGATGCACTCTTGTATGTGTGTTGAACATCCTGGGCACACATATGCCTCGCACTTGGTTCATTTTCAGAATTGGGTGTCACAAATTGATATCAGAGCCACAGGTTTGATTGTAGGATGCAGTCCAAATAGAATGGATACTTTAGGGCACATAGGAACACTGTCGGTACCCTGGAAACCGTACACCCCTTGAGATTACAATGATCTCACAGAAAAGTCATCTACTTGATTTGAAGACCTTCGGAGGCCCACATGTCAGATATAACCGGACCCACTTCTCCAACATGGTTAATCCCAGGGTCGCCACGTGTACTATGCACCTCCGGACTTAACCCCAGACCGTGAGAAGCTCCGGACCTGACACGTGTCAGGTAGCTCCGGAGCTACCTGTTTCCCACAGTATGCTCCAGAGCTGCCACATGTCCAACCGTCGGATCTTTAGCCTCTAACCTACGGAAGACTCCACAACGGCTCCGGATCTTCAAAGGGAAATAAAGGACTTCAAGACCCGGTTAAGTGTCATTAATACCATATTAATGACACACGGTCGGATGACCTTAATTACCAGTAACGATGCTGTCAAAGCCCATTACCCGGTCATTAAGGCAATTAAACATGTTGAATACTAGTAACCGTCGGGGCCACATGTCGGGCCAGGCTAACTTGTAACGACCTGCCCTTGTACTATAAAAGGACAGGCCGAAGACACGTTTAGGGAGGCTGAACACTACTCACACGCTCTACAGACGCTCACTAGACTCTCAGTACAAGCTCATACTTCTAATACAACACCAACACACCCGTGGAGTAGGGTATTACGCTCAGGCGGCCCGAACCACGTAAACTCCTGTGTCTCCTGTGCTATTCATAATTCACCTTCTTGAATCTCCGCGCGCCCACACCGAACATCAAACTCCTCTAACACTTTAGTAGTGTCGGGAGATTGCCGGATCCAAACCACCGACAGTTGGCGCGCCAGGTAGGGGCACCTGAGATTTCAAGAATGGTGAACTCAGCTGCTGGATCATCCAACGGTCATCCTGCTGTTCAAGCTGCTGGAGGCAATCCCTCCAATATGCAGCCACCAGCAGGGGCTTCAGCACCAGCAGGAGTCACACTGCCACCACCGCCGCCTCCACCAGCAAATCAAGCTGGACAGCGCGATGGTGCACCGGCGTCAGTCACTGCGTCGGAAAATCATGACAACTCAGAACACGCGCTCCATGCAGCGCGTGCTCTTCTCCAACGCCCACCACCTCCGGATGCATCCCGGGATGCACTGGAGCAGTGGAGAGCTGATCTGGAACATTTGGTTGCAGTAGTAGCCGATCGCATCAGCAACCAGGGTCCTCCTCCTTCAGGACGGGCCCCATCACAGCGACGGACCTTGTCTGGCAGACTTGGTCCGCACGTGTCCAACAACAGGAGACGTGCAACATCACAGCAGGTGACATCATTACCCTCCAGGGCATGACGCACCCACACGGTATCCAGGCTTTCAACTCATGACCTCCGGGCGGAGCTTGATCGCCGATACCGCCAACAGGACGGCCGAGTCCATATTGAGCGTGCTCGTGAAAGACGAGAAGCTCAGGACGTTCTTGCTCCTAAAGGAGTGGGAGGAGGCTGCTCAGCCCTGGCCATGCATCTGCGTATGGTCAAGTGGCCACAGAAGTTCCGGCCTCACCTGCCGGAGAAATTCGATGGGACTGTCAATCCTGTTGAATTTCTTCAGATCTACTCCACTGCTATCTTGGCAGCTGGAGGAAATGAGGCCGTAATGGCCAACTATTTCCCAGTGGCTTTGACTGGGACCGCCAGGTCCTGGTTTATGAGCCTTCCAACCAACTCCATCAACAGTTGGGAGGAGCTATGCCAGCAGTTCACTGCCAACTTCGGGAGTTCATACACCCGACCAGGCACTGAACTGGACCTTTTTGCAGTCGTGCAAAAAGGGGGAGAATCCCTGCGATCATTCATCCAGAGGTTCTCTCAAGTACGAAACACTATCCCTTCTATATCCAGCGCTTCTGTCATTGTGGCATTCAGGCAGGGTGTGCGGGATAAGAAGATGTTGGAGAAACTGGCAATCAAGGAGATCACCAGTGTCACGGAACTCTTTAGTTTGGCCGACAAATGTGCCAGAGCTGCGGAGGGCCGTGAAATGCACCCCAAAACAATTTCGGAGGATCACAAGAAATCCTCCAAAGAAGAAGCCGCTACCTCCGGGAGTGCCAAGAAGAAAAAGAAGACCAACGGCAAGAAGAAGCCGTCGGCCGGTGCATCCAACGTTGCAGCTGCTGCAGCTCCGGGTGGCCGGGGGCCACGCCCCAAGAAGTGACCTTGACCGTCTTCTAAAGACGGTGGCAAACCCAAAGTGTGGTGTCCAATCCACAAAACGGGCAGCCATAGTTTGGAAGACTGCCGGGAGGTCCAAAACCTCGCCGAGCGCTACAACAAGCACCGGGAAGAAACTCCTTTCCGACAGAGGGAAGGAAAACAAAAAGTTGACGAAGCTCCGGCTGAAGAGGAGTTAGGTTTCCAGGATCCCAAAAAGGTCCTGAAGGCCGTCTACACCTCCGTCAACGATGATTCTAACGTCTCTGACAACGAGTGTCGGAAGACCATGAACACCATTTTTGGTGGATCATGGGACATCACCTCCCGCCGCGTCATCAAGACTATGCGTCGGGATATGGCTGCTGTAGCTCCTATAGTCAGACCGGAGCCTCATCGGAAGTGGATGGACACAGCCATCACTTTGGATGCTTCGGACTGCCCTCGGAGCATGGTTGGAGCAGGTCAATTACCTTTGATGGTATCTCCTACCATCAATAACATCCAGCTTCACCACGTCATGGTAGACGGAGGTTCGGGGCTTAACCTCATAAGCTTCGAAGCTTTTACCAAGCTTCATCTCCGACCTTCGGATCTCCACCCCTCCTGACCTTTCTCCGGAGTAGGTTCGGGGGCCATTACCCCACTCGGAGCTATTACTCTCCCCGTTACCTTCGGGACACGGGAGAAGTACCGCACCGAGAAGTTGGTCTTCGACATTGCTCAGATCAACTTACCCTTCAACGCCATCTTGGGTAGGCCTGCCCTGTACAAGTTCATGGCAGCTGCTCATTATGGCTACCTGGAGTTAAAGATGCCGACACCAGTAGGCGTTCTCCAGATCCGCGGAGATTGTACTGTCGGAGTAACTGCACTAGAAGAACTCCATGCACTTACCATGGCGCAAGAGGAGGACTCCAGGCAGGAGCAAGCTCCAAAACCCCTGAGCATTCGTCAACGAGGCTCGACTTCTGCACCTCGTGTGCAGCCAAGCGGCGACGCCGACATTCCCGTCAAAGTCGTCCAAATTGGTTCCGATGCCGCTCAGACCACCCGTATATCGGGGGGATTGAACGACAAATAGGAACTCGCGCTCATCACTTTCCTCCGGGCTAATGTCGACGTGTTTGCATGGCAACCGTCACAAATGCCTGGGATCCCCAGGGAAGTGATTGAGCACAATCTGAAGATCTACCCCGACGCCCGGCCTGTGCATCAGAAGCCTTGGAAGCAATCCATAGAGCGACAGAACTTCATCCGACAAGAAGTGAAGAAGTTGCTCGAAGCTGGATTCATCCGAGAAGTCTTCCATCCAAAATGGCTTGCAAACCCAGTCGTTGTGCCCAAGGCCGGCGGGAAGCTTCGGATGTGTATCGACTACACCACACTAAATAGGACATGTCCAAAAGATCCATTCCCACTACCTAGAATAGATCAGATAGTGGATTCCACCTCCGGGTGTGAATTATTGTGTTTCTTAGACACATATTCTGGGTATCATCAAATCAGGATGTCTAGGGAAGATGAAGAGCATACCTCTTTCACCACAGTAGATGGATTGTATTTTTATACAGCCATGCCTTTTGGTCTCAAGAATGCAGCTTCAACCTTTGTACGAGCTATGTACAAAACCTTTGAAGATCTCATTAGAGACATAGTGGAAGTGTACGTTGATGACATTGTGGTCAAGGTCAAGAACAAGGAGTCACTTCTTGACACCTTACAGGCTGTCTTCGATAAGCTGCGGGCCACCCGCACAAAGCTAAACCCAGACAAGTGTGTCTTCGGGGTTAGCTCCAGACAACTTCTTGGTTTCCTGGTAAGTCATCGGGGCATAGAAGCTAATCCAGCGAAGATCAAGGCCATTGAAGACATGCGGCCACCAGCCCGCATCAAAGATGTCCAAAAGCTAACTGGATGTCTAGCAGCCCTCAGCCGGTTCATTTCAAGATTGGCGGAATGGGCACTCCCCTTCTTCAAGTTATTGAGGAAGTCCGGACCATTCCAATGGTCTGAAGAAGCAGAAAAGGTGTTCCAGGAGCTAAAACAGTTCCTCACCACCCTACCAACTCTGGTAGCTCCGAACCCTGGTGAGCCTTTGTTGCTTTACATTTCAGCTACTGACGAAGTCGTCAGTATGGTTCTGGTTGCGGAGAGACCAGAGCTACCCCATACTCAGGAATCCAGACCTCTTCGAGAGGGTCCGTAGGTTCCTGAAAGCGAGTTTGGGTCCCAGCTCCCAGATTCGAATCCACAAGAAACCATTTCAGAAGACTCAGACCCCTCCGGGAGGGTCCATGTCACTTCTGAAGATGCTCCGGGTTCCTCCAGCCAGAACCCGGAGGTCCCTGAAGAAAATCCGGATCCCTTCGGGAGGATCCGGGTCAGTGAAGAGGAAGCTCCGGGCCCCTCCGGGAGGGTACGGACCATTCAGCGCCCGGTGTACTTCATCAGTGAAGTACTACATGATGCCAAGACTCGATACCTAGAGGTGCATAAGCTGCTCTATGCAGTCCTTATTGCCTCCAGGAAGCTTCGCCATTATTTCCAAGCTCACAAAATCTCAGTGGTGACCTCTTACCCACTTCGAGCAATCTTGCATAATCCCAACTCAACTGGGAATATTGCAAAATGGGCAGCGGAATTGGCGGAATTCGACCTCGAATTCATTTCAAGGCAAGCAGTCAAGAGTCAAGCATTGGCAGACTTCATGGCGGAATGGACTCCCTCTCCTTCAAACCCTGGGGGCCCCAGTGAGCAGAAGCTAGAACATGAAGCTCCGGTCTTCACTGAGCCTCACTGGACCCTCTACTTCGACGGCTCCATGCAAAAGCAGGGAGCCGGAGCTGGAGTCCTTCTCCTCGCACCAACCGGGGAGAAGGTAAAATACATGGTACACCTTGACTTCAAGGCTACCAACAACATGGCGGAGTACGAAGCACTCATCTACGGACTAAAGGTAGCGCTGTCATACGGTGTCAAGCAACTGCTGGTGAAGGGAGATTCACAGCTCATCATTAAGCAAGTGAAGGGTGAATGCTCCTGCAACAATCTCCAGCTAGCTGCTTAGCTCCTTGAAGTCCAGAGGCTTCAGAAGGACTTCGAAGTCCTAGATCTCCACCATGTCCAGCGTGCCCACAACGCTGAAGCCGACGAACTCTCGACGAAAGCATCAACCGGAGCTCTGGCTCCTGACGGAACTTTTGTCCAGAGGTTGTCAAAACCCACAGCTCAGCCTGCCGAACTGAGCAAAGGGGGCAAGATCAGCATCCCGAAGCTGACGGTCCCGATGGCCCTGTTACCATGTCAGCCATCAAGGGTCATAGGTGCTGCTGGAAGCTCCGAGCAACCCAGCACGCAAGACTCAAATGCTCAAGTTAGTTCCGATGCATGGATCTCGGAGATCCGGGACTACTTGAAAGACAACATCCTTCCTGACGATGATGCGTCCGCTGACCGGGTAGTCAGATTGGCTAAAAGATACATGTTGGTAGAAGGGGATATCTACCGACGCGGTGCCAACGGCATCCTAATGCGGTGCATCACAAGGGAAGAAGGATGCGAGCTCCTCGCAGAAATCCATGGAGGCGAGTGTGGGAACCACGCGTCTTCGTGCACACTGGTTGGTAAAGCCTTTCGGCATGGCTTCTACTGGCCTACAGCACTCCAGGATGCAACTGAGCTGGTGAAGAAATGCGAAGCATGCCAATTTCATGCAAAGCAAATTCACACACCGGCTCACCCCCTACAAATGATACCTCCTACATGGCCCTTCGCTGTGTGGGGGATGGACATCTTGGGACCTTTCCCAAGAGCCGTCGGAGGTTACAAGTTCCTGTACGTCGCCATTGACAAGTTCACCAAGTGGCCGGAAGCAACTCCAGTTGTAACAATCAACAAGCAATCTGCTATCAACTTTTTGCAGTCCATTGTATGCAGATTTGGAGTCCCAAACAAAATCATCACTGATAATGGGACCCAATTCACAAGCTCTGCGTTTCAAGGATATTGCGGAGACCTCGGCATTCAAGTTTGCTACGCCTCCGTAGCTCACCCAGCCAGCAATGGCCAAGCCGAGAGAGCAAATGCTGAAATCCTTAAAGGACTCAAAACACGCACCTATGAGCGCTTGAAAAAACATGGAGCCAACTGGATTGAAGAGCTTCCGCCCACTTTATGGGCCAACAGACCATCTCAAAACCGGTCAACTGGAGAGACACCCTTCTTCCTGGTGTATGGAGCTGAAGCAATCCTTCCTCCAGAAATCACCTTGGGGTCACTCGGGTCCGGACCTTCGATGAAGCCACGGAGGACCAGCTCCGGCGTGAAGACCTAGACCTCCTTGAGGAGGGAAGGTGCCAAGCAGCTGTTCGGAATGCCCGATACCGCCAAGCCCTTCGGCGCTATCATCAGCGGCATGTACACAACCGACAGCTCGAGGAAGGCGACCTGGTGCTACGGAGAATACAATCCAGAGAAGGGTTAAACAAACTCTCCCCCAGCTGGGAGGGACCCTTCCGAGTGATTAAAGTATCCCGTCCTGGGAGCGTTCGCTTGGCTACTGAGGATGGGACACCTCTCCCAAATCCTTGGAACATTGAGCACCTCCGTAAGTTCTACACTTAATATCACAGAGGTGAGTCTGTAGTAACTTGAGGTGTATGTTATAGAGTCATTGTACAGAGTCGGGTAGTTCCTCTGGGAGAACAGCCGGACCTTTCCCGAAAGGTCTGCAAAGTTCATGCAACACTTGTCACAGTCTCAGGACTAAAATTGTGGCTAGCTACCCTGGGTCAAACGAGAAATAAAACACACTTAGCCTGGTTCCGTACCCTAAGAGTGTACTTGTTTCCCCTGTACCACGGACCTATGATTAAAGACATCTTCATGAGAAACAGACTCCACGTGCATTTATTTTGTACAGGCTCAACATTTTTTATTTTTCTCTTTCTTGTCTATAACAAGGACGTGCAATTCTTAAGAATTTTTAGTTCGACCGGTTCACATACGATACGAGTTGTATTGTCAATTCTTTTGGATTCAAATATTGTTCATGGTCAACTAGCCTGAAAGCCGCCAAGCCAATCTAGGGCTGGAGTGTGCTATCGACTTAGCCTGGTCAAGCACCCTAAGTACGCCACTCTACCTACACCCTGGCAGGCCGAAGTAAGGCGGGTCCATATACAATTGGATCTAGGAGAAAAGACAACGCATTCAGTTGTATTTAGAATCGCGTTTGACTTAAAATCTTATTGAGAATCGTAAGCCGCGACGAAGTTATAGACAAGAAATGAATTTTACTATTTTTCTTGGCTTAAGTGTGCAGGAAAAATAAAATCTACGTTGATGGAGAAAAGCCGGAGCTAACAAAGCTCCGACTCCCCTAGGTGGCTTGTAATCGGAGTAATCAAGCTCCGGTAAAGCTAGGAGGGCCAGCCATCAACGCTAAATAAAAGATGGTAAGAAGACCACGCAAACGGAGTCTGCTGCCAACAAACTAAGTGTTGGCAAAGGCCAGTGCCGGAGCTACTAAGCTCCGACACCCCGGAGGACTAACTATCGATGCTCTACGCGTTGATAGAGACTATTGCCGGAGCTACTAAGCTCCAATGATAGACAATGCGGGAGCTTCTAAGCTCCGACAACCTCAGGGGGCCTTCACTATCGAAGACTTCGGACCTAAATTCTACAAGTTCGGAGCAAATGAGTCTTCAACAAAACGCAATATCCTCTTGGTACATGTTCACAATCAAATTGTGTACATCTACCAGGGGGCCAAGTGGAGACAAAAGTGTTGAAGACAAAAAGTGAAATTCACAAAAATTTGGGGATTTCATTTATTTGGAGACAAGGGATTACAAAATTGAGGAAGAAGAAGAGAAAGTACAAGTGAGAACTCAGAGATGGTCCTAGACCCTATGGAAGAATTGGGTGACCTTCTGGGCAACCTCCGATACGTTGGCTCGGACAGCTTCGCCTTCTCCTTCAACCGGACCTTCGAGCACCGGGTCCAGAGGAAATTGGGAGTTCCGGCTGGTGTAGCATGTCAGCACATATTCTGCGACGTTCTTCGCCAGGGATTGCCCCTTAACCTCCAATTGGTCCGTGATGACATCGCCCACCTTGGAGAGTTTGTTGCCTGCCGAGCTCAACGCCTGCAACGCCAGGTCCGGCTCCGGCTCCGGATCATCCGGGTGCACGGGACTGAAGCCCAGTGGTGTCAGCGCGTCGTTGGCCTTGCCCAGGAACTCCCAAATTTGTAGGGAGTCCGCAGTCCTCAAGCCTTTCAATTCTTCCAAGGATCTTCTGGCCGCCACCAGTTCGGAATTCTCACGGGCGAGGCGCTCAACTTCTTTGGCGTTTTGCTGAATCTTCTCAGCAACCCGCTTCTCGAGTTTTTCGAGCTCCTCCTCCCGGAGGTGGATTTTGTTCCGGCGGTCGACCAGGTCCTTCTCCCTGCCCCTCACATTCTTTTCCCTGGCAACAAGGGCACACTCCCGCTCATGGAGCTCCTGCCCTCGCACCCAGGCCTTCTTCTCCTCCTCAACGCAGCGTTCTTCCAATTTTTTAGGGCGCTCCTCAAGGCCCTTGTCAGCCAGAGCCGCCTTCTCGGTGAGCTCCTCTTCCCTCCTCAGGACGTCATCCTGCAGCTCAAGGAGTTTCTGCTCTTCATCTTCGAGCCGTTTCTCCCTCTCCTCAAGTGCCTCCCGGCGCTTGATGAGTGTAGTGTTAATGGACTCAAGCCTTTCTTGGCATTCATCGGCCGCACTGTTAGCTGCTTTGGTCTGCTCATAGATCTCCCGGGATTGAGCATCGAGGGCACGAGTCATACTCTCCCTGTCATCCAGCAACTTGCCCCAGTACTCCAGGCGAATCTTCTCCCGCTTGATCCACTCTTTGTCATCCGCTAGCCTCGACTGCGCCAGCTTGGTCTCGAAGTAGAGCCGGTTGCGCCACCACCTAAGGGTTTAGTGCTCCTCTTCAAGAGCCTTGCTGTCATGGAAGAAGGCCAGTTGGACTTGACACAGACTGGAACATGCGTTGTCAATAGACAGCGACAACGGGATAGGTTCCAGACCTGCTGGAGTCTTCTCCGCTGGTTCCAATGGGTTTTCAGATACAAAAATTGGGTCCCACTCCACAAGAGTGGTCCCCTGGGTCTCCATGGCATTAGGGCCATCCTCCGGGATGGCCCCAGTCGCCATCGAGGAAGGCCCCGCCGCCAAGTCTTCGTTCACCCCCTCAGGCAGGGGGCCAGCGACTTCGCTTGGGCACTCCGGCTCGGCCGCGGGTACCTCCGACATCGTCACTTCCGGAGCAGGGGCCGCTGCTGGCTCTGGTCTGGGCACCTCCTCTGATGGGGGCTCGGGCTCCGACACCTCTCCAACAACCGGCTCGGGAGCCGGAAGATCTTCAACATCGACCGGCCCTGCGGCCGGAGCTCCAACAATGACTGGCTCTGTGGCCGATGCTTCAGAGGTAGCCGGCCCAACTGCCAGAACTTCCTCAACTTCTGGCACACACGCCAGGGCTTCAATCATCTCCGGCTCAACCGCCGGGGCTTCGACAATTTCCGGCTCTGAGGCCGGAATTACTACTTCCTCCGGCTCAACAGCCAGAGTTTCCATCATCTCAGCACCAGAACCCGGAGCTTCAACCTCCGGGACAGGTGCTACTGGCGCATCTTCTCTCCCATGGTCCGGCGCTACCACGGGAGTCCCTGGGGATGAGTCGAGGTCCATGACCACGACAGCCGGCGCCGGAGCTATCGCAGTTTCAGCCACCACTTGGGGCGGCACCAGGACAGGAGCAGAAGCTTCCGCCCCCACAACTTCAGTTGCTATGGCTGAAGGTGGAGCCTCACTCCTCTTCTTGGGAGCGCTGCAGATGATGGATGAAGAAACCTAAAAAAATAGTTAATACAACAAAACAACTGTCCAAGGTAAAGATTAAAAATTACCTTCGGAGGCTTCTGCACCAGCTTTCGCGGAACTTCTTTCCCGGGCATTCCGGGCTGGTCATAGCCGGCGTGGAAGCTCCAGAAGGCCCCCCAGAACTCGCTGCAGCCACGAGCGTTTCCCTAGTCGAGGTCCCCCTCGATCGGGAGGAACCTCTGGACCTAGAGGCCTCAACCGGCCCTGGTGAAGGAAAAGCATGCTCGGAGCTAGCTCCCCGGGAGGACCCCACTGCGGGTATAGTCGCCGCTGTCGAAGAGGACCTCCACCTCCGAAGAGAAGGAGCCGATGCAGAGGTGGCAGGCATGACGGACCTTATGTCGACATGCTGCAGCTTCCTCTTCCGGCTCAAGGGTTCGTCCGCCGGCTCCTTTCCCTTGTCGACGACCTCGACCCTCGGCTTCAGGGCAGGACCACCCTCGGACACTCCAGGGATCGCCACCCTGGTGGTTGATCCTCTCTCGACGACACCAAGGTCGTCAAGCACGGGCATCTTCCGCAAGAGCTACTGAACTTAACTTCCACGTTTAGAGGAAGAAAAGCCGATAGCGGAGTCAAGTCGTCACCCTCGACGTCGATGCCGTGCTGGAACTTTTTGAGGTGGAACTCCAAGGTTGTCCCCACCATGTTGGACTTCAGCCCGGTCTCGACCCGGTCGTCGTCCATCACGCTGTTGAGGGCCCAAGCGAGTTTCTCTCTCTTCTTCAGCGGTGCCCACTTATTGAACAGGAAGTTACAAAACACCGCTTGAGGGGTTAGTCCCCCCTCCACGCACTGGCGGATCCTGGTCAGAACAGGGTTGAAGGCGTCCGCCAGCACCGGAGCTTCACTCCAGATCGTCGTGTCAATGTTGGGGAGGCCTTCGGGCAGCTCCAGCCTCTCGTGCTCCTCCACCCGGATGACTATCCAGTCCTTCTTCCAGTCATCCCACTTCCCAGAGGTAAATGACCGGAGGTACTAGAATGGGCACTTCTTGCGCTTCACGAAGTAGTAGAAGCCAAGGTACTCATTGCTCCTACCGGTGGTGTGAACGGTGAAGAACGCTCGGAAGAGTTCAATGCAGGGGGGAATGCCCACCCACATCTCACAGAAGTGGACGAAGATAGACACGAGGAGAGTGAGGGCCAAGGTGGTATAGCTGCAGACCATAAAAGTCCAGCGGCATCAAGAAAAAGGAAGAAAAAGGTGGGATCAACCCCACCATGGCGTACGAGGAAAAGTACACCATTTCGCCGGCGTGCTCCTTCTCAAACGGGAGCTCTCTCCCGGCGCGGACCAAGCGGTTGAAGAAGTCCAAAGACCACCCCATGAGGGTCCGGACCTTCTTCAGGTCACTGTAGGTCTTCAAACGGCTTTTGCGGAGACCCAACTCCATCGCGGCACAGCAAGGCAAGAGAGGAAAAGCGAAGCACAAGTTGGGAGTTTGAGCGCAAGAACAGATGAGAGGCGTAAAGAACTCCCGACGGTGCGCGCTTTCCTTCTTAAGTAAGCCCTTGCAATGCTTGGATGGAAACCGCAAGAAAGTTGAAGATAACATTCAAAAATTCCACCCAGCCGATGATAAGGGGGCCCGGGACCACCCCGACGATCAAGTCGAGGTTCTTACCCAGGTGAACGGTTGTCATCATGAGGCGGGAAGCCCAAAGGCGGCGGCCTGACAAGGCGCGCGGAACCGATACGGTTTTCGTATCGGGAACCGGCGACCTTCAATTGCGTGAGATCTGCACGCCAAAGATCTCATCTGCCGCACGCGGGATACGCCACGTGGCGAGGATTTAACTCCAAACCATCGCCAACGGCACATCCGGAGTCCTTTGAAGACTCAGTTCAAAAGTCGCGAGGATGGACCCACCTCCGGCGGAATGACTTCACCCAAAGAGTCTTCCCCAGAGGTGGGTCCAGGGGCCACTGTCGGTACACTGGAAACCGTACACCCCTTGAGATTACAAAGATCTCAAAGGAAAGTCATCTACTTGATTTGAAGACCTTTGGAGGCCCACATGTCAGATATAACCGGACCCGCTTCTCCAACATGGTTAATCCCAGGGTCGCCACGTGTACTATCAAACCGGAGCTACCGCCCACAAGGGGGGAGATCTGGGCTATGTACCGAAATGGCACCTCCGGACTTAACCCCAGACCGTGAGAAGCTCCGGACCTGACACGTGTCAGGTAGCTCCGGAGCTACTTGTTTCCCACAGTATGCTCCAGAGCTGCTACGTGTCCAACCGTCGGATCTTCAGCCTCTAACCTATGGAAGACTCCACAACGGCTCCGGATCTTCAAAGGGAAATCAAGGACTTCAAGACCCGATTAAGTTTCATTAATACCATATTAATGACACACGGTCGGATGACCTTAATTACCAGTAACGATGCTGTAAAAGCCCATTACCCGGTCATTAAGGGCAATTAAACGTGTTGAATACTAGTAACCGCCGGGGCCACATGTCGGGCCAGGCTAACTTGTAACAACCTGCCCTTGTACTATAAAAGGACAGGCCGACGACACGTTTAGGGAGGCTGAACACTACTCGCGCGCTCTACAGACGCTCACTAGACTCTTAGTACAAGCTCATACTGCTAATACAACACCAACACACTCGTGGAGTAGGGTATTACGCTCAGGCGGCCCGAACCACGTAAACTCCTGTGTCTCCTATGCTATTCATAATTCACCTTCATGAATCTCCGTGCGCCCACACTGAACATCAAACTCCTCTAACACTTTAGTAGTGTCGGGAGATCTGCCGGATCCAAACCACCGACAAACACCTAGGAATAGTTGCGGGTTGATTGGTGCAATGATTGCTATGTAATGTTTGCTTGTGTGCTTGGGTGCGTAATAGATGATTGTGGGATGCTTTAGTGCTTGCCACTTCCACATAGGGTTATATAGGTAGTTTTTAGTTTCATAACCCTGATGAATATATTTGGGTATGTTTTCTAAATTCTTCTATCTCTTGTTCTTTCTTCAGATGTCGAGGACACGCGACCAAAGGAATACCAATGAGGAGGAGGAGAACTCTGGGGCACCTGAGAACAACAACAACAACCTTGGACCTGAGGCTAGCAACTTTGAGTAGTTGATGGCTATGCAGAATCATCTCATGCAGACCGTGATGCAAACTTTGGGACAACTGTAGGCCAATAACCAGAATCAGCCCCATATGCCTTCACCACCACCCCCACCACCTCATAACAGACTGGGAGAGTTTATGAGGACTAGGCCACCCACTTTTGCTCAAGCCAATGATCCTATGGAAGCTGATGATTGGCTGAAATTTGTGGAGAAGAAGCTTGCTATTGTCGAGTGCAGTCACAGGGAGAAGGTTCTTTTTGCCTCCCATCAGCTAGTTGGAGCAGCTGCGGATTGTTGGGAATCGCTTTGCAATGCCCATTAAAATCAGGAGAGGATCACATGGGCTGAATTCAAAGAAAGCTTCCGTTCTCATTTTCTCCTTGAAGGTGTTATGATCTTGAAGAGGCAGGAATTTGAGAACCTAAGGCAAGGAAGGTCGAGTGTGAGTGAGTACCTAAATGAAATTCACTCAAATCTCAAGGTATGATCCAAAGGATGTTAACCGGGACAGCCGCAAGAAATATTTGTTCATGAGAGGCCTAAACAATAGGATTCAAGTCCAATTGCTTAATTGTGACTATGCAAATTTCCAGAAGCTTGTGGACACAGCTATTGTGGTTTAGAACAATGTTCGCGACATGGAGCAAGATAACAAGTGGAAGGTGCCATATCAAGGACACCCACAAGGAAGTAATGTTTGCCCCCACTTTGCGCCACCAAATGCACCATACTACAACCCCTCTACTCTTGCATATCGCGCTGCTATTCCACTGCACCCAGCTCAGCCCGTGAGCAACGCCCCACTATGCAAGCACATCGCCCTCCAATGCCTCATGCGCCCCGCGCCAATTTCCTGCCAATGCTAAAAACGAAGCTCACCCTAACAATTTTGGTGCAGTAAGGTCGTGCTACACTTGTGGTGAGGTGGCAAGGTGAACCATGTCTCTACGGAGAAGGCCCAACAAGCAAATGATGTGGTGATTGGTATGTTTCTCGCAAACTCCGACCCGACGACTATGTTATTTGATTGTGGAGCATTGCATTCATTCATTGCATCAAAGTATGTTGCCAAGTATACATTGCGCATATCTCATACGAAGTATACCTTGTTGGTTAAATTTATTGGAGGGGAGATGAGGACGAATATCGTATGTCCAAAAGTAAGCCTTAGAATAAGGGGGTAGACTTCTTTGCCAACCTTATTGTTTTGGATTCACAAGGATTGGACGTGATACTTGTAATGGACTGGTTAAGGAAGTACAATGGTATAATTCAATGTGCCACAAAGACGATGAAGTTGACAAATGAAGAAGGAGTCAGTGTAGAATTTGAAGCATCTCAACACACACCAAAGCAAGTGGAGCTGAATCAAATGGACAGTGTGGCAATCGAGGAGATTCCGGTGGTGTGCACATATGCGGATGTGTTTCCGAAAGAGTTGCCAGGTATGCCACCTAATCGAGACATAGAGTTGTTATTGAATTAATACCTGGAACTGCACCTCTAGCTAAGAGGCCATATAGGATGCCTCCTATGGAGTTAGCGGAGCTCAAGAAGCAAATTCAAGAGCATCTAGTGAAGGGTTTTATTCGCCCAAGCTCTTCACCTTGGGGAGCACCAATGCTTTTTGTGGATAAGAAGGATGGATCCTAAAGGATGTGTGTGGATTACCGAGCTCTCAATTAGGTGACGATCAAGAACAAGTATATGTTGCCCCCCCCACATAGAATATTTGTTTGATCAAATGAAGGGCGTCTGGTTTTCTCCAAGATCGACTTGAGGTCAGGGTATTTCCAAATGATGATTAGATCGTCAGATATACCCAAAATGGCTTTTCGAACACGGTATGCATCCTATGAGTACACCGTTATGTCCTTTGGATTGACAAATGCACCCGCATACTTTATGTACCTTTTGAATAAGGTCTACATGGAGTACTTGGATAAATTCACTGTGGTGTTATTGATGACATTATGATCTACTTGAGAAGCGAGGAGGAACATGAGGAGCATCTGAGGCTCACTTTGCATAAATTAACGGAGCACCAATTATATGCCAAATTCAGCAAGTGCCAATTTTGTTAAGGGAAGTGTCATTTTGGGTCATATCATCTCTGTAGGAGGAGTATTGGTTGACCCAGGAAAAGTGAGGGATGTGCTAAAATGGGAACTGCCACATAATGTGAAGGAAATTAGGAGTTTTCTTGGAATGGCTAGATATTATTGTCGGTTCATCAAGGATTTCTCCAAAATAGCCAAGTCCATGAATGAATTGCTAATGAAGGGGAAAGAATTCCACTGGACTCAAGCTTGTCAGGACACTTTTTAGGAGCTAAAGAAGAGGTTAACTACCGCACCAGTCTTGGTTTTGCCCGATGTGAGTAAAAGTTTTGATATTTATTGTTATGCATCAAGACAAGGGCTCGGATGTGTGCTCAGGAAAGAAGGTGAAGTGGTAGCCTATGCATCGAGGCAATTGAAGAAACATGGGCACAATTGTCGTACGCATGATCTTGAACTTGAAGCTGTGGTGCATGCTTTGAAGATTTGGAGACGTTACATTCTTGGTCATAGGTGTGAAATATATACGGACCACAAGAGTCTCAAGTACATTTTCATACAAACAAACTTGAATTTGAGGCAACAGAGATAGTTGGAGCTAATCAAGGATTATGATGTGAGAATCAACTATCACTCGGGAAAGGCTAATGTAGTGGCTGATGCTTTGAGTCAGAAAGGAGTAATCCACCAACTCATGGTTCGGGAATTGCCATCCGAGCTATGCAAGGAGTTTGAACAGTTTAATCTTGGATTTGTGAATGAGATAGGAGTAATGGAGTTTAATCCGACTTTGGAACAAGAAATCCGAGAGGTCAAATGAAGGATGAGAAAATCAAAGAACTCAAGGAAAGGACCCAAGAAGGGAGAGAATTCAGATTTCATGAGGATGATCATGGCACTATATGGCTTGGGAAAAGATTTGTCGTGCCTAATGTGAAGCTTCTCCGAGAGACAATATTAAAGGAGGCACATGACTCACCTTACTCAATTCATCCCTGTTGTACGAAGATGTACGAGGACTTGAAAACTTGCTATTGGTGGGATGGCATGAAAAAGGACATAGCTGAGTATGCTGCATTATGTGATGTGCCAACGGGTCAAAGCCGAACATCAAAGGCCAGCTGGAGTACTGCAGCCATTAATGATTCCGGGGTGGAAGCGGGAAGAAATCGGTATGGACTTCATAGTTGGATTACCGCGAAACCTGTCCATGTACGACTCGATATGGGTTACTGTGGATCAGTTAACCAAATCAGCTCATTTCATTCCCGTCAGGACAACTTATACCACCACGAAGTTGGCAGAATTGTACATGGAGCATATTGTATGCCGACATGGAGTTCAAAAGAAAATAGTGTCTAACCGAGGTTCTCAGTTTACCTCTAGGTTTTGGGAGAAACTTCATGAAGCTATAGGTATAAGGTTGAATTTCAGCTCAGCATATCACCCAAAAACCGATGGACAAACTGAGAGGACAAATCTAACATTGGAATATTTCTAGCCGACCCCAACTTGTTTGGGACAAAAGCTTGGTTGTTTCTATTGTTGTTTGATGTTGAGAGCTTGTGCTTTGAAGCATGGACGAAGCTGGTAAAAATCTTGTCGTATGTTGAATTTTCCAAAAATAACAGTTACCAAGCCAGCTTGAAGTTCTTGCCATACGAAGCACTATATGTAAAAAAGTGTAGGAAACCCTTGTTTTGCAATGAGATAGAAGAGAACCATGTATTTGGACCTGATTTGTTGCAAGAAGCTGAAAAGCAGTTCAGACAATTCGCGAGGATTTGAGGGCTACTCAGTCAAGACAAAAAGGTTATGTGTATAATAGACGAAGAAACTTAGCCTTTGATGTGGGAGACTTCTTATATCTCAAAGTATCACCTATGTGAGGTCATCAGCTGTTTAACGTCACAGGGAAGTTGGCACCTTGCTATATTGGACCATTCAAGATTTTGGGCAAACGTAGAGAAGTGGCATATAATTTGGAGATGCCAGCACATCTTTCTGATGTTCATGATGTGTTCGATGTTTCATAGCTCAAGAAGTACTTATGGGTACCGGAAGAATAAGTGCCAATAGAAGAATTGGAACTAGAGTCAGATTTGACTTATGTCGAGCTACCGGTCAAAATCTTGGAAACAAAGAATAGAGTCAAAAGGAACAAGGTGATTCGATGGTGCAAAGTACAATGGAAGCATCATGCTGAATCTGAAACAACTTTGGAGCTGGAAGAAGATCTCAAGAGAGAATTTCCCTATCTCTTTCCTTTTACGTCGAAGAGGCGAGATTCATTTTATGGGGGGTAGGTCTGTAACACTCTCATTTTCATCCATCATGCATTACATACATCTTTCTACATGTTTAACATTAAGCAACAAAAAAGGAACAACTTTAAAATAAATTAGAACAAAAACAGCAATTAAAAACCTATATCAGTGCAAACTTGTTCGGATTGGACCCCAGACTAGTCCGATTTTGCCGCTGTTGTTTTCCAGACTTGTCCACTTTTACTCTGGACTAGTCTAAAATCGATTATGTTGTTCCCGGACTTGTCCGTTACCGAGTGCGGACGAGTCCGATCTTCCCTACTGGAACATTTCGGAGTTGTCCGATAACTCCCTAATTTGGTTCGGTTTTTGAAAAGTTGGACGAACCTCTGAACTTGTCCGGACCCATACCGAACCTGGTCGTTTTGCTCCCTGGACCTTTTCAGACTTGTCCGGACCACCACCAGACTTGGCCGTTCTAGCCTCTGTTCAAAATCGGACTTGTTAGGCCCCTAGCGGACTAGTCTGGTGTGCCCGACTCAGATTTAATTTTCCCCCACGACAAGTTATTAAGTAATTTCCTTTAGTGGGCCAAAGCACATCATGCAAGATCTCAGTGGACCCCACCACAACCCCTACTCGTCCTCCACCGCCTTATACTCGAATTCCATCCAAAACCTATCACCTCCACCCTATATAAACACCCCAACACCCACCCTTTCATCTCTTTGCCACAATTGAAGAGAACCCCTAACCCTAGTTTGTGAGAGACGCCATCAAGGAGCCTCCACCGCAGGGAGAAGAAGGAGAAGGGAGAAAGGAGGAGGATCAACCAAGATTGTCTATGCCGCTGCGACCTCCGTCATTAATCCTTCATCATCGACATCCTCTTTTGCCAATTCTTCGTCCCCTTCGATCTTGATGTAAAATTCTCGAGTCTTCAACTCTTGCACCCTTGAATTCGTGGTAAATATCTTAGATGCATCTTTTCTGCAAAAATTATGGTTCTATATTAACTGAAATTATGTCATAGTTTAAAATTCGCCAAAAACATAGCCATAACGGACTTGTCCAGTCCCAATGCGGACTAGTCCAATTTCCTTTCTGTACCAGAATGGACTTGTCCAGTCCAAGTGCGGACTAGTCCGGTCTTCCTATTCTAAAATTTCCTGGAACTTCTTTAATATCCTCCGAAATGACATGAAACTTTTTCTAACATGTAATACTTAATTGTAACTAGTTAGTAAGCAATGATAGCAACTTGATAACCTGCATTACCACATAATTGCATTATTCTTGCATGTCATGACATATTGAGTAATACATGAGCATTTATTGATTGTAATGTTTGTTTTGTATATTTGTTGTGTAGAATAGAAGGTATTGCTCTAGAGGGTGCCGTCAAGGACCTCCAACACCAGAATTTCAAAGCTTTTGATCCTAACCAATTTCAAGGGCAAGGCAAGTGTCCCTAATCATTTTGATCCTGTTTTGAAATGTTTTGATTGCAAAATTGCATGCTTGTGTAAAATTGATGGGAAACACAAGATATATGTTTACTAGACTTGATTGACCATCCTTTTCGATTGAAATATGCTGTAGAGAGTCGGCAAGGATATTTTTACCTTTTTGCTTGGCTTTGATTAATTGGGATGGGAAAAACAACCAAATGGCTTAACTATAAATTAATGCACTTATGTATGATGAGAATTGATGGACATTGTTATTTGGTAACATGGGACTTGGGAGATCTAGGCAAGCATGGTTGTGGATTGGGTTGGAAGATATGGTGGTTTTGCTTGCTTTAGATCTATGTTTCGGTTCATGCGAGAATAAGCTAGGACAACAGTGTCACCACAAGGCCAAGTATGGGTGTGGCTTAGCTAATTAATTATGTGTATCGCCAGTATTGTTCGAATCATTTGGGGGAGTGGGGAATGGGAGTCAGTCGGATTTGCATTAGTGGCGGGACTGCCCTTGGATCTGAAATGCACAAGAGGGGGCTCTTGGTTAGATGTGCTCCGTTGGAGGCATCACCACCGGTGAAACCTTAGTGGGTCTGAATATTCTGTTAGTCCCTTTGTAAATGCTATTTTGTAATCTATTGGCCATACACCTAAGGTAGTGTATTTGGCATAAGGGAGGTTTCCTTTAGTCACCGACGAGTGACGAAATCATGAACTTGTGGGTAAAGTGGTCCAACCTCTGCAGAGTGTTAAAAACTATCATGATGGCCGTGCTCCCGGTTAAGAGCACCTGGATGACCTACATGATTGGAGTTGAAATTCAAAATTGAGATGGTTGTGTTATGGGTACGGATTGGATGGTGATAAATGGACATGGTTAATGATGATGGTAAGAATATGGCATATGGATGGATAATAAATGGTGGGTATGAATTATTATGTTTATTTGGGATGAGGGGATAAGTTCACATAGATATGTAGGATGCCTTTCATATGTTTTAAATGTACTTTTCAGCAAATAGCCATTATTTAATATCATTCCTTGTTTAAGCTACATGTCATTATTTTCCCACACTTGCTGAGTACGACATGTGCTCACCCTTGCAATTCCTCCACCAAAAGTTTCAGGTGATATTTGGGAGTACCCTGAGGATAATGTGGAGTACTAGGTTGTGTGCTGTCGTCGACTTGCCTGTGTTTGTGCTTGAAGCTGCGCTATATCCCATTTGCTTAGTTGATTAGCTTAATGTTTAGATTATTTCTGCTGCAGAATTTTTAGTATTAATGATCACTAGAGTTTGTAAATTTGAGGATTATTTGAATATTGTAATAAAAGTACTTATTACTAATTTGCATTGTGGTAATTTTTGTATATCGTTTGTGATGCACTCGTGTATGTGTGTTGAACATCCTGAACACACATATGCGTCGCTCTTGGTTCATTTTCGGAATTGGGTGTCACACATCAAGCGCATAGAGAGAAGCATTAAAAAGGATTTGAAACCTTATATGTGAGAAGATGTCGATGCTGCAAAAAATGTATGATATATATTGTATCTATTTATAATATTACAATGAAGCTTTAATATTTTAATTTGACATTTTTCTTTTTATGAATTTTTTCATATATGTAGGTATGTGTATATCTTGTATATGTATATATTATTATATATAAATATAGATGATAAATATATATATATATAGTATAATATATACATATATATAATATATTACTATAAAACACTCTTAAAATTATTATTAGTTTTTTTTGTTTTAGTCCCCTTCCTAATCGGCCAGTAAGCAAAATCCATTTGTGAAAACATATGGGCATCACAAGTGGTCCATATAAAAGACCGCATGAAATATATGCAGCAATACACACTGCAAGGATTCCGGTTTATCGCAACAAAAAAATTCGCCGCAATAGGTTGTTTTCGTCGCAATAGGTCGCTGTTGCAACGAAAAAGAGCATCGCGATAGTTTTTATGAATCGTCGTAATAATTCATGTGGCGATAGGTTATTGCGACGCCTTGATAGCCGTGGCGAATAGTATGGTATTGCAACAATTTTAAATCGGTGGCAAATAGGATGCTATTGCAATGTTTTCATGTATTGCGATGATTTAATGTATCGCAGTGAATTGTACGGTATTGCAACGGGTTCACGATCATGGCAAATAGTACGGTATTGCAACGATTTCATATTCGTGGCAAATAGTATGTTGTTACAACGATTTTTCGTATTGCGACAATTTAATGTATTGCAACAAATAGCATGGTATTGCAATGATTTCACATTCGTGATAATTGTATGTCGTTGCAATGATTTCACAAGCATGGCAATAGTACGGTATTGTAACGATTTCACATTCGTGGCAAATAGTATGTTATTGTAACGATTTAGCGTATTGCGACGATTTAACGTATTACAACGAATAGCATTGTATTGCAATGATTTCGCGTTCGTGGTAATAGTATGTGATTGCAACGATTTTCACATTCGTGGCAAATACTTCAGTAATGCAACAATTTTCACAGCCGTGGCAAATAGTAACATATTGCAATGAGTTATGGTGTAGCGATGATTGACCATATTGCAACGAATATCATGGTATTGCAATGATTTCACATTCGTGGCAAATAGTATGGTACTGCAACGATGTCACAGTCATGGCAAATAGTATGATACTGTGGTGGTTTAACGTCCATGGCAAATAGTAGGTTATTACAACGAGTCAACAAACGTGGCGAATAGTACCATATTGCAACGATTTCATATCCGTGGGAACTAGTCTGGTACTGCAACGATTTCGTATGAATGGCTAATAGTTTGGTATTGCAACGAGTCCACAAACGTGGCGAATAGTACCGTATTGCAACGATTTCAGATCCGTGGGAACTAGTATGGTACCGCAACGATTTCGCATCCTTGGCGAATAGTTTTGTATTGCAACGATCTCTTATTTGTGGCAATAGTGTTTTAATGCAACGTTTTTTGAGTCGTTGCCAAATGTTTATACTGCAACGTTTTGTCATTCTATTGCCACGTTTTATCATACGTATTGGAAATATCTTCCTATTGCAACAATTTATCATTCGTGACAAGAAATTTGTAATGCCACATTTTATAATTAGGGGCAGTAGAACCCGAATGCACCAGGTTTGAAAATTAGTGGCAACAGAATCACGAGTTTAACAATAAACATCCATCAATTGATATTACAACACGCATAACGACACTCAAGGATTAATAAAGCGACGTGTTTGCATGCTAAGAGTTTTCCTAAGCTGACCGGGACTAATTATTTGAGTAGGTGGCTTTTGGCGGTTCCTTTGGTGGACCTTATGTGGAGTGGTCTCCATCATCATTTTGTGCATTTCAGCCATTGAGGCGCGCATATCCTGCATTTCCTTAGCCGTCTGTTCACGATCAACTGCTATCTGACCTTGTAAGTTCTGGACTTGAACGTTTAACTCTTCATTCTTATGGTTTATGCAGTCCATCTAGGTGTTTAAGCTATCATTTCTTCCTTCCAACCCCTACACTATTTGATTGAGGTCTTCATTTCTATATTCTAAGTTTAGAACTTCGTCGTTGAGGTGTTCAGATATCTGGATACACACACGTTCATGTTCAGGACCAGTTGGGTTAGCCATATAACCACACTCCCGAACCTGTGATCTTGCACAACCGATTGAGGATCTAAAATAACACTAGAAGATGTGGTTTCTCTCCTCATTTGGAATTGGGCCTCCCTGCTCAGGTTCCATGTCGTCCACTTGGGCACGTGCCTGGATCTATATACGAAAAGAAAAGTCACAGGTAATTTGCAAATATTTATTTAATTGGGATTGTTTGAAGTGTTACTCACATGGACAGCTTCTGCCAACTTGTTTGCCCAGTTACCGTTCTCCAACAAATGGCTTGCCTCCCACAGTTGTATGTCATCGGGTTATTCTCTGGTCTCTGGGTCTCCCTACATGAAATACAAGTAAACTTCAACATGTCGGTATACATATTGTTTGCAGCGCAAAGTAAAAGCGTGATTTATTTTTTATACCTTCTCGTAACTAAGTTGGGCGTAGGATTTGGAGCCAAGCAAGTGACTCGCCTTTTGTCTTCTTCGATTTTGAGAATTGGTCCTGCTTATTGACTGTAATAATTTTAAGAATTAATTCCACGAATGAAAGTAAATGAAATATTTTTTGTACGATGCGAAGCTATTAAAAATCTAGCTGACCTTGAATCACTCAGACCCAAAATATTCTATTAGGTGCAACCACTGGGTGCTGTTACATCAGCAGGCTTGTTTCGTATACATTCTTCATCGGTAGAATAACTCTTATAGGTGGCATGCAAAGTTGAGCGCCACCCCTTGTAGCGCTCACCAGCAATTTTCAAAATTTTTCTTGCGCTCTCCTGTGTGTCCTCCATGTCCCTGGAATCCTGTACATTGTATAACAAGTTGTTGTAAACGTACAGGATGGAGCTTGCAAGAAAAAAATACTTGTGTGGGGGTGTGACAACACTAACTAGAATGTCTCGTACTATATCTCTCTTGTTACTATGGCCAACCTCTGCCCACTTCCTTGCACCGCTGAGGGATGCATGTCTTTTTGTAAACATAACCACATCATCGACAAAGTGTCGCTGATTAATACCAACTGCAGCACCCAACCTAGCAGAGAACTGAATTGGTAGCTTCACATGCTCCGTTCTACTAACATGGGATGCATAGCATATTCTCGCAACCTTAAGTCCTTTATCCACACTTCTTCATAGCTTCCTTCCTTCAGTTACATTGGTTCAAACAGTAAACAATTAAAGCAAATTACCGCCTAAACAAGTTTAGTATCATGTACAAATAGTGTGAAAAGAAGAAAAGTCTGATGTTCATACCATCTTCGGGACGAGTGCGGCAAATACGAGCGTGGGACTACCACGTCGTCCCAACACCATTTTGTTCTTTAGTACTCCCTCCTGGTTTCTATTAATTGTTGTATCAGACCAACAAATGAATTAAAAATGAACTACTAGTTAGGACTGTCTAAACGACAACTATTTTGATGGGGGGGGGGGTTACATTATTGACTTCTTTGGTGATGTTCATACCCTAAAATGAGCCATCAGGTACACATGTTAGTGGCGGTACGCACTCGTAGTACTGCAGAGGATTTTCAGTCCATGAGCGAAGCAGGCAAGACTATGACGGGGCATGCAGCTGGCAACGCTAGACTAGACAAAGATAGGGTTCGCCGGTTCAATCTGACTTACATCAGCCTGAGCGCGTCTCAAAGAGAATTATTAGTTGCAAGGCAAGTAATGAACGCCAATGGTAGCAGGTGGTGAATGCAAGACAGATAAGGTAGGCAGCCTGTGGGATTGAAATCTTCCGCAGTACTGCACCTACATTAGCTGCCATTGACATATGGGCCCATGAGACATCGGGTCCACTTGTTAGTGGCGGCTACTGTAGGTGCTGTACTGCATAGTTCCGGCTTGCGACGCTCAACAAAGCGAGGGTTCGGTCTCGCCGAAACTCTCGAGGATGATTGGTTGCAGGGCGAGTAATGTCCAGGGATTTGCGGGCGGTGGGGTAATCATGGCATGTGAAGGATGGGACGTGGCGATAGGCAAGGGAGACACGTCGGGGAGGACACTGGAGTGACCAGCAGTAGGGCGTGGGCCCCGGTGCCAGTCGGAGTGGCCGGCGGCGAGAGAGCACAGAGTGGAGGCATAAAAAATCAGGCCATCACACAGGCTGATAACTGTTAACTATAAAAACTAAGTACTAAGAAAGTAGAATCGCAAGGCATGCTAAAACAATTAGTAGAGCCTAGGAAAGAATGCAAATGACCATGATACACCCATCATCAATACATCTAAAGGACAGAATGTAGTCTCTCAAAATGCTCGAAATTCAATGCCAAATGAGTAAAAAACTGACACACTCTGCCAAAACAAATGGCACGATAGAGAGGCAGGTAGTAATGTGATGTGATATGGGTAGTTGGAAGCTACTACCGAGGATAGAGTTGGAGTGGGAATTTTTTTCAGCTCCAAAAGTAAAGTTATGTTGGGGCAGAAGGAGTATTTCTAGTTTGGATATCTATACCTGTTGTTGGTTCATGCATTGTAGTACCAGGGAGGGAAGAACCTCGGGGTTCCTGAACATCATGTGCTGCAATATTCTCTGCGTACCATGCAAACGATTTAATGTTGTCTAAATTTGTTTAATTTTGATAGTAAACACATTTATTGTTATACCAGGTACTTTTTTGCCACCATGAATGCTTGTAGACGACATTACAGTTTGATGTCTTGTTCCTAATGTAAAGAGCATTGTATGTAGTCATTCCAAATAACAGTGATAACGTCAGATTACATGACCGACGTAGATTTTGGATTGTGCAGTGTGCTTTCTATAAACTGCATTGTTTGTTACTAACAGAGGAAATAGAAAATAAATAATAGAAAAAAAACGTACGATCCGAGAAAGCCACAAGAAAGAAAAAAGTGTAAAAACCATGGCAACTAAAAATCTTAGGAATAAAAATTTGTAAAACGGGAATAAGAGTACAACATTTGGAGTGGTTGATCAGATAACCCGTGCGTCATTTACTTCTAAATCCAGAAATTACATACTACTAACTCTGGTTTTTAGTATTTGTCGTTCCCATCCAGGAATTGAACTAGAAATACACTACCGTAATTAGCTGTTGGAGCAACATTTATTTAGGGACAAATGTAGTATATGCTATATTTGTGAAATAGAAGACCACATTTCTTCTTTGTTAATTTATTTAATCTTTGTATATCAGGATGGATCATGCATAACTTAACTAGCCCAAAACTGCATGGATCATGCAGAACCAAGCCAATATAGCTCTATAAAAAGACGGCATGGATCGTGTAGTTTACCTAGCACAAAACTGGAGTCTGGGATGCGATGTCGCAGGGAGGTGTCAGTGACGAAGAGGTTCGGTAGGGCCCGCCAAACTTGGTCGCCCGACGTTGTACCCAGGAGTCAACACCACCAAGAGCTTCGATGCGTCACGGCGAGATCGATGGGGGGGGAATTGTAAAAACTGTGGGAAATGAAAACACGAGAATTTCTTAAGAATACAAGTATGGAACACAGGACAGAGAGACAACACATTTGGAGTACTGCGAGATCACCAGAAGGGCAGGGCAGCGGTGTGTCGGGAACGAAGGCCAGTGTTTCCATTTATACTCATCGTGGCTGAAATAGGGTTACAATAATAGGAGGGACTGAAATTGGAGGCGCAGGTAGTGAAAATTGAATTGTCAAAATCTCAAATGTGGCGCGCCAAGTAGAACGATAAAATTTTCGCGGGAGTTGAGAATTTGACGCAAGTCGTGCCCTTGTGCAGGCATGCAATCTTGATTAATTACATCTCATGTCACGTCGATTCCTGCATATGGTGCGTGTAGCTAGAGGGGTAGACTTCGTCTTAGGACAACTTACTCGCTTCTTAATTCATCTTTGTTGCCATGCATGGAGATCAAAATCTAAAAGCAGTCATCTGCTAGCTAGTGAGACATTCCAACAAAATACGAAAAAAATATGAATCGCCAAATTATATGTGCTAATGCAAATGATATGCAAATACAGCCAAGTCCATGAAAGGACGATGGTAAACAATCAGCATTTTGTAACATTAATCACAATGAAATGATAACATGTAGTATATACTACTACATACTAAAAATACATTTTCCCATGCGCCAACTGCAAATGAAAAAATTGAGTGAAAGAACACAAAAGAGGAGAAACGCAGCCTCAACCACGATCTCTATGGAGTTTCAACCAAGAGTAGTCGATTGTCGCAACACAACAAATTCTTGGCTAGACATTGAACAACTGTTATCTTGCCCCTTTTTCAGAAAGGAGTTGTTTTTCGATACTGCATAGGACGCAACATTCATGAACAAAAAAAGACATTTATCATTAATAGAAACAACACATATATTACAAACAAGAACTACGAAAGCACATAGAAAGCAAGAGAAAGAAAAACTACAAATAGTACTCTACTCGGAGTCAGAAGAGATCTCCTCCACCCCCTTCTCCGCTGCCGCCGCCTCCTCCTCCGCCGCTGCTGCCGCCGCCGCCTCCTTTGCCACTGCCGTCGCTGCCTCCTCCGCCACCGCCGATGCTGCCGCCTCCTCTGGCAATTTATTCTGAAGCTTCCGGGCGACGATCCGTAGAACATGATGGCGGCCCTCCACCCCAGCCACCTCCCCGATCGTCTCGTAGAGGACATTGAGACGACCGGCCACAAACCCTAACCCGAAGCAGTAGTAGCCGGTGGTGTCCATGCTGGTGCAGACGGGAAGTTCCCAAGACCTAGACGGTCACACGAGCGAGATGTATCGGAAAATACATCCCACGCCAATTTGTCTAGCTTTTTTACGCACCCAGCGGTGGCAGAAAGGTGCTCGATGGCCTCCTTCAGGCACCGATCGAGTTCATCGAAGCGGTGTTCGATGAGGCGGACAGTCTCCAGAACCCAAAAGGGATGAGGAGGTGCGGGCGCCGCTGGCGGAGAAGTGGACGGAGGAGGTTCGGGTGCCACCTCCAGTTCTACCGGCATTGGCTACAATGGAAACGGATAAGAAGGAGGTTCGGAGGACGTCGGCGGACTGGAGCACTTCGGTGCGGGGCTACCCATTTGTGCGGCCACGGAGGTGCAGAGAAAGAGCGAGAGGTGGTCGGCGATAGTGCGGCGGTGAAGGAAGAGAAGTTTGGAGGCCACGATCAATGGAGATGGAGTGGTGCGGCGGAGACGCAAGAGGACGGGTGTGCCTTTATAGCGGGTCCTACACTATTCTCCTTCAGCTTTTACAGTACGTACTCTAAATTACAGTTCGAAGCCGTGTATCCAGTATGCTTTACAGTACGCCACTGCAGATGGTCTAAGTGCGCGAGTGGAGATGATCGGACGCTTCGAAAATTGCGCTTTCGAAATAATCCAAACCGCGGTTGGCTTCCTCTAAGTTGTTGCAACGGCTCGACGCGTCCCATCTCCGCTTCACAGACAGTTTTCTAATTTGACATGCAAAGGGTCCAGGGTATGCAGTGACCCACCTGACATACTTTGTAGGTCCGTCCGGCTGTGTTTCTGTTTTTCAGTTACAATTTTTAATTTTGACACGCAAAGGGCCCACCGGCCCAAGGTATATGTAATGTTCCAGTTTTTTCAGTTTGTAATGCAAAAGACCTCGATCATGTTTAATGACGTTACATGTTTTCTCTTATTTTTTGAAAGATCATTATATATATATATATATATATATATATATATATATATATATATATATATATATATAGTTGAAAGATCGTCAGGAAAAACAAGAAAAAAGTACAAGACGATGAACACAGCACACATTCATGCATTCATTAACTCACACACACACACACACACACACACACACACACACACACACACACACACACACACACACACACACATATATATATATATATATATATATATATATATATATATATATATATATATATATATATATCACAAACCCTCGTTCATGTTTTCTCATTTTGACATGCAAAAGACCTCGATCATGCATGTTTGATGACGTTAGATGTTTTCTAATTTTGTTGAAAGATCGTCATATTTGAGACTCGTTGATCATGTTTGAGGTGTAACAAGCATGCATGGACAAGTGACATATGCACTTGAAAACCTCGCGACTATCATGTTTGATGACAACATTATTACGTGTTTTTCTCTGTTTTTTGTTGAAACATCGTCATGTATAGTTTGAGGCTCGTTGATCATGTTTGGGGCGTGACAACTAACATGTTATATATATAGTTTTCTCTATTTGCTGAAAGATCATCATATATATATATATATATATATATATATATATATATATATATATATATATATATATATAGTTTGGCTCATTGATCATATGTTTGGGCGTAGGGTAGCATGCATGGACAACTATAACACGCATGTGAGAGACACATCGATGATCATATGTACTCCCCTCGTCTCCATGAACTTGTCGCTTTGTCATAGTTCATTTTTTAACTACAAAGCCGCATCAAAAGAGCTTGTTTATTGGCTCATGGACAAGGAATATTCTTTGTACGTAGTACAAAAAGTATATGTTGGTTGGTGTTGTCGTTCGTACGCGAAGTATGCGGCCAGGTAGTTGCTCTTGCAGGTGTATGCTAATTACGTGAGTCTTTGGTCGGGTCATGTGGTTAGTCCACGATGCACCCTAAACCCAGTGTTGAGGTCGTGTATTTATCATTTGTGCGTACACTCTAGTGACATGTGACAAAGTGCTCAATCATCAATTGCATTTGGTTTGACGTCGAAGTTGGATTGCAGATAGATCATCCATTTCTTTATGTCTTGGATCATCAAAAATTAACGTTTGGTTGGATGGACTAGACAATCTAATTTTTTGTTGGTAGGTTGGATGAAACTTGATTGGATTATTGAATCATGTAATTTGATAATTTCATAATATTAATTGTTTATATACTAGTTATCATATTACTAGCAAATATTAATGTTAATATGATAATTGTAATTATTAATCAACAATAAACAAGGTAATTATCACTAATTACATTGCTAAGAAACATAATTACATAAGGTGGATGGACTCACATCCAACCAAATATCCTGGACCATCTCATCCAACATCTGCAAGGAATATTTTATATTCCTCAAACCTGTATCACCCGTCTGACCGCGAAACAAATAACACATGACTGGACCATCCAATTAATCCAAGTCAATTAAATCCAAGACAAGAAACCAAACACAGATCTTTTTGGCGGCATCGTACGTGCTCGTGTGCACGATGATGGATCGTGCACGCCGAGCATCGAGTTATTCGGATCGTTGAGCAAAATTCGGACGTGGAATTCGTGTACCCTTGCACGCTGCAAGATTTGGTGTGTTCGCGTACGTGGCAATCATCAGGGCAGGGTGGTACGGTCGCAGGAACCATGCAGTGCGCCCTTGGCTATTAGATTTGGAGTGTGAACGTACGTGGCAACAATCTGGGCAGGGTCGCACAGAGACGGCTATGCGGAAGGGCCGTAGAGAATTTGATTTCCGCACCAAGGGGTTAAGAGATAAGACCGTCTGATTCACAGGCCAGTAATGCTGTTTGGAGAATGGTGTTTGTCAACCAAACAGTCCTATGTATTGCAAAATTGTGGTATTACAAAACTGTGTTATTGAAATACTTTGGTATTGCCATGTCATTTTAAAAACTGTGGTTTCCAAAACTTTAGTATTGAAAAATTGTGCTCCCAAACACAGCCTAAAGATTTGCCGTGAACCACAGCGGATGGTCTTAAAGGCAGGCCCGACTCAGGGCCTAGGCGGGCGGAAATAAATTTTTTGCGGCCCTACCGCACAACGTCGCGTGTGCGCCCCCGCCCTGCATGCCGTCCGATGGAAATCCCGCTGAGGTCGTTCGCTTCGCGCTGGGTTGTTGTCTGGACACCAAAGGATGGAAATCATGTGTGTCCCACTTCCATGATTATGTGATTTTGATCGGACGGCGTGCGAGGCGGGGGCGCATGCACGATGCTGTGCGGCATGGTCGCAGAAAATTTGTGGGCTACTGCCTAGAGCCAGACCGGTGGGTGGGGGTGGTGGGGCGGGCACGATGACAGCTGGTAGAGAGAAAAGAAATAAAATTAATTAGTGTGTAGCTTTTTATTTTTGTAATTTTTTGAAATATAACTCTACTACGTACGTCCTACTAATGTGTTCAATACTCCCTCCTTATCTTTTTAATTGTCGTTCAGACAACAAGTTCTAGTTCATATATAGTTCAATGCTTTGTCCAAAACGTCAAATAAAAGAACAAGGAGGGAGTATTTATTAGATACAGTATAATATTACTAGTGTGTTAATTTTCCATATGCGATGTTTTTCGATAAAAGAAGGAGTTTTTCGTTAGTGCATGTACTGTGGGACACATTGTTCATGAACATAAAATAAAAGACATTTTTCATTAACATAAAAACAACACATATATTACAAACAAGAAAAAACACATAGAAAACAAAAGAAAAAAAAACTACTACTAATCCTACTCTACTCGGAGGAGGACTTGTCCACCTCCTCCGCCGCCGCCTCTACATCCGCCGGCGGCGCCTCCGCCTCCACATCCACCGCTGGCAAGTCATCCTCCGCCGCAACCACCGGCGGAGCATCCTCCAACACCAGATCGAACTTCTTCCCGTTGACGGCGTTCACGAGTTGCTTGCGTAACTCCACCCCGGCCTCCTCACCGATCATCTCGTAGAGGCAGTTCAGACGAGCGGCAACAAAGCCTAACCCGAAGATGTAGTAGCCAGCATAGTCCATGCTAGTGTGGTGGGGAAGGATACCAAGTACTAGTCGGCAACAGGAGTGAGATGTATTGTGGAATACATCATGCGCCATTTTGTCGAGCGCTTTTGCTTGCACGTCAGCGTCGATTAGGCTGTCGATGACCTCCTTAAGCTTGCCGTCGAGTTTGTCGATTCTTTCCTCGATGAGGCAGACAGACTCATCATAGTCGGACGGAAGAGGTGTGGGCGCCGCCTCAAGTTCCAATGGCCTTGACGGCGACAGAAACGGAGAAGGAGGTTCGGAGGACGTCAATTACCTGGAGCGCTTCGGTGCGGGGCTACCCATTTGTGCGGCGATGGAGGTGCGAACAAAGAAAGAGAGGTGGTCGACGGTGGTGCAGCAGAGAAGCAAGAGGAGAAGTTTGGAGGCTAAAATCGATCGAGAGGTGCGGCGGAGAAGAAGAGGATGGTGTGCCTTTATAGCGGGTCGTCATCTAAGCGCGTGAGTGGAGATGACCGGACTCTTCAAAAATTGTGCTTTTGAATTGACGGTCAGAGTTACTCCAAACCGCGGTTCGCCTCCTCTCCGTTATCGCAAGGGCTCAACACGTCCCGTCGGCCAGTTTTTTATTTTGACACACAAATGTGCGGAGATTGACGTGAACGCGCGTGGCAATCGACCGAGAGTCCATATCTTTTTTTTATGGATCCGACCGTTGCCGACCGAGAGTCCATATTGAACTGATAATTGTCGTGATCATGGGCTATGGTGGACATGAATGTAATGCATGTGAAAGAGACTCGCGATCAAGCATGTTTGGTCACGTGTTGAGGATTTTTGTGCCCCCTTGTTGAGGAAAATGTTAATTGGATGAAGTTGAGGATCGGATGTGGCGTACGTGTTTTCACAAGTGTGTTCATTTGTTCCTAAAATCAGAACACGTAGCGGCTAGCGCCTACGCCTGTCATTTCTTCAAAAGACGAGTACAGCGATACATAATGGCAGCATGCGATCGATTAATTTGAGGAACCACATACATACGTAGTGAGAGATGTGTGCTTATTAGACAATGGTAGTCCACATTCTATCCTCGCACAGGTGAGGGAACATCCTTGTGTCAAATTTGTTATCTCTATTGATGACATGATAATATTCTTCATTAGTGTGGTAGTTAAACTGACATATGGGTTGAGAGCATACACACATGCACGATAGATAATATGATAAATATAGAAATATATATACATGGTAGGAAATATATACAATGCGGACTAGTCCTAAACACAATGCACAAGTCACACCAAATCGGACAAGTCCGTTGTGATCCGGACTAGCCCGATATTCTTTCTGATCCACTTCGGACAAGTCCGGTGTCTACACGGACTAGTCCAATATACACACTAATCTAAATCGGACAAGTCCTCCAAGTGCGGACTTGTCATCCTAAACACTTAGGGTTTCATATGTCCGGACAAGTCCGATGGCAATCGGACTAGTCCAAATATTTCCAGTAGTGAAATCAGACAAGTCCATTTTCAACAGGACTAGTCCGATATTCCTGGACACTTAGGGTTTGCTACACACAGCACACCGGACTAGTCCGGTGACCACCACGGACTAGTCCGATCTTTCTGAACCCTAACGGTCACTTTTAGAAACCCCATATAAATAGAGGTGCACGACCCACTTTTACACTCTCTCGAACCCTAGCGCCGTCACACCTCCCAAGAGACTCAAAAACCACCTCTCTCCACGAAATTAAGTGCAAAATCGATCAATCTATTGAAGATCACTTCTAGATCATTGGAGAGACACTTGGCACACATCATTGAGCTCTTGGTTTGATTCTCTAACACACTCTTGCATTTCAATTTGTAATTTTCGAGTGTGTTATTGGTGGCTTTGTAAGTTGTAATCAAGGGAGCTCTCAACGTGTGAGAACGCCCCCTCAACTTGGTTATTTACCCTTTGTGATTAGTGGAAGAGGATTGTACTTCGTGGCGATCCGACGAGGGAAGGGTTGGAGAAGACCCGGTCGTTTTGTGGGCTCCTCAACGTGGACGTAGGTTGCCTTCGTGGTAGCCGAACCACGGGATAAATCTTGTGTCTTGTCCTTTTGTGTTCTTCATCTTAATTGATCAACTTAATCTAGGGTTTGATTCACTTTGTTCAATTTGAGTTAATTTGTTGAACAAGAGCCTTAATTGTAATAGAATTTGACATACAACTATTAAACTGTCATTCAAATTTATATTTCCGCTGCAAACATTTACGAATCAATCAAATTGACTGCACTTGATCAACTTAGCCCGTGAAAACCGGACTAGTCCGCACTTTACCGGACTAGTCCGATATCTCTGGTATTGACCTTGTTGTTGAGTGTTACAGGAACCGAGAAAAATTCAAAAAGGCCTATTCACCCCCCTCTAGGCCTACATTCAATTGGTATCAGAGCAGGTTCTTCAAGAAAGAGTGCAACCACTTGAAGAGATCATGTCGGACATGAAGGAAGTTCAGAAAATCAACAACCAGGAAGAAGTGAACAACGACAAGAACCAAAAGCTGGAAAAGTATCTCGAAGCAATTCAAGACTTCGATGATGATGACGAGGAGACGCTGGAGCTGAAAGAACTCCTCAGAAAGAAAGCACTTTCCAAAGGGAAAGCTAAAGTTGAAGAAAAGAAGAAGGGGAGTAGTCACACCGACTACTCCCGATATCCTTTTAACTATGATCGTTTAAATTCAAACAACAGCCATTACCTATCTATTCCTCATGGAAAAGCCCCACACTTCGATGGGAGTGATTACTCCATGTGGAGGCAAAATATGAAGATGCACTTGATTTCCCTTAACCCAAGTTTATGGCATATTGTGTGCACAGGAATAGACATCCCAGATGACGACGAAGAGCTCACCCCAAGTCAAGAGCAAGCCATCCACAGAAACGCTCAAGCCGCAGCCGTAATCACCTCCTCTCTAAGTCGAGATGAATTCACAAAGGTGGACGGATTGGAGATTTCCAAGGAAATATGGGACACACTACAAACAGCCCATGAAGGTGACAGGCATGTGCGGGAGGCGAAAATTGAAATGATCGAAGGCGAACTAGGAAGGTTCGCAATTGAGGAAGACGAGTCTCCCCAGGACATGTACAACCGATTGAAGACACTTGTAAACAAGGTTCGATCATATGGGAGCAAGAAGTGGAATGACCACGAGGTTGTAAAGCTCATCCTTAGAGCCTTTATGCCTCGCAATGTCACACTATGCTCTATGATCAGAGAAAGTCCCGGGTACAAGAGGATGACTCCAGATGAATTGCTTGGCAAAATCATCAACTTCGAAATGATGGAGAAACAAGCCAAGCACGTCAAATAAATAGCCGACCTCACATCGGCCAAGAAGAATGGAGTTGCCTTAAAGTCCACACTCAAGCCTCTATCCAAAGAAGCAAGAGAAGCACAACTTGAGGAGGACAGCGATGATGAAAGCAGTGAGCTGGACGACGAGGATATGATTTTGTTCATGAAAAAGTTCAAAAGAATAATGAAGAAAAGACAAGGAACAAAATCATGTGAAGGCAAGTACAAGGAGAGGACAAAGCCGAAGATGAGGCGGGCGTGCTATAATTGTGGTGAGTATAACCACTTTATAGTCGATTGCCCATATGAGGACAACAAGAAGAAGAATAAAGAAGCCAAGCCTCAACCGAAGAAATTCTTCAAGAAGAAGAAACAAGCTGAACAAGCACACATTGGAAAGGAGTGGGACTCAAACGATGAGTCCTCATCATCCGATGAAGAAGAGATGGCTAGCATAGCCATTGGAAGCACATCCAAGAAACCCACACTCTTCCCCACGCTCGGTACAAAGAAGGGACATGGAACTTGCCTAATGGCAAAGGAAGGTAAATGCAAGGTAAACATCAAAACTCCTTCCATGCATTCCTACTCAAGTAATGATGAACTAGATAGTGATGATGAAGATATGTTAATTGGATTAGACAAAAAAAAAACTGCTGCTAAAATGAAATTTTTACTTGACCAACTTGTTGAGAAGGAACGGCTAATTGATCGTCAAGAGGACATGATTATCTCCCAAAAGGAGAAGTATGTCGAACTAGACAATCTTCTAGTTCTTGAAAAGGAGAAAAACAGCTCACTAGAGCTTGAGCTAGCTTCAAGCAAGGAAACTTGCTTGGAGTTGACCAACTCAAACGCTGCAATCAAGGATCAACTTGATGACCTAATCAAGGTTAACAAAATCCTTGAAGTGCAAGTTGAGTCACTCAAGCTAAGTGAATCTTCCTCCTCTTCAAGTCAACCTTCTCAACCCACTTCAACTAATCTTGTTCATATGTGCAAATGTGGTAAAATCAACACCAGGTTGAAAGAAAAGTCTACCTCCATAAAGGATAAAAATCCTACCCAATGTGGAATATTTGACAAGGAGAGGATCAACTATGCACGTAGTGCATACTTGGTCCAAAGACCTCCAAATGTCAAGTATGGCATTGGTTACTCTTATGATGGAAAGCAAAATGCTGGAAGTCATAAGAATAACAAGGGAAGGATTACCTTTGTGAAGGGAGGACCCTCACAATCTGGTAACTCGAAAATTAAGAACCTGAACTCTCATGAACACCGGACTAGTCCGGTTGTGGTCCGGACAAGTCCGGTCATACGGACAAGTCCGGTCACCCAGACTAGTCCGATCCATAAACAACAGCAACTTTTGTTCAAAACCTTTGGTGCCTCTTATGTATTAATGAGAAACAATATTGGTGAAGTTTATGATTATTATGCTAGGCCACGCCATGGGAACACAAAATCCCATGTGTGGGTGCCCAAATGTATTGTAACTAACCTCCAAGGACCCAAGCAAGCTTGGGTACCTAAAACCAAGGCATAAATTGTTTCTGCAGGCCTATTCCTCCGGTGGATCCAAATGGGTGCTAGACAGTGGATGCACCAACCACATGACCGGAGAAAGGAGGATGTTCGTGGAATATGAAGAAAACGAGGATCCAAACGAAGGCATCTACTTCGGAGATAATAGTCAAGGAAGGGTGCTTGGTACCGGTAAAATAGCGATATCCTCTGAACACACTCTTTCTCATGTTTTACATGTTGAATCTTTATATTATAACCTGCTGTCCGTATCTCAATTATGTGACAAAGGTTATAATTGCTTGTTCACTAACGAGGGTGTGACCGTCTCAAGGAGGAGTGATGGTTCCGTTGCATTCAAGGGTATGTTGAAGGGAAAGCTTTACCTTGTTGACTTCAACAAGGATAAAGCCGAACTCGACACATGCTTGATTGCAAAAACCAACATGGGTTGGCTGTGGCATAGACGGCTAGCACATGTTGGTATGAGGAATCTTCAAAAACTCCTCAAGGGCGATCACATCCGAGGTTTGAAAGATGTTGTTTTTGAGAAAGACAGGCCTTGTAGCGCGTGCCAAGCCGGGAAGCAAGTTGGAGCACATCATCCCGCAAAGAACATCATGACTACGACAAGACCGCTCGAACTACTTCATATGGACTTGTTTGGTCCAATTGCTTACATAAGCATCGGCGGTAATAAATACGGTTTAGTCATTATTGATGATTTTTCCCGCTTCACTCGGGTGTTCTTTTTGCATGACAAGTCAGAAACACAAGGGACACTCAAGAAATTCTTCAAGCGAGCGCAAAACGAGTTCTCACTATCGATCAAGAGTATTCGGAGCGACAACGGCACGGAGTTCAAGAACATACAAGTGGAGGAGTACCTTGATGAGGAGGGAATCAAGCATGAATTTTCAGCACCATACTCTCCACAACAAAACGGAGTTGCCGAAAGGAAGAACCGAACGCTCATAGAGATGGCAAGAACAATGCTCGATGAATACAAGACTTCGGATCGATTTTGGGCGGAAGCAATTAACACTGCTTGCCACGCCGCAAATTGACTCTACCTTCATCGACTACTCAAGAAGACTCCTTATGAGCTACTCACCGGTAACAAACCAAACATTTCATATTTTCGAGTTTTCGGCTCTCCATGTTATATCTTGAACAAGAAGCCCAGGACTTCAAAGTTCGCTTCGAAGTCCGATGAAGGTTTCTTGCTTGGTTATGATTCGAACACTTACGCCTATCGTGTTTTCAACAAGGCCTCCGGACTTGTTGAAGTGGCACGTGACGTAGTGTTCGATGAAACTAATGGCTCCCAAAAGGAGCAAGTTGATCAATGTGAATGAGGTAAAGAAGAAGCTCCTTATCAAGCATTGAAGAGAATGGCTCTAGGCGAAGTTCGACCACAAGAGTCATTGACACAAATACAAGAGGAAAGTGAACCACAAGAGGATATCAACAGTCAAGGGGGAGCTTCAATACAAGATCAATCACAAGAATATGAAGATGATCAACAAATCAACGAGGGCAACCACTCAGGGGAAGAAGAAAATGATCACCAACACACAACTCTCCAAGTGCCACACCCAAGAGTACACCAATGCATTCAAAGGGATCACCCAATCGACAACATCATCGGTGACATCCAAAAGGGAGTAACCACTAGATCTCGTATAGCTAATTTTTTTTGAGCATTACTCGTTTGTCTCCTTTTTGGAACCACGCAGGACTGAGGATGCATTGAAGGATCCAGACTGGGTGGTGGAAATGCAAGAAGAGTTGAACAACTTCAAGAGAAACGAGGTTTGGGAACTTGTGGCAAGACCCAATGCAAATATAGTGCGCACCAAGTGGGTCTTCCGCAACAAGCAAGACGAACACGGAGTGGTGACAAGAAACAAGGCACGACTTGTGGCCAAAGGTTACTCACAAGTCGAAGGTTTGGATTTCGATGAGACTTTTGCTCCAGTAGCTAGGCTTGAATCAATTAGAATATTACTTGCATATGCTACTCACCATGATTTCAAGCTGTATCAAATGGACGTGAAAAGCGCCTTCCTCAACGGACCGATCAAGGAAGAGGTGTACGTAGGGCAACCATCCGGGTTTGAAGACGAAGAGTTCCCCGACCACGTATATAAACTGCGTAAGGCTCTCTATGGCCTCAAACAAGCTCCTAGAGCTTGGTATGACTATCTTAGAGATTTCTTAATTGATAATGGTTTTCAAATTCGCAAAGTAGATTATACATTATTCACTAAGAATCTAGATAATGATCTTTTTATTTGCCAAATCTATGTTGATGATATAATTTTTGGGTCAACTAACCAATCTTTCTGTGAAGAATTTAGTAGAATTATGACAGACAGGTTTGAAATGTCAATGATGGGAGAATTGAAGTACTTCTTGGGATTCCAAGTGCGGCAACAAAGGGAAGGAACATTCATAAGCCAAACCAAGTACACGCAGGACATACTCAAGAAGTTTGGCATGGACAAGGCAAAGCCCATAAAGACTCCCATGGCTACGAATGGCCACTTGGATCTCAATGAAGATGGACCAAGCGTCGACCAAAAGGTATATGGCTCCATGATTGGATCTTTACTCTACTTATGTGCATCTAGGCCAGATATTATGTTGAGTGTATGTTTGCGTGCAAGATTTCAAGCCAACCCTAAGGAATGTCACTTGACAGCCGTAAAAAGAATCTTGAGATATTTAGTTCATACACCCAACCTTGGTCTTTGGTATCCAAAAGGCTCAAAATTCAATCTCATTTGTTACTCCGATGCAGATTATGCCGGGTGCAAAGTTGATAGAAAAAGCACCTCTGGCACATGCCAATTCCTAGGAAGATCTTTGGTTTCTTGGTCCTCTAAGAAACAAAACTCCATTGCATTATCCACAGCCGAAGCGGAGTATGTTGCAGCCGGGAGTTGTTGTGCACAACTCCTTTGGATGCGACAAACTCTAAGGGATTACGGTTACAATATGAACCGTATTCCTCTCCTTTGTGATAATGAGAGTGCCATTAAAATAGCCCACAATCCAGTTGAGCACTCTAGGACTAAACACATAGACATAAGACATCATTTCTTGAGAGACCATTCCATGAAAGGAGACATAACCATCTCACATGTCAACACCCAAAAACAATTGGCCGACATATTCACCAAGCCACTTGATGAAAAGCGTTTTTGCGAACTCCGAAATGAGCTAAATATTCTTGATTCTTGGAGTGTGGCTCGAAAAGTTGCATACCTGTATGATTGCTTCAAAAATGTTGATTGAATTGTGAAAATCATCCCTCTCCATTTTTCTCTCGAAAAACTATGTCAATTATTAGATCTTGATGAATTTTGATCATTGTATGATTGTTGTATGCTTACTGGTCAAATTCATCAAGATTACTTGAATTGTTTTGCCTCTCTATTCTCTATTATTGAACCTTCAAATATATATGAATGGGCTATGCAATTCTTTCCTGGTGACCACGGACTAGTCCGTGGTTACCCGGACTAGTCCGCCCATGCAGACTAGTCCGCAGAGTGCCGGTTAGGCCGGACTAGTCCGATAGACCACGGACTAGTCCGATATAGGTTTCTGGATGACTTTGGACTAGTCCGGTCACGTCTGGACTTGTCCGATTTTTTGTGTCCACTAGCCGCCACCAAACCCTAATCTCCTCACCCCCACTTTTTCTCACGCTTTCCTCTCTCTTGCGCTCGAGCCACCAAGGCGATTTTCTCCTCCCTCCGTCGAAAAAGTCCACATTTGGGCGGAGATCAAGCTTGACCTCTTGGGGATTGAAGCTAGCGGACTTGTCCGCCCTCCAACCCCCAAAACTTCAAGCGTCAACCGATTTCTTTGGTAAATTTCTGCAAAATCCTAGAAATCTTGTTGTTCTCCATTGTTGATCGTATAGCCTAGCATCCTTCACTAGATACATGCTTATTTGATGTACTACGTGTATGCTAGACTAGATTTGCATTAGGAATCATCCCTTGACCAATCTGTTAGGTTTTTGAGGATGAACACCGGACTAGTCCGGTCCATGCACGGACAAGTCCGGTACCCCGGACTAGTCCGTGCTTGAGCACCGGACAAGTCCGATGTTTCTGAACCTGAAACCTAATTCCTTAATTCCTTAATGCCATCCATTGCTATCTTGCCTTACCTATTCCTTGTATAACTTATCATTATTCTTGCTCAATCATTCTCAGGTCATGTCGAACTCCGACAATGAGATCTCCGACTTTGAGGCCGAGTTGGACCACGAGGTGGCACCTCGGTCCTCGGCGGGTCTTGGCAAGAAACGCCAAGAAAGACCTTTCGAGCCTGCTACTTCCCCTCCTCAGGTTCGGAGGAAGGTCTGTGTCAAGAAGCCCGCCTCGAAGGCCGCTGCGTCTACAAGCGGCCTTCGTCAAGCAAAAGGAAAGGGCAAGGGAGTAGCAACGGGGCCAGTTGGGCCCTTGAAGCACCATGCTCCCAGGGAAGGGGTCCGGGACCCTACTGAGGAGAAGTTCAACGGCAAGGGCAGTGATTCAGCGGCCAAGTTCAGGAGCATTGACTGGTATGGCAGGCCAAAGCAAGCTGTCGATGGCAGGTTTTGGTGCAACTTCCATGCAGACTTCTACAAATCGGTGTATCTCCCAATGAAGACACTGGTGGTGCGCAGTTAGTGGATTGACTGGGCACACCTTGAGAAGAAGAAGTGCTCAGCTTTTGATGAAGTCATTGCAGCAGCTGAGAGGCATGGCCTGAAGGATCTCTTTGCCTTCAGGCATAACTGGAATGATGAGGTGATTGCACAGTTCTTTGCAACTTGCCACTTCTCAAGTGAGGATGAAGAGAGTGTTACTTGGATGACACACGGATCTAAGTATAGTATCACTCAAGAGGACTTCAATAATCTGCTCCATCTGGACACCTCTGGACATGACAGGCTGATCATCCACAACATAGGTGTCATGGAGAAGGATAGGATGAAATTCCTATATGAGCCAAACTCAAATTATGTCCCTCCCTCTACAAAGAACATGAAACCATTCTTTGTGGTCCTCAACAGAGTGCTGAGGAAGACTATTGCTCCTAAAGATGGAGATGCTGGGAGCGTGCAGGGTTACCTCCGAACCCTAATGAGAGTGATAAGCAAGGACCGCCCATTTGATGTGGTGGAATACATTTGGAATGATATGGTCAACATATCCTGCACGCCCAACAGGTCATGTGGCTATGCTCCCTACCTCATGTATATGATTGAGAAAGTCACAGGTATTGAGTTCGTGAAGGATGTGGAGCACACTCCTTTGAGGCCTCAGAAGCCTCAACCAGTGAGTGTCCAGGCTGCTCCTTCACCGGCCTCCAGTCCCGAGGCACCGACAAGATCAAGAAGCGGTGCTAGGGCTGTCCCTACCTCTAGGGAAGCCCCTCAGAGAGGATCAGCTAGTGGGATCCTAAAGTACCTGACCGCCATATTCTCCTCCTGCAAGAAGGCTGAAGTAAAGCTTCATAAACTCAATCAGAAGAGGAAGGAGGATATGAGATATATCAAAGCCAATGTGAAGCAACTGAGTGAACAGCTGGAGATCAACCCCATTGGATCTCCAGTAATTTCTGAAGATTCTGATCTTGACATCACCGAGCTTGGGCCTCTGAACCCCTCCGAGCTTGCCTACTTTGGCATTGGGGGCTCGAGCAGCTCCGCTCCTCCCCCCTCTCCTCCTCGTCAAGCGGAAAGCAAAGAAGATGAAGACGATGACGAGAGGACCGGCAGTGAAGAGTGAAGACCCTAGGACCCTCCTCTCCTTCTTTTTGGTGTCTTGATGCCAAAGGGGGAGAGATTGAGGGGGAGTCTTAGCTTTAGCTGTGGTAGGGTGCGAGGAGAGAGTTCTCTTTATATTTTATTTGTGATTGTAATAGTTTAACCCTGTTTTCATATTAAGTTTGGTCTTGTGATGAATTGCTCTATTTATTTGCGAGTATGTGATGAAAACTGCATTTTTGCTCCTGGAATGTCATATGCACTTGGTATCGGTTGATTAATGTAAATTCTGTCATTCTCAATGTATTCATGCACTTAGTATGCATCCCACCATAAAAAATGCACACATGGATAATCCTCTTGTTGCTTGATGAATTTTTGAGTCATATGTGCATACTTTATGAAAATCCCATTTTTTGCCTTATTTTTTGAAATCTCAATTGGTTGTCATCAATCACCAAAAAGGGGGAGATTGAAAGTGCATCTAGGACTCCCCTGTGGGTTTTGGATGATTTATGACAAGCAATTGGGATCCTAATCCTTTTGTTGAGATGAATGCAGGCAAATGATGAAAAATGAGCAAAATGCCAAAAAGAAGGGAAATGAGAAGCAAAGTGAATTTGAGCTCAAGGAGAAGAAAATAGTAGATTATTATGTATGGAGTGTGTTAAGGAAACACACCCAAGAGCTCAATCACTTTCAAGCACACACACACAATGCACAAAGTTATACAAGACCGGACTAGTTCGATATCAGCCGGACTAGTACGATATCACATTCTGCACTAGATCGGACAAGTCCGGTATCCACCGGACTAGTCCGATATTTTTCTAATCCACTTCGGACTAGTCCTCCCCAATGAGGAATAGTCCTCAACACAATGCACAAGTCACACCAAATCGGACAAGTCCGTTGTGATCCGGACTAGTCTGATATTCTTTCTGATCCACTTCGGACAAGTCCGGTGTCTGCACGGACTAGTCCGATATACACACTGATCTAAATCGGACAAGTCCTCCAAGTGCGGACTTGTCATCCTAAACACTTAGGGTTTCATATGTCCGGACAAGTCTGATGGCAATCGGACTAGTCCGAAGATTTCCAGTAGTGAAATCGGACAAGTTCGTTTTCAACAGGACTAGTCCGATATTCCTGGACACTTAGGGTTTGCTACACACAGCACACCGGACTAGTCCGATGACCACCACGGACTAGTCCGATCTTTCTGAACCCTAACGGTCACTTTTAGAAACCCCATATAAATAGAGGTGCACGACCCACTTTTACACTCTCTCGAACCCTAGCGCCGTCACACCTCCCAGGAGACTCAAAAACCACCTCTCTCCACGAAATTAAGTGCAAAATCGATCAATCTATTGAAGATCACTTCTAGATCATTAGAGAGACACTTGGCACACATCATTGAGCTCTTGGTTTGATTCTCTAACACACTCTTGCGTTTCAATTTGTAATTTTCGAGTGTGTTATTGGTGGCTTTGTAAGTTGTAATCAAGGGAGCTCTCAACGTGTGAGAACGCCCCTTCAACTTGGTTATTTACCCTTTGTGATTAGTGGAAGAGGATTAGAAAGATATCGGACTAGTCCGGTGGATACCGGACTTGTCCGATCTAGTGCAGAATGTGATATCGGACTAGTCCGGCTGATATCGGACTAGTCCAGTCCTATATAACTTTGTGCATTGTGTGTGTGTGCTTGAAAGTGATTGAGCTCTTGGGTGTGCTTCCTTAACACACTCCATACATAATAATTTGCTATTTTCTTCTCCTTGAGCTCAAATTCACTTTGCTTCTCATTTCCCTTCTTTTTGGCATTTTGCTCATTTTTCATCATTTGCCTGCATTCATCTCAACAAAAGGATTAGGATCCCAATTGCTTGTCATAAATCATCCAAAACCCACAAGGGAGTCCTAGATGCACTTTCAATTATTGGAATACATGTTTGGGACGTAGCATGAAAATGTATGTCTAATATCCATGTGAAAGACATCGATCATGTTTGCTGATGTTACGTGTTCTCTTTTTTGTTGAGAGATCATCATGTTTGAGGCTCGTTGATCATGTTTGGGGCATAGAATGCATGGAAAACTAACATGCATGTGAAAGACATCGATGCATGTGAAATAACATGCATGTTTTTAAAAGCAATATATAGTGTTTCCTCAAGAAAAAATAATTTTATGAGAGATTGGGCGCACAAGCACAAAAGCTAGAACTTGAGCGATGCACCTACGAATTCAATATTCTCGGATGATCGACGGCAGTCGATCCGCAAACTCGGTGGTAAGGTCAGTAGTCGCCAGAGAGCAGCTTGCGGCCAACCTCGAAGTAGACGAAGGCGTCGATGCACGCATAGCTGATCTGCTCGCCGAAGAGATTGTACGCGTCCCAGTTGCTCGTCCTCACCCCGTAAGGCTTCTCCATGTCGGCGCCCATCACAGCGCTCGCGATGTCCTTCAGCCCACGCGGCGGAGGCTCGGGCGATCCATCTCCTCCGCCGCGAGCTCGGCCAGGTCCACCGTTTTGGCCACCTTCAACTGCTGGTCCTTTCAAAGTCTGTCGGCGTCACCCTCCATGCCGACACCGACGAAGCAGTAGTCGGAATTGCCAAGGAAATCTTCCATCTCGTCGGGGAAGTAGTCAGCGTGGATGACCTAGAAGATGAGGCAGCGGCAGCGGACGCAGAGCTGCAGAACGGCGACGGGGTTCTGGTCGGCAGAGTAGCTCGGGCGCCACTCGACGTCGAGCCCGACGATGAGCTTGTGAAGGCGTCGACGATGGACGGAGAGGACCTCATCGAGCAAGTCCTCCACGGCCTCGCCCGAGGACATCATAGTGGTGGTAATCACGTCTTCCTCGAACGTCATGTTGTACACCTGAGTCCCCGCCATTGGGTCTCTCTCCTTGTTGTCCCTACGATTGCCATCTACTGTGGCACGGCGCAACTTCTCTCTTGTGCAAAACCTTCGTCTACACCTTTAGTTTGGATTTTAATTGGAAACGTGCCTGGATATATAACTGATGCAATTGCGATATGAGCGGAGGGGTTTCCAAATTTGATGGGCCCGAGCCTGGAGTAAAGAGAGTAATGATGATTTTTGAATCTAATATACTCTTTTTAATTTTTAGTTCTTATCGTTATGACCACAAGTTGCATTGTCTCAACCTAACACCACATACAACAGAAGAAACAACATTTCTCAGGAGCCCACCCACTGGGTATGCCGGGTGGGCCACGGGATACCCTGGGTCCAGTCTCTAGAGAGTAGCTAGTGTGAATACATGCTGGAGAGCTGGCCAATGAAGATGGATGTCAGCAATGTCACGGTTCATGTATCAAAACGCGCGCCATCCTTTTTCTTCTTCTCCTTTTTCTTATAAGTTTGTACTATTTTCCACCAATCTTTTAACCCTCCTTTATTTGAAGTTTTGCGGTTGGATCAGGATACGTGGCCGGCGTGAGGCGAGAGCCGTGTGTGCAACACCAGGCGGAACGTCGTGGAGAGACGTTGCTCCCCTTGTTGAATTTGATGATGTTGAGGATTGGATGTGGCGTACGTGTTTTCAGAAGTGTGTTAATTTGTTCCTAAAAGCGGCTAGATCCTACGGTTGTCGTTTCTTCAAAAGGAGGAGTACAACATGGTTGGAAATTATATTGTAATGTACCGTGCAAGGCATGCGATTATATTGTACAGTACGGCCACACTGATACACCAAGTTGTAAAGATCAACAACAAAAGACTCAACACCTGATACATTTTATGACACACTTGTGAAAGTGAAATACCCGATACATTTTATAATTATGGAAGTCTATAACTAAGACTCAATCCAAATCGGGCAAAAAAATTCGATGACCATGACTTCTAGTTTATTTTTGCAAGCCATCCGAATCAAGTCATTTTTGTCTTCACCCTTTTGCAATGGCGCCCACGAGCATTTAATTTGGGCTAAGGTTGATACGTACTCCAGAAACTTTTGTTGCATTTTTTGTGATTTACTACGTGCTTTGCTATTCGATTGCTCATTACTTGGATCTGTGTTGGGTTTGAACATAGAGAGTGGGCTTCTCTCTGCTGGTCATGTCAGATAAACTATGTGGTAGTCACTTTCTAGATCTCCAGCTCAGTAGAGTTGGATGTGCAAATATATTCCATTCTAAAAGATAAAAGAGACAAATAGTCCACTAGTTTATCATTTCTTCGAAAGGAGGAGTACAACATCGTTGGAAATTATATTGTACTGTATTGTGCAAGGCATGCAATTATATTGTACAGTATGGCCACATTGACACACCAAGTTGTAAAGATCAACAACAAAAGACTCAACCTGACACACTAGTGAAAGTAAAACACCCGATACATTTTATGACACACTTGTGAAAGTAAAATACCGATACATTTTATTATTATTGAAGTCTATAACTAAGACTCAATCCAAATCGGGCAAAAATTTCGATGATCCTGACTTCTAGTTTGTTTTTGCAAGCCATCCGAATCAAGTCTTTTTTGTCTTCACCCTTTTGCAATGACGTCCACGAGCATTTAATCTGGGCTATAGTTGATACGTACTCCAGAAGATGTTGTTGCGTTTTTTGTGATTTACTACGTGCTTTGCTGTTTGATTGCCCATTATGTTGGATCTGTGTTGGGTTTGAACATAGAGAGTGAGCTTCTCCCTGCCGGTCTTGTCAGATAAACTAGGTGGTAGTCACTTTATGGATCTCCAGCTCAGTAGAGTTGGAAGTGGAAATATATTCCATTTTAAAAGATAAAAGATATAAATAGTCTACTACGTTATCGTTAGAACAGCAACAATAGAACTATTTTTGCGCACCAATGAACAGAAAAATAAAGTTTATTACCTTAAGACGATACATTACAAACAAGAAAAAAGAAAAACACAAACTACAAACAAGAAAAGAAAAACAACACAACTAAGAACAAGAAAAAAAACTACTTCTCCTCCACCTCGCTCCACATACCTCTCCTTCTCCTTCTTCTCCTCCTCCTCCTTGGGATCCTGGCTGGGCGGGGGCGCCTCCTGCGGCGGAGACGGGAATCCCAGTTTCCTGGACGTCGACACAACCTGGTTGTCGCGGCCGGCGATGCCGATCTCGTCCGCGAGCGTCTCCCATAGGACATCGAGGCGACCGGCCAAGTGCGTCATGTCGAAGACGTAGTGGCCCGTGGTCCCCATTGCAGCATACTCTAGAAGGAGACCAAGCCCAAGGCGACGCATGGAGCGCGATGTATTGTCAAATACATCGCGCGCCATGTTCCGGAGAGCCCACTCCTTGTCCGGGGGGGAGTCCGGTCGGGGACGCTTCCCCTTAGCGTCCTTCGGTGGGCTTGGCGGCGGCATTTTCTTGTCAGCCATGGTGTTCTTGGTGCGATTTTGGGAAGAGAGGAAGAGTGGTTGTGCGTAGAAGACAATGGCGTACCCGTGTGATCTTATGTCATAGTAGCAGCGTGGCTGGGGTGCTCATCTTCTGCAGTACTGCAGGTGCAGTAGAGGTGGATGACATGTGGGTCCCACACTCTATAGGGCCCTGATGTCATCCATCTCTACTGCACCTGCAGTACTGCAGGGGATTTGAACCCGCCTGGCTGTTCATCTCTAGACGCGCGCAGTAGTGGTGATGGGATGCTGAGCGGATCCAATTGAATTCAAAGATGCGCATGCGCTGCGCGCGTTTAAGGCGCCTCGGTTACTGGCGCGCACGTAAGCTCGGTGAGCCCGATCGCATCAGCCGCCTGTACAAATGGCTACGGCTTGAAGGACCAAACCTTATGCGGCAAACAACAACGTATAATACTCCATTCGCCCCAACTCAACTCTATTTTTGTTTTGGTCGAACTAATTACCTTTGACCAATGATTTATATGGTAGTACTAGATTGTATATTATGGAAATATTTTCATGGTAAATCTAAAAGTACAATTCTTGTATTGTTAAAACAAATCAAAGTTGCGTAAATCTCAAAGATAGATTTGACGAAACCTAAGACTTCCCTTTGAAAAAGTTCTATATTTTACATTAGTTTTACATATGTAATATGCACATAGGATATATCACATGATAGTTTTGCAAAAAAATATGGAGGAGAAATATGTATATCCCATATGCTACTACTACGTAAATTAGGGGTGGGCAAATAAACCGAGACCAAAAAACCAAAACCGAAAAAACCGAGCCCGGAATAAAAAAGACCGAAATATCGGGTATCGGGTACTTTTCGGGTAGCAAATATAAATAACTGAAAAATAAATGTCAAGTTCGGGTACCACTCTCGGGTAACTGAAATAACCGAATAGTTGGTCCATCAAATAATAAATTAAATTATGCGTGGTAAACTATGAACAATTCAAATTTTGATATTTTATTTTCAAGTTGTGATGTGTGAAGTTGTTGGATTTAAACAGTTATTTTTTATTTTTCATTTGTCAATTTATAGTAAATTACCTCATGGGATTAAATTTATCAATCATATTAAATTTGTGCAAACATGACATGGATATAATGTAAAATTCGGATATATCGGGTAGGACCGAAGACCGAACCGGAATTTTGGTACCCAAAATGTTCGTGTACCTAATATTATTACATTCAGGTAGTGATTTCAAGAAACCAAATTTTGAAAAAGACAGAAATACCCGAACGGAAATATTGGGTAGACCGAATGCACACCCCTAACGTAAATCCATCTGAAATAATTAGCTAGTTTTGAGGATGAATGAAGTTGAGCTTGCGAGCTTGATGAGCACCATCATTGTTTTGAGCAGCGATTAATTTATGGCATCATGAAATTTGGAGTAATTTTTCTAGATCATTTTGGGCCGAAAAATTAGTTAACATGCTATATATGAGGAGAAAGATTAGGATATGCTACATATTGCTTGTGTTGAATAACCGTGCGCCGTGGAAAATATACCCGACACTTCATTCTGGTCGCCAGGATCATTCTGCCCCAAGTCATCTGGGGCAGCAGGCAGAGGACCTTGATGATCAGGATAAGGACCAGGCAATAAATCATTGGTCAAAGGTATGTTTGACCAAAGCTATAAATAGATTTGAGTTGGGACGGAGGGAGGAGTATTTTTTACATACCGTGTTGCAGGCCCCACTGTGGGCGGTCTCCTGCCTGCTGACAACTCTAGCGGCTAAAGTAGCATACAACTGCACTTTAGAAGCCGTAACCCCAGTTTGCATCAAAGGAAACTCACGGGACAATTTAAAGGAATGGAATCCTCCGGAAGGGAAAGACATTCATACGAGTTTTGCAAGTAGCATTCCAAACGGTGCACTTTAGAAGCCATAACCATCACTGCGCGCGTCTCATCGTCTTCTCCGCACGTACTAATAAAGACACACCATCCTCTTCTCCGGAAAACACACAGGCCATCCTCTTCTCCGCGCGTACTCTTCCTCTTCGTCTCTGTCCAACGCGCCCACATTGGTTCCCTTCGAAGCCCATGGAGTTCCCCTTGCCGCACGATATTGCGGTCCTGATCGCGGGGTGGGTCGCGCCACCTGCAAGGCCATGCACGTGGCGTGCCTGGATCGCGTAGTGGGCAGGCGCGTGGCATTGGAGCGGGAGAGCATCTGGAAGTTTAACTGGAGCCACAACCGCTTAATGGAGCGCCTGGCAATCGTCGGCAACCATCATGCGTGCTACGTCACCGGGTTCGACCTCGTCTTCCTGCACAGTGTGCGCACCCTGGCACCCAGTTCCTTGCCTAGGCGGCCGCGAACGGGTACATGGTGGCGGCCTACGTCCTCACCATGCTCCGCTACGACGCCAACCGCGATGCCTTCGAGTATATCCGTCAGGTCAAGGTGAGGCCCACGTCGGCTACAACGCGGCCGGGTCCGTCGCCATGAAGTGGACCAAGAAGGAGTGCTGCCGATGTCGGCATGAAGCCATGAATAGTATCGATGGTGTGGTCTGGATGTTCCTGAGCAGGCCTCGTCCGGAAGCGCCGCCGGTGGCAGTGCCCAACATTGATGATGACGCTTGGGGCTGCTCAATAGGGGGGAACCAGGGAACTGCCGGCTGTGGCAGGCCTACGTGGGAGGAGTGTACAGTCTTCTGTACAGAGAACTGTAGGATTAAGCACGAGCATGACCTGTTCTGCCGTCAGGCGTTGTACTCTATAGGTTATATTCCCTCCATTCCCGTTTGGATGCACCCCTAGTTCTCCCAGCGCCAATTAAAAGAGAATGAAGGGAGTATATAAAATAGACTTGTAGTATATGTGTTTCCCCTATGCCCACTCGTCTCTGATGAATGTTGCACTTGTTGTGTTTCCCCTATGTGCACTCGTCTTTTGTTTAGCCCCGTTTGCATTCACTCATACATTAGTTTGGAACAAAGGAAATCAGTGTTCCCTTCTCTCTGTTCATTGTCTCCACTTTTCATTCAAGTCGTTGCTAATCGACAGAACTAGCTGTTACATAATCCCCAATAAACACAAAATAAACTAATCGGTACATCTAGTCCGCAGCACTTCTCTTGAAGCAGTGGTAATAACTTCTGGCCGCATATAGGAGTAGTGGTAATGATTACACCGCGTATAGGGGCATAGAGCCAGTGGTACGTTGGAGTTTTACCTATCTTTTTCTAACATTTTTCTCATCCTTTCTTTTCTTTTCTCTCCGTCGACTGTCTCCACTTTTCTTTCAAGTCGTTGCTACCTGTTAGTACTGTATACTACTTTACAGACCGCTTTGCAGGCCCCGCTGCAGGTGATCTCCTGTCACCTCTAGCGGCTAAAGTATCGTACAGGCAACTTTACAAGCCACCGGAGGTGTGGAGGGTCGTTCATTAACAGAGAATACAGATAGAACAGATAGTTCACTAAATAGCAGATAGAAAACAAAATAATAGATGGAACAGACGAACAACATTGAGTTCATTATCATTATTAATGACAAGTACTAATATGTGAAGGAGGAAGTACAAAATATGAAAATCAGCATCACGAAACAAGAAATAAATAAAACATCACAAAAACAAGAAGAGAAAAACATCACGACTAGATTAATCAGTGTCAAAAGATTTCCTGTATTAAAGTTGGGTTGAACTAGAATGTAATCAGATGTTTGGTGCAATCGTGTAATCAACCATCTTCAACCATTGGATCGATCTACATTACGGTCGTTGAATCCTTTTATTTAACCCCCGCCACCAGGTGGAGGGGTGGTGGTGGGGGTGGAAGGGGTTAAATGAAAAGATGTAATAACCATAGGATGTATAGATCCAACAGATGAAAATCTTTGGTTACACGATTGCACCAAAACTTTAATTGCATGTAGGGCTGTCAACGAGTCGAACTCGAGCGAGTTTGTTTCTACCATATATAAAAATTGTGTCCCATATAACATTTTTGTAGGATCGAAGAGCACGTGAAAAGATACCTGAGGGGGGGTGAATGGTAGATTTAAAAATCTTACGCAGCGGAAACAATAAAACCCTGAAACCTTTCGGCAGAAAAACGATCTGTTAAAGAAATCGTATATGAGACTAATCTAAACGTGTTTCACCATGACAAAAGTGATAGTTATCAGAGATAATCAAGTCACGAAGACAACACAAAAGGAATTACTAAAATCCGTCGAGAAAAACTCAAGTTATGATCAAAAGATCAAACACTGGCCAATCTGACCTATCCGAGAAAAACAGTTTCTGGAATGCTGCAAAGAAACTCGTGTAGATCAAAAACCACAAATCCAGTGACCGTGAAATTTTGACAGATGATAGAACATCAAGTTGTGAAGACAACCCAAAAAGAATCACGTCAATTGGATCAATAAAACTCGAGTTATGATAAAACCACCGACGAAAGGTAGTGCTGTCCAGAAACTCGACGAGTAAAACTTGTCTGGAACAAGTCGGACGAACAAGGCACAAAAGTTCCTTCAAACTATGAATTTTATTCAATAGAACACAAGAGGAACAGCCCCAAAGTCGTCTCCCACGAGCTTTGGCCTTCCCTTGCTTATATAACCGGCCCTTAGGCCATCCCAATCTCAACTAGGACTCTAATCCTAATCCGATCACAATCGGAACTTTCCATAACTGCTCAAGATTCTTCTTTACGCAGATAGAAGCAATATTAAGACTTCCAAACACCTAGGAACGTATCCCACATTCCTAAACAACTCAAATTCGTGACCCACCCGAAATCCTAACATAACCAACTCGATATTTCCATACCGAGCCATAACCGACTCAGCTAGCAGCCTAAGTCTTCAACCAATACGATCCGATCCTTCCGATCAGATCTTCCTTCCATAATCCGTCTCTAGAAGCATATTGCCACGTCATGCACCGCATGCATACGTGCGAACACCTTCCTTTGACCTTCATATGCACTGCCCTTGATTCAATCATCCTGCGCGACCTCTTGACCCGCTCAACCACAGTTCCTCCCGAACTTGGTTGTTGGAACCTCATCTCCTCCTGAGACTAGTCCAATGGATCCTGTCACCAGCCATGACTTGAACTCAAGCAACACCTGCACATGAATAAACAAACAATCCATACGAGCCCAAGTCCTCGACTTGACTCAAGTTAGTTCCGAACACAACACCTTACGTGAGAACCTCACATAAGCATGTTGCAAAACCACAGTAGAAACGATATCAACCATATCATCCAAAACGCACCAAAAACTTAGCAAATGAATACTAAGCAATCTTTCCAACAATGTAAAGCAAGTACGAAACATTGCAAATGAAAAGCAGAAGCACTGCGGTCAAGTTCTGGACCTTGCCAGAGCAACCCGGAGCTTGAGCCGGAGCTATCAAAAGCTAGTAGATCCTAGCGCCGGAGCTTACCAAAACTAGTAGATCCTAGCACCGGAGCTTACCAAAAACTAGTCAAAACTAGTCAACCAAAAACCGTAGATAGACAAAGTACGTCGGAGCTTAGCAAAAGCATTCCGAAGCTATCAAGTATATGCCGGAGCTATCAAAGACAAGCCAGAGCTATCAAAGACATGCCGGAGCTAAAGATAAAGCTCACCGGAGCTAACCAAAGCTAGTCGGACCTTACCAAGAAGCCGGACCTAGCATCTAACATAGCCGAAGCTACCCAAAACAAGTCGGACCTATGGTCGGACCTTGCTATAGCTCAGAGCTAGAGTCGGACCTTGACAAAAAGGTGTTTTTGTGATATTTAAAACTTTTATCATCAAAGCCAAGTGTATTCACTACAAGCCAATGTATTCAGCACACATAGGTCTTACAATTTTTAATAGAGTTATATATTTTAGTTAATCATATGTACATATCATAATGACAACAACACATGAGCTTACTCGAACTTTTTGAGCTTGAGCTCATCAAGCTAGTTATACTCAACTTCATCCTAGAACTTTCAATCAAAACTACGTTTGGTCCTTGAACATCCAAATGGGTCAATTATTTAGTCCATCAACTTCAAAAAACCGTTTCACTTTCATCCTTACTCTGAGTTGGACATCCACATTAGCATGCCACATAAGATAGTTAATGTGTTTTTAAACATGTTAATTTGATATAGAAGTTTGTTTTATTTAAATGTTTGAAGTATGCATCATTATATGCATGTAAACTCTTTCCCATGTTGAAGCAAGTAGGCAAGAGTTTAAGAAACAATTTGAATGGACCCCTTAGTTGGATAGCTGGGAAGTACAACCGTCGGCCTACGTTTAGTCATTAACGCTAGCTTTTGAATTTGTGTAGTGCGAAAGGGTTTAGTTTTGGTTTCACACTACACTAGCTAGCCTATATAAAGTGTATCTGTGTTCTGTGATGAATACACAACAAACATTCTCCATACAAAATGAAACTTGCATGCCACTTTCTTTTGCTGGAGGTTCAAAGGAAACTACTAGTACACGGATGCCTCTTACTCCATCTCTAGGTTTCCAATGACGTAGGTGGTTCATCACCAGACAAACCAAAAAAGCCTTGGTGTTGAGCGGCATGCAAGATTTTTGATGAAAAACTGACTGCGGCCCTGCAGTCAATTTTTCAACAAATAATGAGAAGATAATTTCTGATGATGCTGCTATGGAAAATATGTTGTCTAGTCTTCTTAGAGGCACTGGTGATCATGGTGGTACTTCAGCAGATATTGATGATCCAGTAAATGCTATAAACCAGCAGGAGCCAACTGGGTGTGCAAAGGCATTCTATGACTTATTAAATGATGCCAAAAAGGAGTATCCAGGTTGTGAGAAGGTGACCCAATTATCCTTAATTATCAGGTTGTACCAGATAAAGTGTTTAACTGGTTTGAGCAAAAAAGCGTGTGAGTTGATCCTTGAACTATTCTCATATGTGCTTCTAGAGGGCCATTGCATTCCTAATACACTTGATAAAGTTCAGAAGGTTGTTCGTGACCTCGGGCTGAGCTACGAAAAGATCTATGCATGTGTCAATGACTGTGTGTTATTCTGGAAGGACTATTCTCTGCTGGATCGATGCCCAAAATGTGGTGAATTAAGATTAAAAAATAGTACTGGTGGGGATGCAAGGGAGGCTTTACTTTGTGGAAAAGCCAAGAAGCTTGTAGCACGCAAGATTCTACAATACTTCCCTCTAATTCCCCATCTTCAAAGGTTTTATATGTCAGAATCAACGACATCAAACATACGCTGGCACAAAGAAGAATGTATTGATGATGGAATATTATGCCATCCTGCAGATTCAAAAGCATGGAAGCATTTTGATAGCATTCACCCAAATTTCTCATCTGATCCTCGCAACATAAGACTTGGGCTAGCATCTGATGGTTTCAATCCTTTTGGAGTAATGAATGTTTCTTACAGTACATGGCCTGTGATTCTAATCCCTCATAATCTACCACCTTGGTTGTGTATGAAGCAGCCTTATTGGTTGATGTCAATGATAATTCCTCGGCCAAAGACACCTGGAAACAACATTGATGTGTATCTGCAGCCTTTGATTGATGAGCTACAGAAATTATGGTCTGATGGTGTTGAAACATACGACAGTTCAAAGAAAGAGACATTTCTCATGCGAGCTTCTATATTGTGGACAATGAATGATTTTCTAGCATATGCAATGCTATGTTGATGGAGCACAAAAGGTAGGCTAGCATGTCCATACTGCCATGTAAACACTGGCGCCTTGTGCTTGAGACATGGACGAAAGTATTGCTACATGTGTCATCATTGTTTCCTACCTCAGGATCACCGGTGGCGTCGGGACAAAGCTTCTTTCAACAACAAAATAAAGAATAGAGAGGCTCCAACATCACTCTCTGGTCACGAGGTACTCCGACAATACGAGACTTTTGACCAAGTGAGTTTTGGATAGACGAATAACAAGAGAAAGCGCACTGAGGAAGATAGGTGGCATAGATGGAAGAAGAAAAGTATATTTTTTTTAGCTCCCGTATTGGAAGACATTGCTAATAAGGCATAACTTGGATGTCATGCACATTGAGAAAAACATCTGTGATAGGGAAGTATGATTGTCCATCAGCATCATATACTTTTCAAAAAGATCAGAAGACCACCTTGTGCAAGTTTTTGGCAGATGTGAAGATGCTCGATGGTTATGCCTCAAACATCAAGAGAAGTGTGGACATAACAACACGTAAGGTATCAGGTCTAAAAAGTCACGACTGCCATATTATATTTCAGAATCTCCTTCCTATTGCAATACGTGACATATTGCCTAAAAAGGTTGTTGCACCTTTAATTGAGTTTAGCATATTCTTTTCTGGAATTTGTTCTAAAGAATTGGCGGAACCAGATTTGAATAAGATGATTGAACAATTTCTTGAAACAATTTGTAAGCTTGAGATGTTGCTTCCTCCCGCTTTCTTTGATATTATGGTACATCTTCCAATCCAATTTGGCAAAGAAGCTCGCTTGGGTGGACATGTTTCTTACAGATGGATGTATCCAATTGAGAGGTTCCTTGGTACATTGAAGAGGTATGTACGTAACAGAGCTCACCCGGAGGGTTCTATAGCTGAGTGATATATTATGGAAGAGTGTACGACTTTTTGTAGCCAGTTTTTTTATAACATCAGCACCAAGCTTAATAGGCCAGAAAGTTATGAAGCTGCAGCTAGGAATGAACTTTCTCTCGAGTCTAATATATTTACAGTAGTTGATAATTCTAAAAAAGGGTTTAAATGGGGCCAACTTACTATGGTGAAACTACATAACATCAGGCATTATATTATTTCTAACGTTGAAGAGGCCGCTCCATGGATCAAGTACGTATAACTCATATGTTTTACACTATATTGGATCATGCTTATTGTATATGGCTAATTTAGTTTTGTACCCTTTTCAGTGAGCATTTTGAAGAGCTGAAAAAGATTCATTCTCGTGATGTTGAAAAACGCCATAGAGATGAGTTTGTTTATTGGTTTCAGAAACGAGTGAGTACATGCAAGTTTTTACTTTGATGAAATATTGAAGAAATATCTGTTCTAAAGTTGGTTTATCGATGGCCCCTTTTATACTAATTAATGCGTACAGATTACGACATTACACAAAGAAGGCAAAGTAACCGATTATTTGTATGCATTATCTAGAGGACCTGATCGCCGAGCACGTTTTTTTAGTTGATCATTCATAAATGGCTTCTCCTTTCGAACATCAGAGGTGGAAAAAGATTTACGGACGCAAAACAATGGTGTTGTTGTTCGGGATGGTGATCATGAGTGGTATGGAGTAATCAAGAAAATGATTTCTGTTGATTTTCAAAAAAAAATCAAGAGGTTCTGTTATTCGAATGTGAATGGTTTGATCGGCATCGTTCCGGTCAGAGCCAAAGCAGAGGCTACAAAATGGATCGATACGGAATGATAGATGTTGACACTACTATTTCTCAATTTATGTATGAGCCTTACATTCTAGACACCCAAGCAGAACAAGTTTTTTATGTTAGAAGTGTGAAGCAACCTAAATGGGCCACAGTTGTTAAAACGAAGCCACAAAACCTTTTTGCAATGTCCCCTGGAGACAGTGAAAATAATGTCACTGAGACGATGGAGGCTGAGACATTTGATGATCGACGACTTACTGATATAAATGAGGATATGACCGCATGGGATAGGAATGACATTGACCGAGCAACCGGTGATGCTTTCGCTCTTTCAAATGAAGATGACGATGACGACGACGATGACAATTATGATGATGATACATATATCAATGACGGTATTGTACCTCCAATATTGGGGGAGGACAGCGAAGATGATGATTTTTTTATATATGTACTGTGTGAGCTAGCTGTACATGAACTATGTAATGCAACGTTTGTGTTTCGTGGCGATAGATCTTAACTCCACCAACCGGTATTTTGTGGAAATAGATCCTAATACAACGATTGTGTTTCGTGGCGATAGATCCTATCGCCACAAATTTGAATCGTGGCATAAGTTCCTAATGCAACGTTTGTGTTTCGTGGCAATAGATCCTAACACGACGAACTGGTGAATCATGGCAGAAGTTCCTAATGCAACGATTATGTTCCGTGGCAATAGATCTTAATGCCACCAACCGGTATTTAGTGGCAACAAATCCTAATACAATGATAGTGTTGCATGGCGACAGATCCTATCGCCACGAACTTGTGAATCGTGGCATAAGTTCCTAACGTGACGTTTGTGTTTCGTGGCGATAGATCGTAACGCCATGAACTGGTGAATCATGGCAAAAGTTCCTAATGCAACTATTGTGTTCCGTGGTGATAGATCCTAACGCCACGAACCGGTATTTCGTGGCAACAGATCCTAATGCAACGATTGTGTTTCGTGGCCATAGATCCTAATGCCACGAACTGGTATTTCGTGGCATAAGATCCTAATGCAACGATAGTGTTTCGCGGCGATAGATCCTATCGTCACGAACTGGTGATGCGTGGCAAAAGTTCCTAATGCAACAATTGTGTTCCGCGGTGGTAGATGCTAACGCCATGAACTAGTGAATCATGGCAACAGATCCTAAAGCAACGATCGCGTTCCGTGGTGATAGATGCTAACGCCACGAATTATTGAATCATAGCAACATATCCTAATGCAACGATCGAGTTCCGTGGCAGTAGATGCTAATGCCATGAACTAGTGAATCGTGGCAACATATTCTAATGCAACGATCAGGTTCCATGGCGATAGATGCTAATGCCACAAACCAGTGAATTGTGGCAACAAATTTGTGGCTATAGATCCTAATGCCATGAACTAGTGAATCGTGGTAGCAGATCCTAATGCAACGACCGCGTTCTGTGGCAATAGATTCTAACTAGTGAATTGTGACAACTGATTCGTGGCGATAGATCCTAATGCAACGAACTAGTGAATTGTGGCAACAGATTCTAATGCAACGATCGTGTTCCGTTATGATAGATGTTAATGCCACGAACTAGTGAATCGTGGCAAAAGACCAAGCTTACTGTAACGATTTAGTATTCGTTGTAGTACAATCATTGCAACAGGGCAGAATCCTTGTAGTGAGAGGCAGTTATTTATTAATAGCAGCCTCTGAAAACAATGTATTTACCAAGGCGGTTTTTTATTAAAAACCTCTTGTGATGTTTGAACGAGTACATGCGGTTCTTTATCAATAGCCGCCCGTGAAAAGCATGTATTTACTTAGGCGCTATTTTATTAAAAACCGTCTGTGATATTTGTAACAGTTTAGGTGGTTCTTTATTAATAACCGCCTGAAAAAATCATGTATTTACCCAGGCGGTTGTTTATACAAGACCGGTTGTAATGTTTACTCATCACAAGCGGTTATTGTATCATTCGACATCACAACTGCATTATTTACGGACCCCCTGTCTTTGAAAAATGGGGCGCCTAAAATAATTAGTTTTGTAGCCTGCAGCATCAACATTTCCTTCTGATCCTGCATTATCTTTATAGTTTTTTCAGCATAGTTTCTGCCTCAGTAGCCAGAATTTCATGCATCTCTTGAGATTACAATCATTCCCATGATTTCATTAAGGAACAAGTCGTAAAAATAAATTCACATGAATGAGAAATTAGTTTGTTATCAAAACATGCCCTGTTACGATATTTCCAAATCGCTCAACAAATAGCTGCTAAACCAAAAGTATAATAGTCCTTGCCACTTGGAAGAACATTAATCCAGGACCAAAATTGTTGAGGAGAAATAGGTGTAAAGGATGAATGAATACAGGAAGCAATAATATTCCGAGTGACCCTACATGTTACATCACAAGAAAACAACAGATGATTCAGATCTTCCATTTTATGACAAAAACAACACTCAGTACTTCCATTCCACTTTCTTCTAGTAAGATTATCTTTAGTTAGAATCTCATTATTATGAATCAACCACAAAAAACTTTAATTTTCTGAGAACCCCGAACTTCCAAAGGAACATAAAATTGTTCCCTTGATCCTGACATGTAAGTTTGTTATAGACAGATTTAACAGTAAATATATTGTGACACCCGGTTCCAAAAATAAACCAATTGAATGCATATGTGTGCCTAGGATGTTCAACACACATACACGGGTGCATCACAAACGATATATAGAAATTACCACAACATGAACTAGTAAATATGTACTTTTTATTACAATATTTAAATAATCCTCAAATTACAAACTTTAATGATCATTATTACTAATAATACTACAGCAAAAATAATCTAAATAAGTATAGCTAAGCAAAGGAATAGCGTGGCTCCAAGCATAACCACAGGCAAGTCGACGGCAGCACACAACCTAGAACTCCGCATTATCCTCAGGGTGCTCCCAAACATCACCTGAAACTGTTGGTGGGGGAATTTCATGAGTGTGCACATGTCGTACTCAACAAGTTTGGGAAAATAATGACATGTAGCTTAAACAAGGAATGATAATAAATAATGAATATTTGTTAAAAATTACAATTAAAACATATTAAAATCATTTTACAATGTCTATGTGAATTAATCCGATCATATCCCAGATAATCACCATTTATGAGTCCAACTTCATCATTTACCATCGTATCCCATCCATCAATAATTATCCATCCACATACCAAATTCTTACCATCACCATTAACCATGTCCACTTATCACAACTTAAACCATAACTATAACCACAACTAATACAATATAACCATAACCAAAACCAAACCATTCCAATTCCCAAGTTCCACTCTAATCATGTGAGGGTCTAGGTCGCTCACAACTGGGAGCACGGCTATCATGATAGTTTTTAACATTCTGTAGAGGTAGTACCACTTTACCCAGAGGTTTGTGATTTCGTCCCCTTTCGATGACTAAGGAACACTACAAGGATCATGTCCTGTCGCAATGATTGTACTGCAACAAATACTGAATCGTTGCAGTAAGCTTGGTCTTTTGCCATGATTCACTAGTTCGCAACATTAGGATCTATCACCACAGAACACAATCGTTGCATTAGGAACTTTTGCCACGATTCCCTAGTTCGTTGCCTCGTTCCATCATGCCCATGACCCTTCAGTCACATTATAAGCTTCCAACGGTGTGTGGCCAAGAGATCACAAAATAGCCTTTACAAAGGGACTACCAGTATATTCAGATCCATTAAGGTTTCACCAGTGGTGATGGCTCCAACTGAGCACATCCAACAAAGGGCCCCATCTTTTGTCGTTCAGATCCCAGGGTAGTCCCGCCAATATTGCAAACCCAATCGACTCCCATTCCCCTCTCCTCCAAATGATCCGAACAATGCTGGCAATACTCCTAATTAAGTGGCTAAGCCGCACCCACACTTGGCTTTGTGGTGGCACTTTAAAACCTGGGTTGTCGCACCATGAACCGGTCCTTATCTCTAAAGAAAGCGAAACCACCATAACATCCAACCCACTCCACAATCCATGCTTGCTTAGATCTCCCAGGTCACCAATCAACCATATTCATCGATTCACATTATTCGTGAGTGCATTAATTCATAGTAAAGCAATTTGGTTGTTTCCCATCCCAATTAATTAGAGCAAATCAAAAAGGTAAAACATTCTTCCCGACTCTCTATAATATATTCCAAGCGACAAGGATGGTCAAACAAGACTAGTAAACCCCTATCATGGGTTTCCCATCAATTTGACGCAATCATGCAGTTTTGCAAACAAAATATTTAAAATTTTAGGATCGAAGAGCATGTGTAAAGCTACCAGGGCGGGATGAATAGTAGATTAAAACATTTTAGCGGAAGCAATGAAACACCCCTCAACAGAAAACCGATCGGTTAAAGAAACCGTGAGTGCGACTAATCTAAACGTGTTCAACTGTGACAAAACTAGTATAGATTGTAGAGAATCAAGTAAAGAAGACGTCACAACAAGAATCACGAAAATCCGCCAAGAGAAACTCAAGTTACGATCGAAAGATCAAACAAAGATCAATATGTCCGACATGAGAAAAACAGTTCTGGAACACTGCAAAGAAATTTGTGTAGATCAGAAACCACAAATCCAATGACGGTGAAATTTTTACATATGATAGAAAATAAAGTTTTGAAGACAACCCAAAAAGAATCACGTCAACCGGATCTGTAATACTCGAGTTATGATAAGATCACCAAATCAAGGTAGTGTTGTGCAGAAACTTGACGAGAAAGAATGAAAAAAACAAGTCGGACGAACAAGGCACAAAATCTCCTTTAGACTACGAATTTTATTGATTAAAACTCACAAGGAACAGCCCCAAAGTCGTATCCCATGAGCTCTGGCCTCCCTTGGTTATATAACTAGCCCTTGAGCCAACCCAAGACTAACTAGGACACTAATCCTACTCAATTCACAAATCAAAACATACTATAACTACTCAAGACTCGTCTATACGCAGATAGAAGTAATCTTAAGACATCCAAACACCTTAGGAATGTATCCTACATTCGTAAAACAACTCAAATTTGTGACCCACACGAAATCCTATCATAACCAAATCAAAACATTCCATATTTGAGTCAAACACGACTCAGCCGCAGCATGAGTCCTTAACCTAGTCGGTTGGACCTTTCCGACCAATTTTTACGTCCACATCTCTTTAGCACGCCTCGGAACCATGTAGCCACGTCCAAGCACTCCTTGCACATGTGCAAACATCTTCCAACGACGTATATGATACCTTCATATGCAATGTTCTTGATCCAAACATGTTGCACGACCTCCCGATCAACTCAACTAAAATTCCTCAAGAACTTGGTTGTTTAACCTCATCTTCTCCCTAAGACTAGTTTAATGGATCCCGTCACCAGCCATGTCTTGAACTCAAGCAACACCTGCACATGAATAAACAACTAATACTTCTGAGCACAAGTCCTCAAATTGACTCTCATTAGTTTCGATAACCGCAACACCTTACATGAGAACCTCACATAAGTATGTTGCAAACCTTAGCAAAAAAATATCATCCATAACCACCAAAACACACCAAAAACTTATTAAAAGAAAACTAAGCAAACTTTCCATAATCCATAAAGCAAGTTCGAAACATTTCAAATTAAAAGCAGAATCACTGCAATCAAGCTTCAAACCTTGCCAAAGCTAACCGGACCTTGAACCGGAGCTTACCAAAACTAACAGGATCTAGCGCCGGAACATACCAAAGCTAGCAGGACCTAGTGTCGGAGCTAACCAAAGCTAGTCGTACCAAGCACCGGAGCTTACCAAAGCTAGTCGGACCTAGAGCCGGAGCTACCCAAAACAAGTCGGACCTATCGTCGGACCTTGTTAGAGCTCGGACCTAGAGTCGGACCTTGATGATAACAGTGTTTTGGTAGTATTCAAAACTTTTACCACCATAGCCAATGTATTCAGCACAAATAGGTCTCACAATCCCCCCCCCTTGATGAATGCATTGGCAACACCACTTAAAATCCGAACATTGGCATGAAAAGTTTTGAAAACAATTTCTCCTCCTTTTTTTGAAAATCAAATGAGATAGAAATAAATTTCTCTCCCTATACATTTATCCCCCTTTTTTGAAAATCAAATGAGATAGAAATAAATTTCTCCCCCAATACATATTTCTCCTCCTTGCATACTTCTCCCCCTTTTGACAATGTATTCAGCAAGATACATAAGAGAAAGTTTTATTTGTTATGAGCACATTATAACATATACACATATGAGAAAGCCTATCCAAGTCATACTATCATGTAACTTACACTATCATAACAATGAGAAACATAAAGTAGTGTAAGCCATGCTAGAGATCAAATATAATTTTCAATTTAAGCAAGTCATGATCTCACAAACTTAACTATTTTAAAACCTGAAAGCATGAAACTTGTTGCTGCATTTTATTATTTTTCAAAGCACAAATTTGGATCATATGATATTTGCAAGAGATTATATGTGCACCTGCCATATTCGAACAAACCAAGCCAAGCCTATGTCAGTTGACAATCAGAAGCTTAAAGACAAGGTTTTAGTCATACACAACTTCTTCCAAGTTCATGTCTGAGTGCAATGATAAACCATCTCAAAAGAAGAAGTGCAATGCATGCATATTCTCTTGATCTTTTCTCAAATTATATTTGCTTATAAAACTCAAAATGTGAGTTGATTACTTGATTAATTCATTATGATTAACAACAGTTGTCATCATGCAACAAGTTCAAAACAGCAAGAAAGTTTGATCATGGCCAGATTTAGTGTAAGTAATTATTCCAATTACTAGTCATGGCAAAAACTACAAAATGTATAACGTGAGTAATGTCGTAAGAACTTTCAGCATGTAAAATGAATTGTAAAGTCATATATGTATGAAATATTATGCTCATATTATTTTTCAATTCAGATCCCAAATTTGAAAGCTCCCCCTCAATTTAAGCCACGAGGATGCATAACCTCTATTTCATTATGAATGTAACAAAAAAAGTGAAATCCAAAGGTTTGGTGAAAATGTTAGCCAATTGTTGTTTGGTATCTACATGGTGAAGCACAATGTTTCCTTTTTCAACATTATCACAGAGAAAGTGATATCTAATATCAATGTGCTTAGTTCTAGATTGTTGCAAGGGTTTTTTAGCAATGCAAATGGCACTAGTGTTATCACAAAACAATGGAACACTATCTAGATTAACCTCATAGTTCTTAAGTGTTTGAACAATCCAACGAATTTGTAAGCAAGCACTAGTAGCAGCTATATATTCAGATTCGGCTGTGGATTGTGCAACTGAGTTTTGTTTTCTGGAGGAACAAGCAACAAGAGAATTACCAAGAAAATGGCAAGCACCGGAAGTACTTTTCCTATCAATCCTACAACCCCCAAAACTAGCATCTGAAAAAGCTTTCAAAGTAATGGTTGAGGAAGAAGGAAGAAAAATGCCAAATTCTTGAGTTTCATGTAAGTACCTGAGAATCCTTTTGGCAGCTTGACGATGTGAAGCACGTGGGCAAGCTTGAAACCGTGCACAAATACATAAGCTAAATTCTATGTTCGATCTTGATGTCGTGAGGTACAAAAGTGATCCGATCATGCTTCTATATTATTTTTGATCCACGAGTTCACCATCTTCATCAAGTTCAAGTGTTGATGTTGTTCCCATTGGTGTCCGAATAGGCTTGCTTTTGTCCATGTTGAAGCGCTTGAGAAGGTCCCTTGTATACTTCGTTTGATGCACAAAGATGCCCCAAAAAGTAAGTGAGTTCACCCATCTTTTTCATTTCAAATTCTGAACACATCATTGCTGAAAATTTGGACACAAGATCAAGAGAAGCACAACCAAAGATAATATCATCCACATACACTTGAACAAATCACAATTCATTGCCATGCTTAAGCACAAAAAGAGTTTTATCAACCTTAACCATGGTAAACCCCTTTTCAAGTAAGAATGTTTTTAACCTATCATACAACGCTCTAGGAGCTTGTTTTAGACCATACAGGGCTTTTGTCAGTTTGAAAACATGATTAGGAAAATCTAGATTTTCGAAACAAGGTAGCCATTAAGAAAAGCACTTTTTACATCCATTTGATATAACTTGAAACCTTTAGATGCAGCAAAAGCTAACAAAATTCTTATGGCTTCTAATTTAGCAACAGGAGCAAAAGTTTCATCAAAATCTAGACCTTCAATTTGTGTGAAACCTTGAGCAACCAATCTAGCCTTATTCCTAATGACAACCCCATCCTCACTTTGTTTATTTTTTTAAAACCCATTTAGTTCCAATTAAAGTGTGATCTTGAGGTGGAGGTACATGTTTTCAAACATTATTTCTTTCAAAATTTTCTAATTCTTCTTGCATGGCAATAATCCAAGATTCATTAGTGAGTTCATGTGATATATCTTTGGGTTCAAAAGAAGCAACAAAAGCAGAATGAGAATGAGAATTGGGGTCGGAAAACCTAGATCTTGTAACTCGTTCATGCAAGCTTCCAATTATCTTTTGCGGGGGATGATTCTTCTAAATCTGTAGGGGAACAGATGTCATACAAGCTTCTTCTTCATCAGGTTCATTGCAGGTTGATGAGCTTATGGCTTGTGGACGATCAAGACCAGCAGAGATGGTGGTCGGAGCTTGTTCAAAGTTTGGAGCTGGACACGTGTCAACTTAGGAACTATCAGGCAATATCACCGACTCTTCCTCTTCTTCTTTGAAAATATCCTCCCCCTGAGAATATGGATCCGGACCTGCAATGTTTGAGCTAGTACTTGGGCTAGCTTCATCAAAAGACACCTCAGAATTCTCCACAATTTTGTTAGTGTCAAGTAAAAGCACACGGTAGCCTCTAGTATGAGATGGATAACCAAGAAACATGCCATCAATGGATCTAGGTTCAAAATTATGAAGATTACAATTTTTCTTAACAAAGCAATTGCATCCAAAGACCTGAAAGTGTGTAACACCAGGCCTATGTCGAAACCGGAGCTCATATGGTGTTTTACCTAGCTTAGCGCGCAAGAAAACACGATTTGAGACATAACAAGCGGTTGCAATCACTAAAAGAAATGATTAAAAGGGCGTCGGCCTTATAGCCGTCGGTTGAATACAGAAACTGACGGTCATAAACAATACACGTCGGTACACCGACGGTTTTAACCGACGACTTATATTCGACATTTTCAAGTAGTGTAGCCATCGGTGCCGACTCTTTTAAATATTATATATGTCGTATGGCCGTCGGCCAGTAAACCGACATCTTTAATGTGATATGACCGTCGGTACAGGAGATACCCGACGGCTTTGGAGCGCTGAGCCGACAAAAAAAAATACGACGCTTTAGTGTGCCGCTCGATACGACGCTCAGGAAAACACGCGTTGCCCGCTGTGCACTTCCCGTCTTCGTCAGAGATTCAACATAAAAGGTTGGTGGGAGAAGATGGCCATCGTGTGCACTTCCCCGTCTTCCGATGATGACTAAAGTGGGTACCTCGCGAAGCGGTTCGAGTTGTGGTGCAGCAGCGAGAGGTTGGAGAGCAGGCAGAGCTCCTCCGGGAACATCGCCGCCAGCTCGCCGTGGTTGAGATCCAGACCGGCGACGGTGAGCGCGTGCGTGTCATCGCATGCTGGCCACTAGTGCTGCCTGGCGGCGAGTAACAAGCAAACAACAGCGAGTCTGGCAGCGCCTCTTGGGATCCTCCGAGGGCCGCGCCGCAACCATCGAGGATGGCGGCGGCCCTATCCTCGTTGAGGTGTGCACCAACCGATGCTCTCCCTGCTGTAGAGAAGTGGAGGCGCACCATGGTTCGAGAAGTCGGCAGGGAAGTGGGGAAGCAGAGGCCGCACGCGAAGGGGAGCACCCTACCGGCGGACACCGTCCACCACTCGTCACGTGCCGCATCGTACCGCTTCATCCTCCACTCCCCATACTCTACCACGAAGTAACATCCGGCTGCCGGCGACGGTGCAGGAGCCCGTCCAGCCCTCCCGCCTCTCGCGTGCCATATCGCCCCACGAGTTCGTGGCCGCATTGAACACCGGGCCATGCAGTGTGCGCTCGAACGGCCACGCCCACCCCGTCGTCACATATAGCCTACCGCCAGCCGCCGTGGAGTCATATTGCGCCACTGCCACGATGCGTCGAGCCGCGGCCGACACCTAGGATGTGGGGAAATTGTGCATCGCCATTCGGGAAGCCGGGTTCGGGAAGTGGGCGAGAAAGTGGGGAGGTGAGTGGCGGCTGGTAGGAGAAGTGGGCCCCTAGGGTTTGCAAGTGGGCATATAAAAAATGTGAACGGTGGTGAATATTTTTCATTGGTATGCAATCGATGTGGGGAACATGGTATAGCCGTCGGCTAAGAGGAGGGGCCGACGGTTACAACTAATACCGTCGGTTTTTTTGGCGCGAGGTGACATAGAAAGATGTAGCTGTCGGCTTTTTTACACTTAAATGTATTCGTCGGGGAGTTTTGGTTGGCCGACGGCTATAAATGTATAGTCGTCGGGCCTGACAAACTGACAGTTTTATTGCAATTAAATACGGCATCCCCGACGTTTATAAGTAAACCAACGCCCTATTGCCCGTTTCTTGTAGTGAATCGCATCAGCCCAAAATTTCCTAGGAGTTTGATATTCATCAAGCATAGTCCTAGCCATCTCAACTAAGGTTCCATTCTTTCTTTCTACAACACCATTTTGTTGAGGTACATATGGTGAAGAAAATTGATGATTTATTCCATTTTCAACACAAAAGTGATCAAAAGATTGATTTTTAAATTTGGTTCCGTTATCACTTCTAATTGCTTTTAAAGATCATGGGTGATCAATTGATAATCTAAGAAATAAAGTTCTAAAGTGACTAAAAGATTTATTCTTAGATGTCATAAAGAAAACTCAAGAGTATCTAGAATAATCATCAACAATCACTGGAACATACCATTTGCCTCTGAAGGATTGAACACGTGAAGGTCCTACAGTGTCAAGGTGCAAAAGTTGACCCAGTTCAGTTGTCATGATCATTGTGAGAGGAGTATGTGAACCTGCAACCATCTTAGCATGTCTACAAGAAGAGCACACAATTTATTTGTATCCTTTAAGCTTAGGCAGCCCACGTATGCGATCAAGAGCACTAACACGCGTTAGATGATCAAAGCCTCTGTGATCAAGTCTACGATGCCAAAAATATAAGTCCTTTGAATCATTAGCAACTAGACATCTATGCGTAGAGGAAGACATATCAAAATCAGCTTTAAAAAACTCTTCCAAACCGAGACATGTTAAAAATAAGCTCACTATCTAAATTTACAATTTTGCAGCAATTTTGAAAAAAAAAAAATTCCATATTTTAATCTAGCAGTTGTGAAACAAAAATCAAGTTGTATTCAAATTTATTAAAAGTGCCACATCCTTGAAAGTGTAGTGATCATTTACTCTAACCGAACCCTTAGCAATTATAGGAGTTGAAGAATTATCGACAAAAGTAACATTCTCTACACGTGACACAGAAGAGAGGGAGGAGAACCATTCTTTGTTACCGATCATGTGGCGTGAGCAACCTGAATCCACAATCCAAATGTTCTCCTTTCTCAAGCGTGTAACCTACGTAGAAGAACAATACATCGATGACTCAATACTTAAGTTAGTCAAAAGGCATTTAGGAATCCAGTACCGAGTCACACAACGTGCAGCAGGAAAAACACGCGAAAGCTGAGATAAAACAACAGGTTTATGAGTCAAAGTTTGAGATTTTTTGTTCTTAACTACTGACCTATAGGGTGTTACTTGTGTAGCACAAAACTCAGTAGCTCCGGTGGTAAAAACAGAAGGTCCAGAGGTAACAACAGAAGGTCCGAAGGTAAACTTTGAATGTTTTTGACTCATAATAGCGGGTTGCATGTTCCTGACATTTGGTTTAGCATGTGCAGCAAATTTTGCATGAGAGTTATAAGATCTAGCTTGCATTCTTTCCATTTTATGTTGTTTAGCTAGTCTATAACAAAAATCTATGACATGACAATCTCTACAACAATAGGTACAATGAAAGTTAAGTTTATGTTCATGTCTAGTTGAGCATGCAGTATGTTTATTTGAACCCGAACGTGACAACACTCCTGCAGATTTAAAAACTACCTCTTTTGGTTTAGAAACTATTTTAATCAAACCACTTTCTAATGACTTTAAAATTTTAGGTTGATGTTCTTTAGCATGAGCATGAGAATCAATGCCTAAACCAGTTTTATCATTGCAAGATTTGGATGAATTCAGTAGCAAGTTTAGATTTTTGTTTCCAATACAAAACTGCGCTAGTGTCCTATTCATGTCATCAAGTTTCTTAGACAATTCTAGGTAGTTTTCACATGAAGTTTTTCCTTTTAATTTGCAATTAGAACAATATTTAACCTCATGAGCACGTAAAACATTGTTCAGTATTGAAATTTCATACATAACATCTTTTAGTTTCTTTTCAAGATCATTACAGGTAGAACAATGCATATCAATTGTAGAACAAGAAGCATCTTTTATATTTCTGTCATAAAGTGCAGCAAGCTTTTTGTTCATTTCAGTTTCTAACTCAAGTTTGTCAAGAGTGGAGGAGTTAGCACTTCTTAAGGAGGACAATTTTCATATATTAAATTGCATGAGGAACAAGAATCATCACTAGGAATCAAGGTTTTCAAACGATTAATTTCAGATTCTAGTGACTCAGTTCTAACGGCATTGTCCCTAAGCTTTTTGTCCTTTTTCTTAACAATAACAGTTGCACGGGAAATAGTATCACACATTTCATCACATGTAGGACATATCTCTTCATTGTCCTTGTTGTGTTCTGCATCCTCCATACTTGATCTTGATTTGCCATCTATGAAACACAAGTTTGCCAGATCATCTTCATCTTTGTCACTTCCAATGTCTACATCACTCAAGCCAAGTTCTTGAAGTGCGATGATGAAACTGTTTATCAGTTTGCATCATGTAAAACCCTTCCTTTTCTTGTTGATGTTGCCAGAAGAGGACTCGACTTTACTCTGCTTTTCATCACGGGTAGAAGGACCTGAAAGGTTAGGGCAATCTATACAAAAGTGTCTTGTCTTACCACATTCAAAGCATCGTTGAGGTCCAGAGCTTCCTCTTTTCTAGTTCTCACATTTTGCAATGCTTTTGAGAACCGAGTAGAGATGAGTGCTAGCTCCTATTGTAGAAATTCTTCAATCTGTTCCAGGGTTAGTGAAGACAGCAAAGCAAGTGTATAGCTAGATGAAGATTGGCTGGAGCTAGGCATATCACATTGAGAAATAAATGCAAGAGACTTGTTGGGGTTCTTACGTGATATTATGCCAATTTCATGAGTTTTCAATTTAGATTATAGCACATCTAATGTAAATGTACTCATGACTATAGATTAACAAATAGATGTGACATTCATCTCCCAAATTGACATGTCTAATGCACTTAGTAATAGCCTAGCATTTTTAGCATATGAGAAATTAACATTTAAGCTACGCAAGTTGCTAAGAATTTTATTAAAGCAAACAAAGAGGTCATCAATGGACTCACCGGGTTGCATCTCAAAACGCATGTATTCTTTCTTGAACATATCATGTCTTACCTCCTTGATCCTGTTGGATCCTTCGCGGTAGTCACAAAGTGCTCTCCACACATCGTACGTCGATCGGAGCTGTGCAACACGATTGAAGTTTCTCTAAGTTAGTCCTTAGATTATCAAGTTGCGGGCTTTGTTGTTGTTGTTGTCAACATCTCTTATGTTTGTAGCGATGACTTGACCGTTTGGTTGCACGTCTTAAGGCTTGTACAACATTTCCCATATTGCGAAGCCTTTTGCCTGGATGAAAGCTTACATACGTGCTTTCGAAACCTGAAATTAATACCACTAAAAACTCAATGTTATGCGGAATATTTCTCCATGATGATTAGTCAAAAACACATGCAAATTACAAATATTAGAGCACCGTGGCTCTGATACCAATTGTAGGATCAAAGAGCACGTGTAAAGCTACCAGAGGGGGTGAATGGTAGATTAAAACTTTTTAGCGGAAGCAATGAAACACCCCTCGGTAGAAAACCGATTTGTTAAAGAAACCATGTGAGAAACTAATCTAAACGTGTTCAACTGTGACAAAACTAGTATAGATTATAGAGAATCAAGTCATGAAGACGTCAAAACAAGAATCACAAAAATCCATCAAGAGAAACTCAAGTTACGATCGAAAGATCGAACAAAGGTCAATCTATCCTACCCGAGAGAAATAGTTGTGGAACACAGCAAAGAAACTCTTGTAGATCAGAAACCACAAATCCAATGACCGTGAAATTTTAACAGATGATAGAAAATCAAGTCGTGAAGACAACCCAAAAAGAATCATGTCAACCGGATCTGTAAAACTCGAGTTATGATAAAACCAACCAAGAAAAGTAGTGGTGTGGAGAAACTCGACAAGAAAGACTTGAAGAAAACAAGTCGGACAAACAAGGCAAAAAAGCTCCTTTAGACTACGAATTTTATTGATCAAAACTCACAAGGAATAGACCCAAAGTCGTCTCCTACGAGCTCTGACCTCTCTTGCTTATATAACAAGCCCTTAGGGCAACCCACGACTAACTAGGACTCTAATCCTACTCAATTCACGAATTGAAACTTTCCATAGCTACTCAAGACTCTTCTATACGCAGATAGAAGCAATCTTAAGACTTCCAAACACCTTAGGAATGTATCCCACATTCCTAAAACATCTCAAATTCGTGACCCACACGAAATATTATCATAACCAACTCAAAATTTTCATATTTGAGTCAAACACGACTCAGCCGCAACCTGAGTCCTTAACCTAGTAAGTTGGACCTTTTCGACCAATTTTTATGTCCACATCTCTTCATCGCACCTCAAAACCATGTAGCCATGTCCATGCACTCCTTGCACACGTGCAAACACCTTCCAACGACATATATGATACCTTCATATGCAATGTTCTTGATCCAAACATGCTACCCGACCTCCAGATAACCTAAACCACAATTCCTCCCTAACTTGGTTGTTGAACCTCATCTTCTCCCTAAGACTAGTTCAATGGATACCGTCACCAGCCATGTCTTGAACTCAAGCAACACCTGCACATGAATAAACAACCAATACTTCCGAGCACAAGTCGTCGACTTGACTCTCATTAGTTATGATAACCACAACACCTTACGTAAGAACATCACATAAGTATGTTGCAAACCTTAGCAAAAAGATATCAACCATAACCACCAAAACTCACCAAAAACTTAGTAAGAGAAAACTCAGCAAACTTTCCATAATCCAAAAAGCTAGTTCGAAACATTTCAAATTAAAAGTAGAACCACTGCGATCAAGCTCCAAACCTTGCCAAAGCTAACCGGACCTTGAACCGAAGCTGACCAAAACTAACAGGATCTAGCGCCGGAACTTACCAAAGCTAGCAGGACCTAGTGCCGGATCTAACCAAAGCTAGTCGTACCTAGTGTTGGAGCTTACCAAAGCTAGTCAGACCTAGAGCCTGAGCTACCCAAAACAAGACGGACCTATCGTCGGACGTTGCTGGAGCTCGGACTTGATGATAACAGTGCTTTGTTAGTATTCAAAACATTTATCACCATAGCCAATGTATTCAGCACACATAGGTCTCACAAAAAACAGAATCAAAATGATCAAAGACACTTGCTTTGCTCTTGAGATTGGTTAGGATCAAAAGCTTCAAAGTTTTGGTGCTGAAGGTCCTCAACAGCACCCTGTAGAGCAATACCTTCTATTGCATGCAATAAACATACAAAACAAGCATTACAATCAATAAATGTTCATATATAACTCAATATGTCATGACATGCATGAAAGATACAATTATGTGCTAACACATGTTATTAGGTTGATATCATCGCCTACTAACTAGTCACAATTAAGTTTTACATGTTATAGCAAGTTCCGAGTTATTTGAGAGAATATTAAAGAAGTTCCAGGAATTTTCAGAACTGAAGGATTGGACTAGTCGGCACTAGGGCCATACATGTTCGTTCTGGAACAGAAATGAAACCGGACTAGTCCGCACTGGGACTGAATAAGTTCGTTATGGCTAGGGTTTTGGTGAATTTTCCAATAGAGCATAGATGAGTTAAATATGGGACCAAGATTGATGTAGAAGATGATCTAAGGTAATTACCATTGTCGAAGTGTTGCTACGACTCTTCCCCTGGACCTGCTAAGGAGCAGCCCGCGGAGGTTCCTTTTTGGAGGGGCAAATTTCTTGGAACTACGAGCTAGATCAACACGGAGTATTTTCATGTGGTTCGGGCTGCCGGGAGGCGTAATATCCTACATGTTCCTGACATTTAGTTTAGCATGTGCAGCAAATTTTGCATGAGAGTTATAAGATCTAGCTTGCATTCTTTCCATTTTATGTTGTTTACCTAGTCTATAACAAAAATCTATGACATGACAATCTCTACAACAATAGGTATAATGAAATTTAAGTTTATGTTCATGTCTAGATGAGCATGCAGTATGTTTATTTGAACCCAAACGTGACAACACTCCTGCAGATTTAAAAACTACCTCTTTTGATTTAGAAACTATTTTAAACAAACCACTTTCTAATGACTTTAAAATTTTAGGTGGATGTGCTTTAGCATGAGCATGAGAATCAAAGCCTAAACCAGTTTTATCATTGAAAGATTTGGATGAATTCAGTAGCAGGTTTAGATTTTTGTTTCCAATACAAAACTGCGCTAGTGTCCTATTCATGTCATCAAGTTTCTTAGACAATTCTAGGTAGTTTTCACATGAAGTTTTTCCTTTTAATTTGCAATTAGAACAATATTTAACCTCATGAGCACGTAAAACATTGTTCAGTATTGAAATTTCATTCATAACATCTTTTAGTTTCTTTTCAAGATCATTACAGGTAGAACAATGCATATCAATTGTAGAACAAGGAGCATCTTTTATATTTCTGTCATAAAGTGCAGCATGCTTTTTGTTCTTTTCAGTTTCTAACTCAAGTTTGTCAAGAGTGGAGGAGTGTGCACTTCTTAAGGAGGACAATTTTTCATATATTAAATCGCATGAGGAACAAGAATCATCACTATGAATCAAGGTTTTCAAACGATTAGTTTCAGATTCTAGTGACTCAGTTCTAACAGCATTGTCTCTAAGCTTTTTGTCCTTTTTCTTAACAATAACAGTTGCACGGGAAATAGTATCACACATTTCATCACATGTAGGACATATCTCTTCATTGTCACTGTTGTGTTCTGCATCCTCCATACATGATCTTGATTTGCCATCCATGAAACACAAGTTTGCCAGATCATCTTCATCTTCATCACTTCCAATGTCTACATCACTCGAGCCAAGTTCTTGAAGTGCAATGATGAAACTGTTTATCAGTTTGCGTCATGTAAAACCCTTCCTTTTCTTGTTGATGTTGCCAGAAGAGGACTTGACTTTACTCTGCTTTTCATCACAGGTAGAAGGACCTGAAAGGTTAGGGCAATCTGTACAAAAGTGTCTTGTCTTACCACATTCAAAGCATCGTTGAGGTCTGGAGCTTCCTCTCCTTCTAGTTCTCACATTTTACAATGCTTTTGAGAACCAAGTAGAGATGAGTGCTAGCTCCTATTGTAGAAATTCTTCAATCTGTTCCAGGGTTAGTGAAGACAGCAAAGCAAGTGTATTGCTAGATGAATATTGGCTGGAGCTAGGCATATCACATTGAGAAACAAATGCAAGAGACTTGTTGGGGTTCTTACGTGATATTATGTCAATTTCATGAGTTTTCAATTTAGATTATAGCACATCTAATGTAAATGTACTCATGACTGTAGATTAACGAATAGGTGTGACATTCATCTCCCAAATTGACATGTCTAATGCACTTAGTAATAGCCTAGCATTTTTAGCATATGAAAAATTAAAATTTACGCTACGCAAGTTGCTAAGAATTTTATTAAAGCAAACAAAGAGGTCATCAATGGACTCACCGGGTTGCATCTCAAAACGCATGTATTCATTCTTGAACATATCATGTCTTACCTCCTTGATCCCGTTGGATCCTTTGCGGTACTCACAAAGTGCTCTCCACACATCGTACGTCGATCGGAGCTGTGCAACACGATTGAAGTTGCTCTAAGTTAGTCCTTAGATTATCAAGTTGCGGTCTTTGTTGTTGTTGTTGTCAACATCTCTTAAGTTTGTAGCCATGACTTGATCGTTCGGTTGCACGTCTTAAGGCTTGTACACCATTTCCCATATTGCGAAGCCTTTTGCCTGGATGAAAGCTTCCATACGTGCTTTCGAAACCTGAAATCAATACAACTAAAAACTCAATGTTTTGCGGAGTATTTCTCCATGATGATTAGTCAAAAACACGTGCAAATTACAAATATTAGAGCACCGTGGCTCTGATACCAATTGTAGGATTGAAGAGCACATGTAAAGCTACCAGAGGGTGGGTGAATGGTAGATTAAAACTTTTCAGCGGAAGCAACAAAACACCCCTCGGTAGAAAACCGATTTGTTAAAGAAACCATGTGAGAAACTAATCTAAACGTGTTCAACTGTGACAAAACTAGTATAGATTGTAGAGAATCAAGTCATGAAGACGTCAAAACAAGAATCACGAAAATCCATCGAGAGAAACTCAAGTTACGATCAAAAGATCAAACAAAGGTCAATCTATCCTACCCGAGAGAAATAGTTGTGGAACACAGCAAAGAAACTCTTGTAGATCAGAAACCACAAATCCAATGACCGTGAAATTTTAACAGATGATAGAAAATCAAGTCATGAAGACAACCCAAAAAGAATCATGTCAACCGGATCTGTAAAACTCGAGTTATTATAAAACCAACCAAGAAAAGTAGTGGTGTGCAGAAACTCGACGAGAAAGACTTGAAGAAAACAAGTCGGATGAACAAGGCAAAAAATCTCCTTTAGACTACGAATTTTATTGATCAAAACTCACAAGGTATAGACCCAAAGTCGTCTCCTACGAGTTCTGGCCTCTCTTGCTTATATAACAAGCCTTAGGGCAACCCAAGACTAACTAGGACTCTAATCCTACTCAATTCACGAATCGAAACTTTCCATAACTGCTCAAGACTCTTCTATACGCAGATAGAAGCAATCTTAAGACTTCCAAACACCTTAGGAACGTATCCCACATTCCTAAAACAACTCAAATTCGTGACCCACACGAAATACTATCATAACCAACTCAAAATTTTCATATTTGAGTCAAACTCGACTCAGCCGCAGCCTGAGTCCGTAACCTAGTCGGTTGGACCTTTTTGACCAATTTTTATGTCCACATCTCTTCATCGCACCTCGAAACCATGTAGCCATGTCCATGCACTCCTTGCACACGTGCAAACACCTTCCAACGACATATATGATACCTTCATATGCAATGTTCTTGATCCAAACATGTTGCCCGACCTCCCGATCAACTAAACCACAATTCCTCCCGAACTTGGTTGTTGAACCTCATCTTCTCCCTAAGACTAGTTCAATGGATACCATCACCAGTCATGTCTTGAACTCAAGCAACACCTGCACATGAATAAACAACCAATACTTCCGAGCACAAGTCGTCGATTTGACTCTCGTTAGTTCTGATAACCACAACACCTTACGTAAGAACATCACATAAGTATGTTGCAAAGCATAGCAAAAATATATCAACCATAACCACCAAAACTCACCAAAAACTTAGTAAGAGAAAACTGAGCAAACTTTCCATAATCCAAAAAGCTAGTTCGAAACATTTCAAATTAAAGTAGAACCACTGCGATCAAGCTCTGAACCTTGCCAAAGCTAACCGGACCTTGAACCGAAGCATACCAAAACTAACAGGATCTAGCGCTGGAACATACCAAAGCTAGCAGGACCTAGCGCCGGAGCTAACCAAAGCTAGTCGTACCTAGCGCTGGAGCTTACCAAAGCTAGTCGGACCTAGAGCCTGAGCTACCCAAAACAAGCCGGACCTATCGTCGGACGTTGCTGGAGCTCAGACTTTATGATAACAGTGCTTTGGTAGTATTCAAAACATTTATCACCATAACCAATGTATTCAGCACACATAGATCTCACAAAAAACAAAATCAAAATGATCAAGGACACTTGCTTTGCTCTTGAGATTGGTTAGGATCAAAAGCTTCAAAGTTTTGGTGCTGGAGGTCCTCAACAGCACCCTGTAGAGCAATACCTTCTATTCCATGCAATAAATATACAAAACAAGCATTACAATCAATAAACGTTCATATATAACTCAATATGCCATGACATGCATGAAAGATACAATTATGTGGTAACACATGTTATTAGGTTGATAACATAGCCTACTAACTAGTCACAATTAAGTTTTACATGTTATAGCAAGTTCCGAGTTATTTGAGAGAATATTAAAGAAGTTCCAGGAATTTTCAGAACGGAAGGATTGGACTAGTCGGCACTAGGGCCATACAAGTTCGTTCTGGAACAGAAATGAAACCGGACTAGTCCGCACTGGGACCGAATAAGTTCGTTATGGCTAGGGTTTTGGTGAATTTTCCAATAGAGCATAGTTTGAGTTAAATATGGGACCAAGATTGATGTAGAAGATGATCTAAGGTAATTACCATTGTCGAAGTGTTGCTACGACTCTACCCCTGGACCTGCTAAGGAGCAGCCCGCGGAGGTTCCTTTTTGGAGGGGCAAATTTCTTGGAACTATGAGCTAGATCAACACGGAGTATTTTCTTGTGGTTCGGGCTGCCGGGAGGCGTAATATCCTACATTGTCTGAGCGAGGTGTCAAACAACCCTTTTTTTGACTTGTCGTGGCTGTCTGGTCCTTTTATAGGTGAAGGGAAGGCAGGTTACATTATGGCTGGGGCCTGACAGGTGGTCCCGAATTAATTTGTCATAAAAGTGTATTAACGTGCTATTAATGACACATTAATGGATCTTGATGGTGCATTAACATGTTCTGATAACATGTTAATTGTCTTGATGTGGCACTAACGTGTCCTGATGACACGTTAATGGTCTTCATGTTGCACTAAGGTGTCTTGATGACACATTAATGCTGTGTTGATGGAGCATTGATGCGGTCATGAGTGTACACGTCACCTTCCGGAGCTGCGGGATGCGCGATGGTAGCATCGGACCTCTCCTCAGTAAAGAGGCTAGGTCCGGAGTCCTTGGGACGTGTGGCCGCACAGAAGGTCTGGAGTCGCGGACCACGTGGAAGCACCGGAGCCACCCTTGGCAGGGAGGCAGGTCCAGAGCTGCGGGTCGCGTGGAAGCACCGAAGGTCTGGAGCTACGGAGCACGTGGCAGCACCAGAGCCACCCTTGGCAGGGAGGCAGATCTAGAGATACGAACACATGGCAGCACCGGAGCCACACTTAGTACGGAGGCAGGTCCGGAGCTGCAGGACACGTGGCAGCACCAGAGCCACCCTTAGTAGGGAGGCAGGTCTGGAGCTGCGGGACACGTGGTGGCTTCTGGGTACTTCCCCTCTTGGGAGGTGGAACCCAACATCTTATCTTTCTTGTATGTAGGGGTACCCGGTCTGCAGGGTATCGACAATGGCCCCGGGCCCACCTCGGGAGAGGCGACGATCTCGGAGGTGGGACCACCATCATTAATGTTAAGAACTTCAATGGCGCCCCCCCCCCTTGAGAGGTGTCGGTGTTAGAGCTTGAGCTCCAACGGTGGAGCTTGGTGAAGGTGCTGGAGCGTCCACCATCGACGCTAAGAATGTTGACAGTGGGCCCCCTTGGAAGGTGCCGGTGCCGGAGGTTGAGGTGTGACGGTTGAGCCGAAGAAGGGTGAAGTCCTGCACAAGAGTGACAGCAGAAAGAGTAATAGTGCTCATTGGTTACAATCCTCCTGCCCTCAATTTTGTCGTGGCTTACGATACTTAGTCGGGCTGCGGGGCTTGAGTAATTCAGTGCACTAGTATCTGGGTACTAGTTGCTGCCTCACCAAGGAACATCTGCTGTCTGGACCCGCCTTACTTTGACGCAATACCAGAATAGGTAGAGTGGCATACTTAGGGTGCTGGACCAGGCTAAGCCTATTGCCGACTCCGAACCTGTCATTGGCATTGGTTTTTAGGGAAAGTAGGCAATTCAGTGGGCACGGGATCTCAAATGAGAAGACCACCAGAAATACCCAAACACATCACAGGTACTATAGGCTGTCCGTCTGCAGCAGGTTAGCACAACTGCAACTGTGGATAAACACAAAGATGTAACAGAGCAAAAAAGGGAATAATATGCATAATATTTAAGCAAAATTATGTGACAATGGTGACAGTATCTAGATTTTGGTTATTACATTGTCCAGGAGCATGTGCCTTTCAATCTCCGGTACTGAACCGCAGTGCTGGGGAGGAAGAGTGTGCTGGCTTAGGGTCACAGGGCACAACTTTGGGTGCAAGACCAAGCTAAGAAGGATGCACAATATTGACCTCCAACGGACATTGGTCTTTCGGAAGATGTTCAGCCTGCAGTACTCAGCCCAAGTATTGGAAACGTAGAGTGTGCATACCTAGGGTGCAAGACCAGGCTAAGCAGGTAGCACACTCTGAATGCCCATTATTCAGCCGCAAGAAAGGTAGAGTGCGCATACTTAGGGTGCAGGACTAGGCTAAGCAGACATCACACTCTGGACCCTCTATTGGCAATAGCTTTTCATGAAGAAGCTCGTTCAGCGCCATGGGACTCCAAACATGAAAGTAACCAAGGAGACCAGATACGTCATAGATACATGGTGGTGTTGTTGTTGCCATGGTCGCACGTAGTCGTCCATGACTTAAAGTGTACGGGCTTAGGGTCATAAGGCACCGGCTTAGGGTGCAAGACTAGGCTAAGCAGGTTGTATACTTTGGACCTCCCACTAGCGGCAGTGGCAGTAGAAAGCAGTCGTGTAGTGACATCAGTAGCCATTGGAACACGGAGCATGTGTTCGCTTGGTCAGCCCGCTATGGAGCGGGAAGTGGTGTCATCTTCCTACTCCCTTAATGGCGCGAGGGTCAAGAAGAGCCAGTGATGGACTGAAGATTGATCATCGAGGTGAGGCTCGTCGAACCAAAAAAGTACACCCCCTACCAGGCACGCCAAAATGTCGAAATGTTGCTACGACACTTCCCCCGGAACAGCTAAGGAGCAGCCCACGGAGGTTCCTTTTTGGAGGGGCAAATTTCTTGGAACTACGAGCTAGATGAACACGGAGATTTTTTACGTGGTTCTGGCCATCGGCAGGCGTAATACCCTACATCCACATGGGTTTTTGTTGTATTGTATGAGTGAGGTGTCAGAGAGACCTTTTTCTGGACTTGTCGTGGCTGCCTGGTCCTTTTATAGGTGAAGGGCTGGCAGGTTACATTATGATCGGGGATCGACAGGTGGTCCTAGGTTAATTAGTCATAAAAGTGTATTAATGTGCTATTAATGACACATTATGGATCTTGATGGCACATTAACGTGTTCTGATAACACGCTGATGGTCTTGATGGTGCACTAACATGTCTTGATGACACGTTAATGGTCTTCATGGTGCAGTAAGGTGTCTTGATGACACATTAATGTTGCGTTGATGGCGCGTTAATGCAGTCTTGAGTGTACATGTCACCTTCCGGAGTTGCGGGACACGCGGTGGTGGCATCGGACCTCTCCTCAGTGGAGAGGCTAGGTCCAGAGTCCTTAGGACGCGTGGCAACAGCGAAGGTCCGAAGCCATGGATCGCGTGGCAGCACCGGAGCCACCCTTGGTAGGGAGGTGGGTCCAGAATCGCGGGTCGCGTGGAAGCAACGAAGGTCTGGAGCTGCGGAGCATGTGGCAGCACCGGAGCCACCCTTGGTAGGGAGGCAGATCTGGAGCTACAAACACATGGCAGCACCGGAGCTACCCTTAGTAGGGATGCAGGTCCGGAGTTGCGGGAGACGTGGTGGCTTCAGAGTACTTCCTCTCTTGGGTGGTGGAATGCGGCGTCTTGTCTTTCTTCTATGCGGGGGTACCCGGTCTGTAGGGTATCGACAACCGTGAATTCAACAACTCAAGGATCGAGATTTGGGTGAAACACTTGGATCATTACATCTATGGTTGATGGTGAAGATTTAATGGAGAATTGACGACGATGTTGATGAGTTGATGAAGATCGATCTTGCTTGATCCTCCTATCCTCCTCCCCCTTCACCTGGATGTGAGCTTCTCTCTCCTCGATGGCGGCTCCCTCGTGAAAAAGGGTTAGGGTTTTTTTTTAATTGTTGCAAGAGATGAAAGGGTGGGTGGAGGTGGTAGGGTTTAGGTGGAGTCCAGTATAAGGTGATGAAGGCCTTGGTGGGGTCTCAACTGGGCTCCACAGGGGTAGGGCACAATGTTCTTGGGCCCACCTAAGGCAAATAACCAATAAATTGTCATGGAGGAAAAATTGAATCCGAGTCGGGCAGACCAGACTAGTCTGCTAAGTGCCGGACAAGTCTGATTAGGTACAAAGACAAGAACGGACAAGTCCAGTGGGGGTTCAGACAAGTCCGATCTGGACCAGAAAGCAAAACGGACATGTCCGGTATGGGGATGGACAAGTCCGGAGGTTTGTTCAATTTTTCAAAAACCGGACCAAATAGAGGAATTACCGGATAACTCCAAAAAGTCCCAGTAGGGAAGATCGGACTAGTCCGTACATGGGAACAGACAAGACTGGAAAACAACAATGTTCTTGGGCCCACCTAAGGCAAATAACCAATAAATTGTCATGGAGGAAAAATTGAATCCGAGTCGGGCAGACCAGACTAGTCTGCTAAGTGCCGGACAAGTCTGATTAGGTACAAAGACAAGAACGGACAAGTCCGGTGGGGGTTCAGACAAGTCCGATCTGGACCAGAAAGCAAAACGGACATGTCCGGTATGGGGATGGACAAGTCCGGAGGTTTGTCCAATTTTTCAAAAACCGGACCAAATAGAGGAATTACCGGATAACTCCAAAAAGTCCCAGTAGGGAAGATCGGACTAGTCCGTACATGGGAACAGACAAGACTGGAAAACAATAGAAACATTTTTGGACTAATCCGCAGCAAAAAGCGGATAGGTACGGAAAACAATAGAGGGAAAATTGGACTAGTCCGGCATCTAGTCCGGACAAGTCTGCACTGACACAAGCTTTTAGCTGCTGTTTTTGTTCTATTTCATTTTAAATTTGTTCCTTTTTGTGTTTCTTGATGATAAACATGTATAATAATGTATGCAATGCATGATGGATGAAAATGAGGGTGTTACATATACCAGACCTGCTCTATTTCAAAACAGCTTTATCTTCATTATCAAAAATCATGACATACCTTAATCTATTCCTAAATTCATAATACTGGCCCTATGAAATATTGGGAATATTATTCTGAAAATTAAACATCTAATTCTTAGAAGCAAAAGAAGCAACAGATTTATTCTTATCAGAATAAAGCTCATATAGGATTTTATATTGTTGACACAAAAGATGATCACCCAACCAGATATCTTCCCAAAACCTAACTTTTTTCCCATTCCCTAACACAAATTTATGACCACACATATAGATATCCATGACCTTGAGAAGATCCTTCCTAATAGGAGAGTCAGTCATTCTCAACTTAACAGCCCCAATAGGCAAGCCCTTAACATATCACGAATTAACTAAATCTTGCCATAAACTTTTTTCATTCTCCAATTTCCACCACCACTTAACAAGAAAACTGATATTCATTAATCTAACATTCTTAATACCTAAACCACCCTTACTTTTATGTTTGCAAACTATATTCCATTTAACTAAATGGTACTTCCCTTTATGATCTCCCTCTTGCCAAAGAAACTTCCTCCTACACTTTTCCATTCTATTAATAACAGTCCTAGGAAGAAGACACATAGACATATGATACGTGGGTACATTAGCCAAACAGGAATTAATCAGGGTAATTCTACCTGCCATAATTAAATTATTCCCTTTCCAGGTATCTATTCTCTTTTCAGCCTTTGCTTCCATATCTTACCAATCTTTAACATGCAACCGACTAACAGCTCCAGGAACCCCTAGATACCCGATAGGGAAAGGCCCAATCTGACAATGAAAAATATCTGCATATTGTTGAGCTAAGAAATCATCACTACCAATCAGAAAAACATCACTTACATCAAAATTAATTTTCAACCCAGAGACTTGCTCAAAAAGAGCCAAAAGCAACTTCATATTATTAGCCTACTGCAAATCAGCCTTAAAACATAAAATCGTATCACCGGCATACTGTAATAAAGCTACCCTTCTCCACTTAAATATCTGCTAAACCAGAAATCAGACCATTATCCTGAGCAAGATGTGTCATTCTAGTAAGACTGTCAACCTCTAAACTAAAACGCAAAGGGGACTAGGGATCACCTTGCCTCACACCTTTAAAGCTTCTAAAATAAGGACCAATTGTATCACTTAACTTGAAACTTAAAGTACCTTGTTTCAAAACCAGTTCAATCCAATTACACCAAGTAGAATTAAAACCCCTTAATTCTAAACATTTAAGCAAAAATTTCGAGTTAATCTTATCATGTGCCTTTTCAAAATCTAGTTTAACCAACACTCAAATCTCATCTTTCATTCTTTTAGTTTCATTTATTATCTCATTTAAAAATAAAATACAATTCGTAAGATTACGACCATGTAAAAAAGAAGATTGTACCCTATGAATCAATTTTTCCGCCAAAGGCTCCAATCTGAATGTGAGAACCTTCGTGAACCACTTATATAAGCAATTAAGCAAACAAATTGGTCTAAACCGTTGAATCCTTTCAGCATCCTTCACCTTTGTAGCACACTCATTTTCATGCATCATGCATTGCATAAATTAATATACATGTTTAATATTAACTTATATAAAAATGAATAAGTTTAAAATTAATTAGAAGCAAAACTGCACTCAAAAGTTCTGAGAAGTGCGGACAAGTCTGGTTTTTGTGCGGACTAGTCCGATTTCATGCGGACTATTTTGGTTTTTCCCTCTGTACAGTTTCGGACTTGTCCGGTCCATAGCGGACTAGTCCGGTATTCCAATTCCTTTGGAATTTTGCTAAGTCTCTCGACTTGTCCAGACTTGTCGGTATTCCAGCGGACTTGTCTGTTTTCCCTCTGACTAAAATCGGGCTTGTCCGGTTTTGGCCAGACTTCTCTAATTTTCCTCAGACCAAGTTTAGACTTGTCCGATATAGTCCGGACTTGTCGGTTTTTGCCTCTGTCAATTTTTGGACTAGTCCGGCCATTTTCGGACTTGTTCCGATAAATCGTGATTCCAAGTTGATCTTATGTTCCACGATTTGTTTTTGGGTTTTACCTTAAGTGGGCCTAAGGACGTCGGGTCCAAACCTCTTTGGAGCCCATGTGGGATCCCACACCGGCCTCTACCCACCCCAAACTCGAATTCCATCAAACCCTAGCCTCCACCTCTATATAAACAACCCAACACCCCACCTTTTTACCACTTTGCTTCAATTGAAACACACCCAAACCCTAGTTTGTGGAAAGCCACCATCAAGGAGGGAGAAGGAGATCCCGAGCAACAAGAAGAAGAGGAGGAAACGAACGAGAATCAAGATCTCCATCAAGTTTTTGTTCTACATCAACAATTCACCTTCAAGTTCTTCATCAACCCTAGATCCTCAAGATCCTAGTCTGCCTCCAAAACCCTTGATTCATTCGAGCTCTAAACACATGGTATACCTTCTACTTCCTTTATCTCAAGTGAATTCAAACCCTCTCTCCAAATTGACGTCGATCTAGAAAAACCCTAGTTCGCTGTTCCTGTGAAGGGCAGACTAGTTCGGTCCCAAGCGGACTAGTCCGATTTTGCGATCTGTTTCCTGCTGAATTAATTCTAAATAATTTTGAATCAATTCCATACCTGTATAAACTTGTTAAAAATTATTATAACAAGTTAGCAAACATCATTAACAACTCATTAACAAGTCTTACTTTGCATTTGCATGAATCATGCATGTCATAACATATTGAGTAATATTTGTGCACTTATTGATTGTGATTCTTGTCTTGTATGTTCGTTGCGAGGTTTAGACGGATTTGTGCTAAAGAGTGCAGCGGAGGATCTCCAGCACCAGGAGTTTAAAGTCTTTAATCCTAATCAAGCCCAAGAGCAAGGCAAGTGTCCTTAAACATATTGATCCTTTTTCGACAATAAATGTTTTATTTGCAAAACTGCATGCTTGTGTCAATTTAATAGGAATCCTATGCTCAGATGTTTACTAGCTTTATTTAACCACCCTTGTCACCTGGAATATATGGTAGAGAGTCGGGAAAAGCTTTTTACATTTTTGCTTTGCTTAATTAACTGGGATGGGAAAACAATTATACCATTTAATTATGCGTTAATGAGATTATGGTTAATATGAACTGGTTAATATTACATGGTAATGGGTGATCTAAGCAAGCATGGTATGTGGATGGGTTTGAAGTTATGGTGGTTAGCTTGCTTTGGATCTAAGGACCGGTTCATGGAGCAACCATCTAGGACTTACAGTGCCACCACGAGGCCAAGTATGGGCACGATGTAGCTAATTATTTAGGGTATTGCTAGTGTTGAGCGGATCATTTGGCGCACTAGGGTAGGGGAGTCTGATCGGGTTTGGATATTGTTGGCGGGACTCCCTGGGATCCAAATGGCACAAGAGGGGGCCCTTGGTTGAAGATGTGCTCAGTTGGAGACATCGCCACCGGTGAAACCTCAATGGGTCCATACATGCTAGTAGTCCCTTTGTAAAAGCTATTTTGTGATATCTTGGCCACACACCAACAGAAGTGTGAGACGACATAATTGAGACTCAGCAGTCACCGAAAGGTGATGAAATCACAAACACGTGGGTAAAGTGGTAGAACCTCTATAGGGTGTCTAAAAACTATCATGATAGTTGTGCTCCCGGTTATGAGCAACCTGGACCCTCACATGATTAGGGGAAATCTTGGGAATTGGTTATGGTTTGGTACTAGTTATGGTTGCTAATATGGTTATGGCTGGTTATGGATTGAATTATGGTGTTGGATATGGTTAATGGTAATGGTGAAATCTGGTATGATGGTGATGGATATGGAATATGGACTGGTACTATGTTAATAATTATGGTTTATGATGAGTTTAGTTCACATACATTCAATATATTGCTTTTCAAATGTTTTAATGTACTTTTCAGCACTTAGCCATTATTATATTCATCATTTGAATCATCTACATGTCATGCTTTCCTACACTTGCTGAGTACGACATGTACTCACCCTTGTAATTGCCCCACCAACAGTTGCAGGTCAGGTTTCGGAGTATAACGATGATAATGCAGAGTTTTAGGACGTGCCCACTGCAGCTTGCCTGTGGATTGATTGGAGCTGCGCTATCCCTTATGCTTATTTTGCTTAGCTTCTTAGTTTGCTTATTTAGTTTATTTCCACTGCATTAGTTCAAACTTGTCGTTAATATTCATTAGAGCTTGTATTCAAGGATATTCTGAATTCTGTAATAAAAGTACTTAATTAGTCTTGTTCTGTGGTAATTTTTTGTATATCCTTTTGTGATTGCACTCATGTATGTGTGTTGAACGTCCTAGCACACATATGCGTTCACTTGGTTCATCTTCGGAACCGGTGTCACAAATTGGTATCAGAGCCACAGGTTGACTGTAGGACACAACCTAGATAGAATGGACATTTTAGAGCACATAGGAAAACTCAAGAATCGATGTGTATTTGCTTGGTGTGTTGCTTGCTATATATTGTTGCTTGTGTGCTTAGTAGAGGATTTGGGATGCTTTAGCATTGCCATGTCCATATAGGCTAGTATAGTTACTTGCTTAGTTTCATATCTCTTGATGCATATAGTTGGGGATGCTTTCTAAATTCTTATCCCTTGCTTTTCTTCATATGGTAAGGACTCACAACTAGAGGGATGGCAATGATGAGGAGGAGAACAATGGAGCACCTCAGAACAACAATGGACAAGGACCTGCTCAGGGAGCTATAGTTATTAAGCAGCTTTTGGCTATACAAAACCAACTCATGCAGACCATGATACACATTATGAGATAGCTACAGGCTGGCAACATCAACAATCAGCCCCACATGCCTCCACCGCCACCCCTACCTCCTCATAACCAATTGGGAGAGTTCATGAGGACTAGGCCACCGACCTTTGCTCAAGCTGCTGACCCTATGGACGCTGATGATTGGCTCAAGTCTGTGGAGAAGAAGCTAGCTATAGTCCAAAGCAGTGACCGGGAGAAGGTGTTGTTCGCATCTAATCAACTTGTTGGAGTAGCTGCCGATTGGTGGGATTCGCTATGCAATGCCCATGAGAACCACAAGAGGATTTCTTAGGCTGAGTTCAAGGAGAGCTTCCGTTCTCATTATGTGCCGAAAAGTGTTATGATCTTGAAGAGGCAAGAATTTGAGAACCTGAGGCAAAGAAGATCGAGTGCGGGTGAATACCTCAATAAATTCACTCAACTCTCAAGATATGTGCCCAAGGATGTGAGTCGGGACAGCCTAAAGCAATACTTGTTCATGAGGGGCTTGAACAATGAGATCCAAGTGCAATTGCTCAACTGTGATTATGCCAACTTCCAAAAGCTTGTGGACAAAGCAATTGTGGTTGAAAACAAGGTACATGAGATGGAGCAAGATAACAAGAGGAAGGCGCCGTACCAAGGACAACAACAAGGAAGTAATGTGCGCCCTCGCTTTGCACCACCTAATGCGCCTTATTACAGCTCCTCTGCTCCTGTACAGCGCCCTGGTTATGCACCACGCCCAGCTCAGTTTGTGCAGCAGCACCCCATCATGCAAGCACCTAGGCCTCCAATGCCTTTTGCACCTCGTGCCAATTTTTCTGGTGCAAATATTCAAAATCAAGCTCGTCCAAATAATTTTGTTGCAGTTAGGAAGTGCTATACATGTGGAGAAGCATGACATTTTGCACATCAATGCCCTAAGTCAGAACTTGGTCAAGGAAGCAATGTCCCATGTCAAAACCCGAGACCGAATGGAGGACAGTCGCAAGGGAACCGTGGATAGCAGAATTTTGCTCGTGGCAACGTGAACCATGTCTCTACGGAGGATGCTCAACAAGCGAATGACGTGATGAGTGGTATGTTCCTGGCAAACTCCAACCCGATGACTATATTATTTGATTCTGGAGCATCGCATTCATTCGTTTCATCGAAATATGTTGTCAAGTATAGTTTGCCTATCTCTCATATGAAGTTTACATTATTGGTTAAGTCTCCTGGAAGAGAGATGAGGACAAATATAGTATGTCCAAAAGCAAGCCTTAGAATACGGGGGGGGGGGGGGGGGGGGTAGACTTCTTTGCCAACCTCATTGTTATAGATTCTCAAGGATTGGACATTATACTTGGTATGGACTGGTTAAGGAAGCACAATGGAGTTATTGAATGTTCCAGGAAGACAGTGAAGTTGACTAATGAGAAAGGGATCACCATAGAATTTGAAGCATCTCAACATGCACTGAAGCAATTGGAACTGAATTACATGGACGGTGCCGCAATTGAGGAGATTCCAGTGGTGTGTGAATTCTTGGACGTGTTTTCATATGAGTTGCTAGGTATGCCACCTGACCATGATATCGAGTTTGTTATTGATTTAATACCTGGAACTGCACCTATAGCTAAGAGGCAATATAGGATGCCTCCTAAGGATTTAGCGAGCTCAAGAAGCAGATTCTAGGGTAATTATAAAAGGGTTATATTCGCTCAAGCTCTTCACCTTGGGGAGCGCTCGTTCATTTTGTGGATAAGAAGGATGGATCACAAAGGATGTGTGTGGACTATCCAGCTCTAAACGAGGTGACAATCAAGAACAAATACACCTTGCCACACATAGAAGACTGGTTTGATCAGATGAAGGGTGCTTGTGTCTTCTCCAAGATTGATTTGAGGTCGGGATACTTCCAAATGAAGATTATACCATCGGACATACCCAAGACAGCTTTTAGGACACAAAATGGATCTTATGAGTACACCGTTAGGTCCTTTCGATTGACAAATGCACCTGTGTATTTTATGTACCTAATGAATAAGGTCTTCATGGAGTATTTGGATAAGTTCGTTTGTGTGTTCATTGATGACAATATGATCTACTCGAAGGATGAGAAGGAGCATGAGGAACACTTGAGGCTTACGTTGCAGAAATTGAGGGAGCATCAACTGTATGCCAAGTTCAACAAGTGCCAGTTTTTGTTGAAATAGGTGTCATTTTTGGTTCATATTATCCCTGGAGGAGGAGTATCGGTTGACCCAGGAAAAGTGAGAGATGCGCTAAAATGGGAACCCCCGCAGAACGTAAAGGAAATAAGGAGTTTTCTTGGAATGGTTGGGTATCACCGTCGATTCATCAAGGACTTTTCCAAAATAGCCAAGCCAATGACGGAATTGCTGATGAAGGGGAAAGCTTTCTAATTGTCTCAAGCTTGCCAAGAATGTTTTGAGGAGCCCCAGTTCTAATATTGCCGGACGTGATCAAGAGTTTTGTTGTATATTGCGATGCATCGAGATAAGGACTTGGATGTGTGCCCATGCAAGAAGGTCAAGTGGTTTCATATGAATCGAGGCAATTGAAGAAACATTAGCAGAATTATCCAACACATGATCTTGAACTTGCAGCCGTAGTGCATGAATTGAAGGTTTGAAGACATTACATCCTTGGACATAGGTGTGAAATTTATACGGATGACAAGAGCCTTAAGAATATTTTCACACAAACATATCTAAATATGAGGAAACGAAGATGGTTGGAGCTTATCAAGGACTACGATGTGGGAATCAACTATCATCCAAGAAAGGCTAATGTAGTGGCCGATGCTTTGAGTTGGAAAGGAGTAAGTCACCAACTCGCGGTTCGAGAATTGTCATCCGAGTTATATAAGGAGTTTGAATGGTTGAATCTCGGATTTGTGAAGGAGATGGGAATAATGGAGTTAAATCCGACCTTGGAGTAGGAGATTTGAGAGGGTCAAACAAAGGATGAGAAAATCCAAGAGATCAAAGAAAGGACCCAAGAGGGAAGAGAATATAGGTTTGACGAGGATGATCATGACACCTTATGGCTTGGAAAGAGGATCGTCGTGCCCAATGATAAGCATATCCGAGAGACAATACTAAAAGAGGCACATGACTCGCCATACTCAATTCATCCCGGTTGTATGAAGATGTACAAGGATTTGAAGACTTGTTATTGGTGGGCTAGCATGAAAAATGACATAGCCGAATATGTAGCTTTGTGTGATGTGTGCCAACAAGTCAAGTCAGAACATCAACGGCCAACTAGATTATTGCAGCAAATGCATATTCCGGAATGGAAGTGGGAAGAAATTGGAATGGACTTAATAGTTGGTTTACCGCAAACTCAATCCGGTTATGACTATATATGGGCAATTGTGGATCGGTTAACTAAGTCAGCTCGCTTTATTCCCATCAAGACCACCTTTAATGGAGAGAAATTGGTGAAACTATATATGGGAAGAATAGTGTGTTTGCATGGAGTTCCAAAGAGGATAGTGTCAGATAGAGGCTATCAATTTACCTCCACGTTTGGCAGAAACTGCATGAAGCTTTGGGAACAAGGTTGAATTTTAGCTCAGCATATCACCCTCAAACGTATAGACAAACTGAGATGACAAATAAGATTTTTGAGGACATGTTGAGAGCTTGTGCCTTGAAGCATGGGGAAAGTTGAGACAAAAGCTTGCCGTATGCGGAATTCTCATATAACAATAGTTATCAAGAAAGCTTGAAGATGTCACCTTTTGAAGCATTATATGGGAGGAAGTGTAGAACACCTTTGTTTTGGAATGAGACAGGAGAAACTCAAGTATTTGGTCCAGATGTGTTGCTAGAAGCTGAAAAGCGAGTTCAGATTACTTGCGAAAACTTGAGGGCTGCTCAATCAAGGCAAAAAGGCTATGCAGACAATAGGAGAAGGAAACTAGCCTTCGAAGTGGGAGACTTCGTATATCTCAGAGTGTCACCAATGGGAGGTCATAAAAGGTTTAATATCAGAGGCAAGCTAGCATCTCGATACATTTGGCCATTCAAGATTTTTGACAAAAGAGGAGAAGTGGCATATAAATTGGAGATGCCAGCTCACTTATCGGATGTCCATGATGTATTTCATGTTTCCCATCTCAAGAAGTGTTTAAGGGTACCGAAAGAACAAGTGCCAATGGAAGAATTGGAATTAGAGACAGATTTGACTTAGGTCGAGCAATCGGTCAAAATCTTGGAAACCAAGGGGAGGGTCACAAGAAAAAAGACTATTAGATGGTGTAAAGTTCAATGCAAGCATCATACAGAATCAGAGGCAACTTTGGATCTGGAGGATGATCTCAAGAAGGAATTTCCCTATCTCTTCTCTTCCGCGTCGAATCTCGAGGGCAAGATTCATGTTAAGGGGGGTAGGTTTGTAACACCCTCATTTTCATGCATCGTGCATTGCATAAGTTCATATACATGTTTAACATTAACCCATATAAAAATGAATAAGTCTAAATTGAATTAGAAGTAAAACCGCACTCAAAAGTTCTGAGAAGTGCGGACTAGTCCGATTTTGGTCCGGACTGTCCGATTTCTCTCTGACCTTGCTCAGACATGTCCGTTTTCGTGCGGACTATTCCAGTGTTTGCCTCTGTACAGTTTCAGACTTGTCCGGTCTATAGCGGACTAGTCCATATTCCAGTTCCTTTGAAATTTTGTTATGTTCCTAGACTTGTCTGGACTTGTCCGGTATTCCATCGAACTTGTCCGTTTTCCTTCTAACTAAAATCAGACTTGTACGATTTTGACCAGACTTGTCTAATTTTCCTCTGACCATGTTCAGACTTATCCGATATAGTTCGGACTTCTCCGTTTTCGCCTCTATCAATCTTCGGACTAGTCTGGCCGTTTTTGGACTTGTCTGGTAAATCGTGATTCCGAGTTGATCTTTTGTTCTACGATTTGTTTTTGGGTTTTACCTTAAGTGGGCCTAAGGATGTCGTGTCTAACCCTTTTTGGTGCCCATGTCAGACCCCACACCGGCCTCCACCCACCACAAACTCGAATTCCATCAAACCCTAGCCTCCGCCTCTATATAAACAACCTAACACCCCACATTTTTACCTCTTGCTTCAAATGAAACACACCTAAACCCTAGTTCATGGAAAGCCGCCATAAAAGAGGGAGAAGGAGATCCCGAGCAAGAAGAAGAAGAGGAGGAAACAGAAGAGAATCAAGATCTCCATCAAGTTTTTGTTCTTCGTCAACAATTCACCTTCAAGTTCTTCAACCCTAGATCGTCAAGATCCAAGTGTTGCCTCCAAAACCCTTGATTCATTGGAGCTCTAAACACCTGGTATATCTTCTACTTTCTTTTTCTCATGTGAATTCAAACCTGTTTCTCCAAATTCACGTCGATCTATAAAAACCCTAGTTCGATGTTCCAGCGAAGGGCGAACTAGTCTGGTCCCAAGCGGACTAGTCCGATTTTGTGATCTGTTTCCTACTGAATTAATTCTAAATTGTTTCGAATCAATTCCAAACCTATATAAACTTGTTAAAAACTATTAGAACTAGTTAGCAAACATCATTAACAAGTCTTACTTCGCGTTTGCATTAATCATGTCATGACATATTGAGTAATATGTGTGCACTTATTGATGGTGATTCTTTTCTTGTATGTTCGTTGCGCGGTTTAGATAGATTTGCGCTAGAGAGTGCTGTGGAGTATCTCGAGCACCAGGAGTTTGAAGTCTTTGATCCTGATCAAGCCCAAGAGCAAGGCATGTGTCCTTGAATATATTGATCCTCTTTCGACAATAAATGTTTTGTTTGCAAAATTGCATGCTTGTGTCAACTTGATGGGAATCCTATGATAGCATGTTTACTAGATTTGTTTAACCACCCTTGTCACCCGGAATATATGGTAGAGAGTCAGGAAGGGCTTTTTTCCTTTTTGCTTCACTTAATTAATTAGAATGGGAAAACAATTATACCATTTAATTATGCATTAATGAAATTATGGTTAATATGAACTGGTTAATATGACATGGTAATGGGTGATCTAAGCAAGCATGTTATGTGGATGGGTTGGAAGTTATTGTGGTTAGCTTGCTTTAGATCTAAGGACCGGTTTGTGGAGCGACCATCCATGACTTACAGTGCCACCACGAGGCCAAGTATGGGTGCGGCGTAGCTGATTAATTAGGGTATTGCTAGTGTTGAGTGGATCATTTGGCGCACTGGTGAAGGGGAGTCGAATTGGGTTTGGATATGGTTTGTGGGATTTCCTGAGATCCGAATGGCACAAGAGGGGGCCCTCGGTTGAAGATGTGCTCAGTTGGAGACATCGCCACCTATGAAACCTCAGTGGGTCCGTACATGCTAGTAGTCCCTTTGTAAAAGCTATTTTGTGATCTCTTGGCCACACACCAAAAGAAGTGTGAGACGGCATAATTGAGACTCCTCAGTCATTGAAAGGTGATGAAATCACAAACACGTGGGTAAAGTGGTACAACCTCTGCAGAGTGTCTAAAAACTATCATGATAGCCGTGCTCCCGGTTATGAGCAACCTGGACCCTCACATGATTAGGGGAAAACTTGGGAATTGGTTATGGTTTGGTACTGGTTATAGTTGATAATATGGTTATGGTTGGTTATGGATTGAATTATGGTGTTGGATATGGTTAATGGTAATGGTGAAATCTGTTATGATGGTTATGGATATGGAATATGAACTGGTACTATGTTAATAATTATGGTTTATGATGGGTTTACTTCACATACATCCAATATATTGCTATTCAAATGTTTTAATGTACTTTTCAGCACTTAGCCATTATTATATTCGTCATTTGAATCATCTACATGTCATACTTTCCTACACTTGCTGAGTACGACATGTACTCACCCTTGCAATTCCCCCACCAACAGATGCAGTTCGGGTTTGGGAGTATAACGATGATAATGCAGAGTTCTAGGCCGTGTCTGCCATCAGCTTGTCAGTGGATTGATTGGAGCTGCGTTATCCCTTATGCTTATTTTGCTTAGCCGCTTAATTTGCTTATTTAGTTTACTTCCAGTGCATTAGTTCAAACTTGTCATTAATATTCATCAGAGCTTGTATTCGAGGATATTCTGAATTCTGTAATAAAAGTACATAACTAATCTTGTTCTGTGGTAAATTTTTGTATATCCTTTTGTGTTTGCACTCGTGTATGTGTGTTGAACGTCTTGGGCACACATATGTGTTCACTTGGTTTATCTTCGGAATCGGGTCTCACAACCTTGGGCAACAAAGTTATTATATAAAAGTTAATTCTATCAAAATGCAATGAACCCTCATAAACTGTTTGAAACAACTCCAAAATATCGTACTAAATAAAATCCCAAGCAAACTGATAAAACTCAGATGCAATCATATGAGGACCTGGAGCTTTATTTTTCTCCATAGAGAACAAAGAATATATAACCTCCTCTTCCTCAAAAGGTCTGGTTAAGTAAGCATTATATCATCATCTGTAATCTTATCACAAGAACCCCACAAGTTGGGGTCTAGATCAAAACCCCTCATCCTTGATCTACCAAATAAAGATTTATAATACTCTATCGCATGAAACAACAAAACATCTATTCCCTGGATTTTATCCAATCCGGACATCAAATAAAAAATAGTATTCTTCCTTCTTCTTCGATTAGCCAACTTATGATAATATTTTGTATTAACATCACCCTGTAACAACCAATTTTTGTGACTTCTTTTAAACTAATACAATTCCTCTTTTTGAAAAATGGCAAAAAGTTCACCATACAAACAAGACTTCTCATATAATTCCTTACCATCTAAACAAACAATTTCTTCCTTGTATGCTAGCTCCTTAATCCTATGGTTAATCATAAATTTTCTTTTCTTTTTGTTACCTTGTTCATTGTAATTCCAACCTTTAAGATAATATTTCCTTTTTTTAACTAGAATAATACCTTACATAAAGGATCAGAATCACTAGTTCTTCCTTCCCAAATTGTCCGAACAATAGGTCTAAAGTCAAGATGCTTCAACCAAAACAACTCAAAATGAAAAGAAAAAGATTTCTTAAATCTATCACCACGAAGCTACAGAATTAAAAGATTATCATCCGAAAGATATCTAGGTTCATTATGAACAGTAACAGTAGGGAAAAAATCTCCCAACCAGTAATCATTAACACCCTATCTAGCACCTGGAGAGTAGGGACTACATGATTATTGCTCCAAGTAAATCTACCACCAGATAACACAATTTCTCTTAAAGCTTGAGTACAAATAATTGAGTTAAACATATCTGATAACTTGTTATTAACAAAAACGGTATTCTTCTCACAAGCATTTCTAAGAATATCAGAATACCCCCTGAAAAATAAGGATACACTATGTGAGAAAGGCTCATCCGAGACGAGCCCGAACGAATAACGGAGACGACCAAACAGTACTTGTCCGCCATTGCGTCTCACATTATGTAGTCATCAGAGACGGGCAGCGAGCGCATTGCTGATCAGCATAATTGTAAGAAAAGCACAAAGATAGCACATCTCCTTTCTTTGAGTCATACCAGGCGTGCTTTACGAAGTCATCGAAGACGAGCAACTAGCTCGTCACCCATCAGCAGACATGCGAGACAAGCTCTAATATAGCGTGTTGCAGATTTATTTACTAATCCGAGACAGACTTTATGGTAGTGCGTCACAGATTTGTGGACTGGTATGAGACGGGCTTTAAGGAAGCTGGTCTCTTTTATTAAGGTAATCTGAGATGATATTTGTTACGGATCGTCGCGGATTGTTTACAGGCTGAGTGTCCTATTAGGTGCCCCCACCCCTGATTATCCTCGTTGCCGGCTGCATCCTGGAGCCACCAGGATTTGGCAGTCGCATTGCCAGTGTCAACAACATACACATACATGAACATATGTATAGCCAAAAATATCACACCTTAAATCATTATGACCAATCAAATATTAACAAAGTGTAATCATGGTTATCAAGTATACAAATTACACAAAGAATGTCGCCCTGTTCATCCTAATTACAAAGTAACTAGTTACACACATCATAACTGTCATCATCTAATCTTGTATACCATAATGAAAATTCTCCTCATCAATGACTTCATTAACGATGAGCCTTCATAGCCTCTAATGTTGCGATTGAGACGTCCTCAAATTCAATAAAAATTACTGAAATCATATAAAACGTTATCAAATTGCAGTCACATTCGCTTAAACAGTACCATAAGGGAGCAAATATCTGAAGGCTTAGGAACAAATTGGTATACAATTGTAATAAACATAGGAGCTTTTAGTGAATGGAGAACCGAGCTTACTTCTAGCACAGGCAGTTGGTGAGCATCTACAAAGCATCAGCAGAGAAATTGTTCTCATCATAAAGGACATGGTAGTGAGCTGGTGTGCTTGTCCCCTAAAAATCAAATAATTTACATTCCACTAATGCATTAATAGCCTGATATCAAAAACTCGTGAGAGCAACACCAATTATCGCATAGGTACCTTGATTCCAGCATGGCTACAGAGGTAGAAATCAAACTCACTGGGATGGCAAATGCTAGTGTCAACCACAGTTCCTGCAGTTTCAAGGGTTTGCAAATCAAAATTCATAATCCAATTGATATTCAAAACAAATGCATTACTTTTGCATTGGACATAAATAAGGAAGATGAATATGTTCTAGGACACCAACCAGGGAAAACAGTTCCACTTATATGAAGACGCCAGTGTGCTCATACCGATTACAGAGGTCAGGGTCGAGGCGGCGCCGTGCTCCAGGGACAGGGGACGAGGCGGCATGCTCCAGTTTGCTCAACTCTTTGATGACGAAGGTCAAGGCTGACGGCGGTGTCGGGGTCGACGGCGGCAGGGAGACAATCATGAAGAGCGAGTTGAGTAAGAGAGATTGTGGCACCATGCTTAGAAGCTGCAGTTTCTAGGTCGAGAGAGCGCACTAGAGCTAAAATTTATTGCCAAGTGTTGGGAGAGAGCGCGCGAGATAAAAATAGCAAAACTCAGAGACGAGCCTCTATAACACCTGTCTCTCATTTGAGCTTCTCCCTTAGGTCGAGAGAGCGCGAGTAAGTTTTGCACGAAATTTTTTGCCAGAGAGCGTGCGAGAGCTAAAAATAGGTAAAAAATCAGAATCGAGCGTGTATAATGCCTGTCTCTCATTTGCCCGTCTACCTTTTTCCGAAGGTCGAAATCGGGGACGGGCCTTAATAATGTGTGACTCTCATTCGCCCGTCTCCCTTTTGTCGGAGGTAAAAATTCGGAGACGCACCTATTTAATGTTCGTCTCTCATGTGCTCATTTCCCTTCCAGCCGCATGACATCTTGAGCGTGCGTTGTCACTCGCGCGCAAGGTTAACATCGTGAGCGTCCATTGTAGGGATAAACAAATGCAATGACATTGCAATTCAGGAATATAATTAGAATTCAAGGATAAACAAATGCAATAACATTGCAATTCAGGGATATAATTAGAATTCAAGGATAAACAAACGCAATGACATTGAAATTCAGAGATAATCTGCAACTCAATGAATTTCATGGTTCATACACATTACGTGCCCACTAAACTATACATTTCTAAACTTATTCCTATGAAGGTCCCATCGATCAATCTAAATTGTACCGTCTAGCTTGCTCCCGAACACGTCTCTTATATTCCCCTAGATCTTAAAAATATTGACGTTCTTTAAATTAACAAATGTCGAAGGAGGAATGATATATATCCTACATTGGTCAATAACACAAAGTTACTAACCTTGATAAGTAGATTATAACAATCATTTTCAACATCGGGCGCATTTGGCTAATGAAGCAAACACTGAACTTTAAGTAGCACAGTTTTGATTTGAAAACCAGACCACCACCCCTATGAAATATCAGTTTAAGCAACATAAGAAACTAGTTCAAATGAGTTTGGTAGCAATTACTAATTACTTGAGCAAAATAGGTCTATCTTACAGTCTCTTGATCAAGAACCCCAAGGCATAGTGCTCCTGAGTGATGGTCATTCGGGTGGAAGAAACCACGTGGAAAGGCACATCTTGGAGGCACCAACGGATAGTCCTCCGAGTAGGATATTGTCAAGGGGTAGTAACCACCTTCCCAGTCAGTCTACAAAAGGAAATTCATTAATAAGGGGATGATGTTATTCTGGATATGAATGGACATAAAAGTGAAGCAAATGGCGGCAAGCCATGAAATTGCAAATACAAAAAAAAACAAGACGCAAAAACAAAACTACAGTTAAGTTAATTAGTCCATTACAAAGCTACAAACAACCATGCGACCGGTGTGCCATATGTACATACATGGGGATGGTTTTTGCGGCACGCCAAGTGCTCCTCCTTCAGTTGGTTACGTGCCAAGTTGATATCAAACCCAACCATGAATAGTGACAAATAAGAGGACGACGACGACAATGATGGCGATGGAGAACAGAGGAGGCGGTCGCGCTGGAGTTGGTCGAATAGAGGCGATGGTCGCATTGGAGTTGGTCGAACAGTAAAGTAGCACCGGTGACGAAGATACGCGGGAGATAAAAGTGAGATGAGTGAGACTGAAGCGAGACGAGCAAGATATAAAAGTGTGTCTTCCACTATTGATAAAGAGAGATACGCGGCACGAGGATTGCGGTGGTGCAGAGATGTGTGCGACCACCGTGCGCGACCTTTCGTTTATCCGAGGTGGTTTCTATGTGTCCCATTGTTTGATCAATACGCGTGAAACCAATCGCTCCATCGTCAACTCCGCAAAGACCTTATATAAGGCGCACCATCACCCATTAGTTCTCCACAATCATGTCTCTGCTTTTACATTCATTTCTTCTTCTTCGTCTTCTCCACACCAACGACCCGCCACCACTATGGCCAACATTCCACTGCCAAGCCCGTCTAGGGAGCCACCCTGCAAGAAAAAGTGTTGCAGCTCCCCCGAGAGGCTCAACAATGAGCGGTGCCTCGTTATGGCGCGCGAGGCATACAACAATAGGTCTTGCACCATGAGTTCCTTGTATGTCTTGCACCATGAGTTCCTTGGGTCTGGGTACCCTTCCAGAGTTTACAGGAATGGGTACAATCGACCACTACCTCTACGCCCTCATGGGAGTGGCCGATCGTCTCGACCTTCTACTCAAGACGGTGGCTCAGGTGCTCACCGTGGAAGGCTGCAGTAATGTGGTGGCCATGACGGATAGGAATCTCGGTCATGGGGTTGCACCTTTGGTGTAGCCGAAGCAACTGGTACACCCAGAGCTGCCAGCCCAAGCTCATGTTACACCGGTGCTGGAGTCACCGATGGAGGAAGAGGAGGAGTAGGATTTAGTTTTTATTTGATGTTTTCAGTTGATGTTTTTTCTTGTGTCTTCTTGTACTTTTTTCTTGTGTTTTGTAATATATTGTATGAATAAATAAAATTTATCTGTGTTCATCTGTGTGAATGAGTATTATCTTGTGTGTTCAACTGTGTTAATGAATGAATGTGTGGTGTGTTTATCGTGTTACTCAGGAAACATAAGGAAGGATTTGATTATTTTTTGGACAAATGAATGATTTAGTTAGCAAGTGAATATGCTCTAAGTTCAGTGATGTGTTGTTTTTTGATATCATTAGTGAATCGAAGCAAAATGGATAAAATCACGAAGCTAAAAGAGACATGGGAAATAGGAGATGCGCTATGTCGTTAAGCGTGTCTTGCTTTTGGCAGTGGAGAGGGAGACATCGAAAATAGGAGAGACGCTTCGTTATTATGCTCGTCTCTATTTCGCATCTCTGCACAGACCTTATATAAGGTGCTCCATCAGTTCTTGGCAAGCGCATATCTCCTTTTGTTTCAGTCTCTCTTCTTCGTTTGTCTTCTCCACGCACGGACCCACCATGGCCATCGTCCTGCCGCGAAGCCAGCAGAGGAAGCCACCCAGCAAGAAATAGTGATGCGGCTCCCCCGAGAGGCTGAACAACGATATGTACGAGACGATGGCCCAGGTGCTCTAGAGGTTGTTTGACAGGCTATCCGAGAGGCTGTTCGAGACGATGGTCGAGGTTCTCGGCTCCAAGGTCCATATTAACCTGGTGGCGACGATGGTGAGGAACCTCGGTCGCGAGGTTGCACTGTCAAAGCAGAAGAAGCAACCGGTAGAGTAACCAGAGCAGCCAGCCAGGAATCCTGTTGCACTGGCACCGGAGTCGCCGTCGGAGGAGTAGGAGGAGTAGGATTATGTTTTCTTTTGTTGTTTTTAATTGATGTTGTTTTTCTTTTCTTGTGTGTTGTACTTTTTTCTTGTGTTTTGTAATATATTGTTAATGAATGAATGTGTTATCTGTGTGAATGGATATTATCTTGTATGTGAAACTGTGAATGAATGGATGAATGGTGTGTTCATTGAGTTCCTCAGGAATGACAATTCATAAGGAAGTATTTGATTATTTTTTGGATTTAAAATACTACAGTGAAGGTACTCTACATTGGAATGATATTTAGGTATCATGTATGTGCTCTACATTCGTTGAGCAATGTGTTAATGTCTGTCTGTAACCAAAGCCAAAGGAGACGTTCTTTCTTTAAAAATCGTCTTATTTCTTTCACAAATAGGATACACGCTCTGTTAGAAGCTCGTCTCCCGTTTGTTAGAGGATCGGGCTCGTCTCGGATATTTCATTAAATGAGACGCGTTTTATATTACCTTGTCTCCTTTTACGCTTAGTCTCGCCTCTCTTTTGTGAACCAGCGTCCTCACTAAGGCGGGCTCATCTCGTTTACCCATATATGTGACAATCGCCTTTGAGCTCGTCTCTGATCTTTGTCTCCTATTTCCGTTTCTTACGTAGTGACATTGATTACTAGTACATGAAGAAGATAACTCAAACTGGAAATCATCTTTAAAATTATCATCAGGAGGACCATACACATTAAAGAGATTCCACCTTTTTCCCAAAACTTTATCTCAAAAACCAATCTTCATAATGAACCTTCCAATATTAACAAATTCTATCTGTAATGTATCGCTCTTAATAGTCGTTAATAATCCCCCAGAACTTCCCTATGAAGGTATAACATGCCAAGAATATTCATTAAAGTTGTCAATCTTTCTAAGTATAGAATCAGATAATTCCTGCAAAATAATTTCTTGTAAACACGTGAAATCCAACCTATATTCTCTTTTGAAAGACTTAAAAAAAGAAGACAACCCTCTCTTCCTAATACCCCTACAATTCCAAAATAATCCTTTCGTCGACATTATTTAACTAATTTTTATTTACCCCTGCTAGTAACCAATTATGCCCCCGTAAAACCTATATATTGAGGGACCACTTCTTTTACTTTTTCTAAGAGGCAGCAAATATGTAACCTGTTGGAAATACACATGGCATACACTTAATTTGATAAACCAGACCAAAGAACTAACAATTACAAATACACTAGCAATCAACATGAACAGTATTATTATTACACGAAATGAATTGAAACGTATGTGAGCAAATCGCTCATCAGATAAATCAAATTAGCCATAGATTGAGTGATCCACTTATAGATCATCCTGCTGTGAAGTAGAGGATGAAATTGATGAACTTGGTGAAGTTGTACAGGATGCAAGAAGTGCGGCGAGCGATCGTGCGAGCGCACTTTCTAGAAACCTGATTGCCGGCACACGCATATGTCTTCAGATCACCAGTGTCAGATGAAGAGACAGCAAGGCACGAAAACAGCAACGCAGAGTAGATTTCGAGAGAGGCGAGTTTATGTGCGTCTTTTTCCAGTACCCAGGACGTCTCCTATATACTTGAGGATCAACAACTGCCTGAGTTTCAATCTGCCTTAATTCTTGGAAACCACCCCTGGAATTCCTCAATGTGCAACTAATAGGAGTGATAACGGGCCATTACGCACTGATAATGTGCGTCTGCAGTTAGGCCTCTAATTACTCCTCAAGTTGATGTGGTAGTCTAGGTTTTGATCAAATATTCTCTTTTATACGTGGTAGAAAAAATAACTACTTATTAGAACACCATTCGTCATGACGCGAACGCGCCACATCGCAAGTCACAAGTCACGCGAAGAACACGCCTAAAATCATGAAACACGCGCGTGTGCATGTGTGTTTGTGTCCATAGCAGTAGCCTTTATCTCCCTCATTATTCTCATGTTGAGAACTAGTACAAGGGCCCCAATATATATTGGGGAACACTCGTCTAGGTGGGCACTGTGGGGCTAAAGTCCAAGCCACCTCTCCACACTACCCTTGGCTTTCGACCAGGAAAGTTGGCTCAAATAAATCAGCCCACTTGTGAGTTGAACGTAGGCCAAATCCCAACAATCCCCACCAAAAGCCAGAATCTACAAGTAATATTGTTGCACTTTAATATACCAGCTTTGAAGTGCAGACCCATTACGGGTTGAGCTGCACCTAGCACGCATGATTCGCATACTCACAACTTTGCAATGGACATAACCTTAAATTGCTAGTTTTGTGCGAGCAAGTTTCACATGAAAGCCTCAATGATACATGGCCGCCTAAAACCATGCCTATGGTTGGAGTATTACGGTCTTGCTCCTGTTTCTATTCATGATTTATTTGAGATCACCCATATCTCATAAACTGTGGCCTCATTGTCAAACTCACATAGGTGTGTTCTTACAAGTATACCCTGCAGGATGGTACCTTCCTATTTAAGTCTCGGAACACATTAAAACATTAAAGTCAACCTTCCATGCAGTACTGAGAGTATGCATCTGCTAGCGGAAATGAGTAATAAACAAGTACTCTACAGATATCCATACAACTTGTTTTTCCCAAGGTCTACTTCATGGGATCTTTGATCACATAGTTTCACGTGGATTTCAGGCCCAATTCTCTTGATGTTTCTTAAATTACAACACATGCTAATCCCTTAGTAAAAGGGTCTGCAAGATTTCTTTTAATATTAATATACTCAACGGCAATCTATCTTGTATTTCTCAAATGTCTCACGGATTTGATTTGCCGTTTAACATGTCTTGAGGACTTTAAATTTCTTTTGCATTGCCAATTGTTGTGATCACACTTTGATTAGCACAATACCAAAGAATGACCAACACAGGTTTATCGACCAATGGCAAGTCCATCAAGAGTTGTTTCAACCACCCCGCCTTAGTTGTGGCTGTCTCAATGATACAAGTTCTGCCTCCATAGTAGACTTTGTCAATATAGTCTGCTTGCGAGACCTCCATGAAGCTGCAGCACTACCAATAGTGAATATGTATCCACTAGTGGACTTGATCTCATGAGCATCTGAGATCCAATTTGACTCAGTATACCCTTCTCGTACAGCTAGATACCCCGTATAGTGAAGTCCATATGTTGATGTACCTCTCAAGTATCTCATTACACGTTCTAATGCACACCAGTCTCCAGGATTGGAAGTAAATATGCTCAATTTGCTTAATGAAAATGAGATGTCAGGTCTAGTTACATTAGCAAGATACATGAGAGAACCAATAATCTAGTAATATATCAACTAATTAATTCACTGTCATCTGTTCTTTCAAAGCTTTAGACAAGGATCATACAGCGCTGGAGAAGATTTAGAAACTGAGTACCAAAGAAACTCAGAATATTCTCCGTATAATGAGACTGTTTTAAAGTAATCGGATTCTCACCCTTAATCAGTTTGATGTTTAGAATAACATCAGCCTTCTCAGATCCTTCATATTACAATTTTGGGACAAGAACAAGTTTACATAATTTATCACACCGATACTAGTCCCAAAAATTAATATGTCATAAACATATAAGCACAATATTACTCCTTCAACCCACCAAACCCATAGTACACACATATGTCGATGTCATTTACCACAAAGCCTATTGAGGTCTTAGTTCTATCAAACTTCTCACTATTTTGGTGCCTGCTTGAGGCCATACAAGGATTTTCGTAACTTAGACACTTCATTCTCTTGCCCAAGCACCACAAAACCATCAAGCTGCTTCATATAGATCTCCTCATCGAGCTCACTAGTTAGAAAATATGTCTTCACATCCATTTGATGGATGAGCATATCATGACATGCAACAAGTGCAACAAGCACACGAATTGTGCTTAGCCTAGTAACAGGTGAATAAGTATCAAAAAATACTCGCCTTCCTCTTGGGTAAATCCTATGGCTACAAGTTTAGCCTTATATTTATCAATCGTACCATCTGGTTTGAGTTTCTTTTTGAATATCCACTTACACCCAACAGGTTTACACCCAACTAGACACACATACTACCCATGTTCCATTTGTTTAAATGGACTCCATGTCATTATGTATTGTCTCCTTCTACCTCTCTGCATCTGGTGATGCATATGCCTCTGAAAATGTTTTGGGTGTATCTTAAATAAGGTAGACAATAAATTCATCACAAAAAGATTTTTCAATCCTTTGTCTCTTGCACCTTCGAGGAGCAACATTTGTATTGTCATTCTCAATGTGTTTCTCATTGTAAAAACAAGGTACGAATACTGGAAAAGGATCAAGAGTCAAACTACTAGATGCCTCGCTACAACCTACAACTCTATCCTTCATTTGAAAAATATTCTCAAAAAAAAATGTGGCATCACGAGATTCTGTCACAGTGTTAACATGCACATTTAGAATCTAAAATTTAATAACTAAAAATATATAGGCTACAATATGTTGTGCGTATCCCAGAAAGACACATTCCACGGTTTTTAGTCCCAAATTTCGTTTCATATATACAAGCACATTAATGTTGGTTAAACAACCTCATGCCTGTAAGAAACCGACAGCAGGCTTTCTTCCTTTCCATCCTTCATACGGGTTATTTCACCATTGGACGATGGAACTCGATGCAGCACAATACATGCGGTCAAAATAGCTTCTCCCACCATGAGTTGGATAAACCCAAACTGTCCAACATGGCATTGACCAAGTCCGTAAGTGTTCGGTTTTTCCGCTCAGCCCCCTCCCCCCCCCCCCCCAATAGATTGGGGCGAGTAGGGTGCCATTGTCGCATGCATAATTCCATGCTCCACACAATGTTCACCGAAATCATTAGAAAGATACTCTCATCTGCTATCGTACTTAACACGTTTGATTTTTCTTTCTAGTTGATTTTCTACCTCTGCCTTATAGATTTTAAAACAATCTAGTGCCTCATATTTCATTTTAATAAGATATAGTTGATAATATCTTATAGAATCATCAATAAAAGATATAAAATATTTCTTTCTTGATCTAGTCAAAATTCAATTCATTTCACACAAATTTGACACTACTACAAAAAGCATTTTTACAGGCGCCTCAATTTTTCAAACACAGGCGGTCCTTAAAAATATGCGACTGTGATGACGAATGATATAATAACCGTCTGTGATGAAAGAACAACACAGGCGGATTTTAAAGAACAACCGTCTGGGTAAATACATGATCTTCAGAATTGGTTCTTAATTAAGAACCGCCTGTAATGCAACGAACTTCACAGACGGATTTTAAGAAACAACCGTCTGGGTAAATACATGATCTTCACAGACGGTTATTAATTATTAACCGCCTGCAATGCCATGAACTTCACAGACGGATTTTAAGAAACAACCGTCTGGGTAAATACATGATCTTCGTTGGCGGTTCTTGATTAATAACCGTCTGTAATGCAATGAACTTCACAGATGGATTTTAAGGAACAACCGTCTGAGTAAATACATGATCTTCGTTGGCGGTTCTTAATTAATAACCGTCTGTAATGCAATGAACTTCATAGCCGGTTCTTGATTAACAACGGCCTAAGAAGATCATGTATTTTCAGTGGCGGTCATTGTTTAATTATCATAAGCGGTTTTCATTGAAATTACAGGGATGTAGTTGCAATTATATATCACAGCCGCATGTAGTCGTGCAGGCAAAATTGTATCAGGAAAAAAACACAGATGAGCTAGCGGATACTAGTACAGTAATGCATTATAGGAAATGCTCGATCACCAGTGAGGCTGGCTTAATTGTGATAATACACCATTAGAGGCTTTACAATTGTTCAAAGATAATTTCTTTACACACTGAACAAAAATCATGCTACATTCATTGTAGATCGACGATGAAGCTCCCATCGATCAATCTAAATTGTACCGTCCTGCTTGCTCCCGAACACGTCTCTTATATTCCGCTGGATCCTGAAAATATTGACATTATTTAAATTAACAAATGTCGAAGGAGGAATGAATAACCTACATTGGTCACTAAGTCAAAGTGTCATCTAACCTTGATAAGTAGATTATAGCAATCATTTTCAACATCAGGCACATTTGGCTGATGCAGCAAACGCTGAACTTCAAGTAGTATAGTTTTGATTGTAAAAGCACTGCACCACCCCTACGAAATATAATTTAAGCAATATAAGAAACCAGTTCAAATAAGTTCGACAAAAATTATAAGTAATAATTACATGAACAAAATAGGTCTATCTTACAGTCTCTTGATCAAGAATCCCGATGCAGAGTGCTCCCGAACGATGGACATTTGGGTGGAAGAACCCAAATGGAAAGGAGCATCTTGGAGGCACCAAGGGATAGTCCTCAGAGAAGGAGATTGTCAGGGGGTAGTAACCATCTTCCCATTCAGTCTGCAAAAGAAATTTATTAATAGGAGGACGATAGTTAAACTCATATTGTGCTTGTTCTTCATGACTTACCCCTTCTTTACCGGGGACGATGCACTGCCACTTCAATAAATCTCCCGATTCAGGCTTCGCAGAGAAACCCTACGCGGAGAAATTGAAAATACCAAAAACAAACAACACGGAAAAACAAACTACAGTTAAGTTCATCAGTCCATTACAGATACATATGTATATACAACCATGTGACCGGTGTGCCATATGTACATACATGGGGATGGTTCTTGCGCCACGCCAAGCGCTCCTCCTTCAATCGGCTACACGCCCGAGACATCATTATCTGAAGAAAGACCAAGCTTCCAAACTTCCAAATCATTGAGTCCAAACGCATATGTACACAAATGCAAAAGGACACAATCCATATACCAACATTGTTCTAAGTTGATTTCAGAAGATACAAATATATACAATATATATCATCTCGCATTGCTATATACATTTTTTCCAGCATTGACATCTTCTCGCATATAGGGTTTCAAATTCTTTTTAATGCTTCTCTCTACGCGCTTGATGTTTTCTGGTTCGGTGAAAAGGTACATCTCTTCATACTGATTATATTCCTCTTCATTATCTCCCACATTGTCAACCCCAACAATATTTTGCTTTCCAGAAACAACTACGTGCAACTTCTCAGTTTCTGGATCTTGAACATAAAAAACTTGTGCAACATTATCGGCGAGAACCCACAGGTCATCTTTGTAACCCACTTTATTCAAGTCTACCAGTGTCAGTCCGTAATTGTCCACTTTCAAACCATCAGGATGTTTGACCCATTGGCACTTAAATACGGGCATTACCATTCTTTCGCCATAATCGAGTTCCCATATTTCCTCTATGAACCCGAAGTATGTGGTCTTCTGCCCTTGCGAATCATAAGCCTCAATACGAACACCACTATTTTGTGCAACACTCTTACCGTCTTTTTCTTTAGTGTAAAATGTGTAACCATTGATGTCATATGCTTGCCATGATGTTACCAAAGCAGATGGGCCACAAGCTAACTTTTTCATTGTTGCCTCTTCTATAGTGTTTCCGTATGATATATTTTTGTCCATTAACCATTCAGTGAAACATCTTCTGTGCTCTTTCATGATCCAGTCCTCTTTGCGGTCTTGGTTTTTATCACGAAGCTCAATTTGGTGTTCCTCGATGTACGGCTCAGCTATTGCGAGCTGTTGTAGTACACCAAAATGTGCACGGTGTACATTCTTGTAATCTTGAACAATAAAAGTTTTCTTACCCACTTTGCCTCTCCCACGTAGTCTACCCTCATGTACCGGTATAGGCACACCTATCGATTTTCCATCTTTGATGTAATCAGCGCAACCCTCAATCACTTCTTCAGTGGTGTATCCTTCCATAATTGAACCCTCTGGGTGAGCACGGTTCCGCACATAACCTTTTAATACTCCTAAATATCTCTCCAACGAAAACATATGATGTAAATATAGTGGCCCCAATGCTTTTATCTGATCAACAAGATGTATGATTAGGTGTACTTGCATATCAAAAAAGGATGGTGGGAAACACATCTCAAGCTTGCACATTGTCTCGACGATGTATGTTTTCAGATAGTCTAAATCTTCACGTGCTATCACCTTTTGCGATACTGCATTGAAGAAGTAACACAAACGTGTGATGACAACTTTTATATGCTCAGGTTTGATTACTCTTATTGCAATGGCAAGGAAAACTGTCATCATCATGTGACAGTCGTGAGAATTATAACCGAATAAAGACAAGTCTTTCATCGAGACTAGTTTGCGGATATTGGATGAGAAACTTGTGGGAACTTTGATCCCACGCAAGCATTCGCAAATTGCTTTTTTCTCTTCTAGCGTCAAGTTGTAGCTGGCTGGGGGAAGGTAATGCTTCCCGTTCGCCTTTTCTACTGGATGAAGCTCTGGTCTCAAATCAAGATTTACTAGGTCCATACGTGAATTTAATCCATCCTTTGTCTTCCTCGGCATGTCCAGCAAGGTCCCAATGATGCTGTCAAATACATTCTTTGTAACGTGCATCAAATCAATACTATGGCAACATTCCAGATTCTTCCAATACGGAAGATACTTGAAAAAAATTGATTGTTTCTTGAAAGCCATGTCAGTTGTATCATCCGAAGATGTACTTTTCTTTCTCTTAATTCCTTTACTCTTTTTTCCCTTACCGAAAGCAATATGAATGTTCTTGACCATTTCAAACACAAGTTTTCCACTGTAAGGTTTCGGTGCAGTATCTTTTTCGATTTTGTTATCAAATTGTTCTTTCATCTTCCTATACTTGTGTGTATCTGTCAAGAACCGTCGATGTCTCATGTACACCGTCTTTCTGGATGAAGTGAGGTATAGATATCCAGTTCTATCCACGCACCTAACGCAACCTTTCTTCCCTTTCATTTGTCCCGATAATGTAAACAGTCCGGGATAATCATGCACGGTAACGAATATCATTGCTCTTAGCGTGAAATACTCCCGCTTGTACTCATCCCATGTACGTACCCCTTCATTCCACAATTTCGCCATATCTTCCATTAAAGGTTCCAAGAACACATCAATTTCGATGCCGGGTTGTTTCGGACCTTGGATAAGAACAGATAATAAGATATATTTCCTTTTGTGACACAACCACGTCGGTAGGTTGTACATAGTTAAGACCACGGGCCATGTGCTGTGTATGCTCCTTTTTTCACCAAACGGATTCATTCCATCTGTACCCAAGGCAAACCTCACATTTCTGATTTCCTTCGCAAATTCTGGATACTGAATATCAAAATTTTTCCACTGCGTTGCATCACCAGGGTGTCGTATATGTTTTTCATTCTTCTTGCGTTCCTCGGAATGCCAACGCATAAGTTCAGCCTCCCTAGGGTTTGAGAACAAACGCTTCAAGCGATCAATTACCGGAAGGTACCACATCACCAATGCAGGAATTTTTCTCTTATTCTTTCCGTCTGCATCGCCAGAAGTATCGTCATCGTCACCTTCAGGACCAATAATAAACTTCTTATTCTTCTGAGTCTTTTTCATGTTGGTAACATACTGGTGATTGTAGTCCTTCTTATATCTACTGACACCACAAATGGGGCATCTAGTTGCGAGCTCATGCTCTTTGCGATACAGAATACAATGGTTCACACAAGCGTGTATTTTTGTCACACCTAGTGCCATCGGGCAAAGAAGTTTCTTCGCTTTATAAGTGCTTCTAGGCAGTTTATTTGGATTTGGAAGAATTTCTGCCAGAAGATTCAAAAGATCAGAGAAAATACAATCGGACCATCCGTGCGTAGCTTTCAACTTTAGTAGTTCTAAGACTGCACGCAATGTAGTAAACTCTTTATCACAACCGTTTGATTCATCATATAAAAGCTCTGTGGCCGCATTCTGCAATGTCTCCATTTTACTTAAGCCTTTGCTTGCTCCCATAGAAGTCAGTACATATGGTTCAATGTGACGCAACATCTCCTCACAATCGAACTCATCATCATCATCACCAGCTTGATTGTCACTACCATCATCGATATGAACATTATCATCATCTGAGCCTCTCTCATCATCTTTATCCACATCATGTGTATCTAACTCACCATGCTCTGTCCATATTGTGTAGTTATTTTTGAAACCTCTTTTCACCAAATGAGATTGGATTACTATAGTATCCGTCCAAGCAATCTTATTTTCGCAGTCGATACATGGACATAATATGTCATCTATCTTTTGCAACTTCGCATGTCTCTTGGATGCTTCAATAAAATTTGCAACATTACGAATGTACATAGGATCGGGTCTTGGCATGTTATACATCCACGCTCGACGGTCCATGCTTCAATAATAGAATTTTTTGTCAGATTTACAAAATTTGGCCACAAATATTCTCTAAAGGTCTTCTATAAAATGAATTTACAGAGACATAACAAGTATGATTAGGGCGACTAATGTAGGAGACGGCGACGTCTTGAGGCGGACGGAGTCAAAGGGGGAAACAGGCCCAGCAGCATGGGCTAGGTCTGGGTGGGATCCAGTCCGTTATATCGGGAAACAAGGCCCAGATGCATCTTATATATATTACAATAGCATCTGTTAATTAAACATCATATTCATGTCACATAATAGGTACAAAAAGGAAACAATCCATATAGTCCATACATCAATATACCAGAACACAATCCATAGTCCTTACACATGCAAAAGGACAGAATCCATATACCAGAACACACAAAACTAACAGCTTATCAGCTAATGAAAATATACAAAGAAAAAGTAAGGAAACTACATTTACCTTGCAGAGGCGTCAGCACGGTGGGCCGGCTGGGTGGAGAAGTGGCGGTGCGGGGTTGAGCGGCGGCGCGGCAGTATGGGCTGGGCGGCGGAGCGGCGGCGCGGCGCAGGGGAAATTTCAACAGCCTGGCGGCGTCGATATAAATTCTCCAGGGTTGCGTTTTGACTGCGGTGAGGGGTCCTTATATAGACGTAGGTTTTTCACAGGCGGTTTTTAACTTTATCGCAGGCGGGTTTTACTTACCAACCGCCTGAGATGATGTTTATTAATTAAGAAGTAAATATCTTCACAGGCTGTTGGTACTTAATAACCGCCAGGGAAGATTTTTATCTCAGGCGGGTATTACTTAACAACCGCCTGAGATAATGCCAACTGAACAAAATATTTTTAAAACTTGTATGAATTTTTTTAATTTTTTTAAAAGCACTCCAACATGTCAAACTTCAAATTATCCACCAGTATTCATTGACACTTGATTGAAATATGTACAAAACACAAGAAAAATGTACAAGAACACTTGATTGAAATCCTAAAACTACACTACGGCCCCGCCTCCTCCATCCTCTCCGCCAGCTTCTCAAACCAAGCCAAGCGGTCCTCCTCCGACTCGTCGTCGTCGTCGTCGTAGTCGTCACCATGGTGGTGGTCGCCGTCGTCGTCGTCGCCGTCGTCAGTGGACGACTCGTCGTCGCCGTCGTCGGTGGACGACTCGTCGTCGCCGTCGTCGGAGGACGACTCGTCGTCGCCGTCGTCGGAGGACGACTCGTCGTCATCATCGTCATCATCGTCGTCGTCGTCGAAGTCGTCCTCCTCCTCCTCCTCCTCCTCCGGCGACGATGCAGCAGGAGAGAGGGTCGGCTTCTCCGGCTGAGCCGATTGCTCCGGCTGTACCGGTGGCTCCGGCTGCACCGGCGGTGGAACGCGCTGGTCGTCATTCACCCTCTCGGGGGAGGTGCAGCGTATCCGCTTGCATGGCTGACTCGGAGGGCTAGGTGGTGGAAGGCTGGCCATGGCTGTGGTGGTTAATCGGCGGCGGGCTAGGAGAAGAAGAAAGGAGTGGAGAAAAGTTTTGTGCTTGTCCATAACCGACGACGCGCCTTATATAGGTCTGTGCGGAGTAGACGAGGGAGCGGTTCGTTTCCCGCGCATTGAACTCTTTGCAGACCTCGTGCGGCGCACAATTAAACCACTGCGGAAGACGATCTTGAGAGATCCTTGCACGCGTCCCTGCACCACGGCTTCTCAACTTCTCCGCAGACCTCGTGCGGCGCGTCAGTTAATTAACACTTCTCAGGCCGTTAAATAACATATTGTAATTTCAAAAATGATTATCTCAGGCGGTTATTACTTATAAACCGCCTGCGAAAAAAGAAGTAAAAATCTTCACAGACGGTTGGTACTTAACAACCGTCTGCAAATATGTTTATCTAAGGCGGGTATAACTTAACAACCGCCTGGGATAATGCCCGATTCTCTTCTGCAGTTTCCTTATCCCTTGCTTCTTTTTTATTTAGATTCCAATATAAATACTCAAACATGTTTACATTCTGCAAATTGTGTTCAAATTCGATGATTCTTTCTTCTACATTTGTATTAAATTAACATCTACCAACTGAACAAAATATTTAGTTCATTGCGCATTGAACTCTTTGCAGACCTCGTGCGGCGCACCATTAAACCACTGTGGAAGACGATCTTGAGAGATCCTTGCACGCGTCCCTGCACCACGGCTTCTCAACTTCTCCGCAGACCTCGTGCGGCGCGTCAGTTAATTAACACTTCTCAGGCCGTTAAATAACATATTGTAATTTCAAAAATGATTATCTCAGGCGGTTATTACTTATAAACCGCCTGAGAAAAAAGAAGTAAAGATCTTCACAGCGGTTGGTACTTAACAACCGTCTACAAATACGTTTATCTAAGGCGGGTATAACTTAACAACCGCCTGGGATAATGCCCGATACTGTTCTGCAGTTTCCTTATCCCTTGCTTCTTTTTTATTTAGATTCCAATATAAATACTCAAACATGTTTACATTCTGCAAATTGTGTTCAAATTCGCTGATTCTTTCTTCTACATTTGTATTAAATTAACATCTACCAACTGAACAAAATATTTTGTTCATTGCGCATTGAACTCTTTGCAGACCTCGTGCGGCGCACAATTAAACCACTGTGGAAGACGATCTTCAGAGATCCTTCCGTCGCACGCGTCCCCTGCACCACGGCTTCTTAACTTCTCCGCAGACCTCGTGCGGCGCGTCCCCTGCACCACGGCTTCTTAACATAGCATTTGTTGTATGTTTTTTATGTTCTGACCAATTTCAAAGGATTTATGAAGTGAAATTTAATGGTAACCTTTACTTATCAATAATATTACAAGAAGGTGGATTTTTGCCTTTTTAAAGGACCACATTTAATCAAGAATATTAAATAAGAAGAAGTAAATATCTTCACAGGCGGTTATTGCTTAACAACCGCCTGAGATAATGCCCGATACTGTTCTTCAGTTCCCTTATCCCTTGCTTCTTTTTTATTTAGATTCCAATATAAATACTCAAACATGTTTAGATTCTGCAAATTGTGTCCAAATTCGATGATTCTTTCTTCTACATTTGTATAAAATTAACATCTACCACATGAACAAAATATTTTTAAAACTTGTATAGCTGACATTGTAATGTTTTGGTAAATATCAAATTAATTTCTACTCACATATTATTCACATTTGTGTATCTCATAAAAAAAAAGGTTCCTTCACTCAAAATTGTTGGTATGAACATATTTGTATAATTTATACATGTATGAATTCTTTTAATTTTTTTAAAAGCATTCCAACATGTCAAACTTCAAATTATCCACCATTCTAACTAAATGCTCATATTCATATGAGGCATTCATCAAATTATGAACACACATTGATTCCAAAAAATTTAAAAAAATATGAAAAAATTCCTAGATGTTGGTATGATGATTAAAAATGTCCACTGAAAAAATAAATGAAAAAAGCATTATATTCATCAAGATAGAAAAATGAAAAATAGCATTTGTTGTATGTTTTTTATGTTCTGACCAATTTCAAAGGATTTATGAAGTGAAATTTAATGGTAACCTTTACTTATCAATAATATTACAAGAAGGTGGATTTTTGCCTTTTTAAAGGACCAAATTTAATCAAGAATATTAAATAAGAAGAAGTAAATATCTTCACAGGCGGTTATTGCTTAACAACCGCCTGAGATAATGCCCGATACTGTTCTTCAGTTTCCTTATCCCTTGCTTCTTTTTTATTTAGATTCCAATATAAATACTCAAACATGTTTAGATTCTGCAAATTGTGTCCAAATTCGATGATTCTTTCTTCTACATTTGTATAAAATTAACATCTACCACATGAACAAAATATTTTTAAAACTTGTATAGCTGACATTGTAATGTTTTGGTAAATATCAAATTAATTTCTACTCACATATTATTCACATTTGTGTATCTCATAAAAAAAAAGGTCCCTTCACTCAAAATTGTTGGTATGAACATATTTGTATAATTTATACATGTATGAATTCTTTTAATTTTTTTAAAAGCATTCCAACATGTCAAACTTCAAATTATCCACCATTCTAACTAAATGCTCATATTCATATGAGGCATTCATCAAATTATGAACACACATTGATTCCAAAAAATTTAAAAAAATATGAAAAAATTCCTAGATGTTGGTATGATGATTAAAAATGTCCACTGAAAAAATAAATGAAAAAAGCATTATATTCATCAAGATAGAAAAATGAAAAATAGCATTTGTTGTATGTTTTTTATGTTCTGACCAATTTCAAAGGATTTATGAAGTGAAATTTAATGGTAACCTTTACTTATCAATAATATTACAAGAAGGTGGATTTTTGCCTTTTTAAAGGACCAAATTTAATCAAGAATATTAAATAAGAAGAAGTAAATATCTTCACAGGCGGTTATTGCTTAACAACCGCCTGAGATAATGCCCGATACTGTTCTTCAGTTCCCTTATCCCTTGCTTCTTTTTTATTTAGATTCCAATATAAATACTCAAACATGTTTAGATTCTGCAAATTGTGTCCAAATTCGATGATTCTTTCTTCTACATTTGTATAAAATTAACATCTACCACATGAACAAAATATTTTTAAAACTTGTATAGCTGACATTGTAATGTTTTGGTAAATATCAAATTAATTTCTTCTCAGACGTGAAATTTTAATTAACGATGAACACACTACATCCATTAACAATATTCAATCATTCACACAGTTCAAGAACACACAAGATACTCATTCATTAACAATATGCACATCTCACAAAAGAACACACAAGATGCACAATATTTACACAAGAACACACAAGAACACAAAAGATACACAAGTAATATTCAATCACATAGATGAAAAAAGATAGATTTCATTCATTAACAATATTTACAAAACAGAAGCAACTAAAAACAACAAAAAGAAAAACTAATTAAATCCTACTCCTACTCCTCTTCCATCTCCTCCTCCTCGTCCTCCGGCGGCGACTCCGGCACCGGCTGCACCGGCTGCACCGGCGGTGCAACCCCGAGGTTGCTAGCCGTCGCCTCCACCAGCGTTCTACGGCCCTGGGGGCCAAGAACCTGGGCCATCGTCGCGAACAGAATGTCGAGACGATCAGCCACCCCCACGAGGGCGTAGAGGTAGTGGCCCAAGGTACCCATTCCAGTATACTCTGGAAGGGTACCCAGCCCCAAGGCACTCATGGCGCGAGACGTATTGTTGTACGCCTCTCGCGCCATGAGGAGGCGCTGCTCGGCGTTGATCTTCTCGGGGGAGCTGCAACATTGTTTCTTGCAAGGTGGCTCCCTCGGAGGGCTTGGCGGCGGAAGGTCGGCCATAGTGGTGTTGGGTCGTCGGAGCGGAGGAAGACGAAGAAAACAAGAGGATTCAAAGTGAGCGATGCGCTTGTGAGCCATAGTGGTGTTGGGTCTTTAAGGCCGCGCGGAGTGGAAAAGAAAGGTCGCACCTCGGGGAAAAGAAAGGTCGCGCACGCGTGACATGGTCACTGACGTGTGGGACCGGGTCCACATGTCAGTGACCGCTGATTAAGTCAGGGGATCCTCATCCCGGTTGGTGAGGGGTCTTTATGTAGGCGTTCATCAAATTAAGAAGTAAATATCTTCATGTTTAACTCAGGCGGGTGTTACTAACCAACCGCCTGAGATAATTGTATCTTCTCAGACGGGTGTTACTAACCAACCGCCTGAGATAATTGTATCTTCTCAGGCGGTTGGTAAGTAAAATCCGACTGAGATAACAGTCTTCCCTGACGGTCGGTACTTAAAATCCGCCTGAGAAAATGTGAGTCTATATATACCCCTCGGCAGCATTGGAAAAACCTAACCCGGGCGAAACACTTAGACGCCGTTAGGCTGCCAAAATTTCGTTTGCCGCCAAGTGTTCCCCCTCGTCACTTCCAGGTACGCCGCCGAGCTTCGCCGTCGCCGAGCTTCGCCGTCGTCGCCGAGCTTCGCCGTCGCCGCCGAGCTTCGCCCTCCTCACTTCCAGGTACGCCGAGCGAAGCCATTTCCGTCACCGCCGAGCTTCAAGGTAAACCCTAAACCCTTCGACCTTCCATCCTCCTTCGCCGTGCCGCCTCCCTCCCCGCCCTCGCTGCCGCCTTGCATATCCTTGGTTAGGGTTCGGGAATTAGATAATGGTAGGCATCCTTGGTTAGGGTTCGGTGGAATTCGAAAAACTGTCAAGTTCGGTGGCATCTTTGGTTAGGGTTCGGTGGGGCAAGATTTATGTGGATGGTTATATCAGGATAAATTGGTAGTTGGTTCTGTGTGTCTGAAACTGTTCCGACACATTAGTGGTAAACATGATTCTAGACTCTAGTAACAGCAGTATATTCCCTATTTCTGTCATCGGCCTTGCATATGCCACATAATTCTCTATTAGGGGCAAGATTTAGCTATATTTGGTTAAGTTGACCAAATTTGGCTAATTTTGGCTAAGTTACATTAGATATAGTTATACTTGACTAATTTTGACTAAGTTATGCTATATTTAGCTATATTTGGCTACTTTTGCTTAGAGTTAGCTATGCTAGACTAAGTTTGGCTAAGTTTGCTTTTATTTCTCTAAGTTTCATTTGAGCAATTGTAGCTAATCTGTGCTACCAAAGATGTCTGCACTTGTGGCTCCATCAGCTTCATTTTAGCAATTGTACCTAATCTGAGCTACCAAAGTTATGCTATATTTAGCTCTGAAGCCAAACAAAAGTTGCTGGCCAACTCATTTGTGATGCCAGGAGCATCCTCACGCCCATATCTAGGTAACACTAGGTGTGGCGATGGAGTCTGAGCATATGATGTCGATCTCTATGATACAAGAATTTAGTTAGACCTATATAACTTCAAAAATGTGTTTTGGCTAAATTTACTTAATTGAGCCAAAATTGAGAAAATTTGTTTTAAATATGACCAAATTTAGTTATGCCATTTATTAGATTTTTTGTCTTATTAGATCTAGCATGGAAAGCCCTAAGAAGACTAGTCCTGATTGTAACAACAAAGAAGACAATATGGAGTTTACTGACTCCAGCAGTTCAGGCTCCTATCACAGTCCTTCGGATCCTTTTCCGAATATAAAAATTAAAAAGACTTCAGTGGATCTAGACCCGGAATATGATCCTGCCGACGAGGTATGGATCACGAATCTTAACTTCAGCAGTTCAAGTTAATGTTGGTTGTCAAGTATACGAAGTCTTATAATTTTTTTCTACCTAGATTAATCTCGAAGACAATGAGGTGACATCGGCTCCTAAAACCGCAGAAGGTTCACCAATGGATGAATCCTCAGCTTCACTCAAGCGGAAACGAGGGCAACGAGGTCCCAATAAGGGTCTATTGGACCGCATCATGTACATAACAAGGGTCGGTCCAAGTGGGCTTCCCCAAGAACCACTGGATTCAGTTACCAAGTACCGTAATGCATGCGGTTTTCTTGTTAGGGAGGTTGTGCCGATCACAACCGAGAATTGGAGGAAATTACCCGAGCAGACCAAGAATGAGTTGTGGGAAAAGATAAAGAAACAATTCAAGTTCCCGAAAGGCACAGAAGAAGCTGTAAAGAAAGCAACATTGGTCTCTTGCGGCAAGAAGTTTCGATGCTGGAAGAGTGAAATGAATGCTTATGTTAAGGCCAATAAGGTCCCTAGCCCGAGGAAGATGGGAAAAATCACACAAGCTCAGTGGCAAGAGTTTGTTCGTCAAAAGAGCACACCTGATGCTAAAGCTCTAAGTGCAACTAGGTCAGAGCTTGCAAAAAAGAACAAATACCATCATCGCTTGGGGTCTGCCGGATATGGCCCCAAAGTCCAGAAATGGAATAAGATAATAGACGACATTCTTAGTAAGGGCAATCCTCACCCATTAGAAGGGTGCGATGAGCGAACTCAACGCTGGGTCTTTGCTCGGTCAGGTTTGACCAGCGAGGGCAAACTTGAAAAGCCCGACTCTCTGAATGAAGTAGAGGATAAAATGAAAGAAGTAATTGAAAAGCAACAGAAGGGTCTCTTCAAGCCGAAGAGGGAGAATGACCAACTTACCGCTATCTTGGGAAACCCTGAACACAGCGGACGGGTTCGAGCGGTCTCTTCTCAAATGTCTTGGCTAGATGGTTTCCCTAAAGATAAAGACACATATAGAAGACGTGAGAAGTTTAAGAAAACACTTGATGAAACAATTGCTCAAAAGGTCAAAGAAAATATGCAAGAAATTATGGAACAACTTAGACAATCAGGACAATTAGTGGCACCGAGTACAATGATGGTTCCGGTGCAAAAGGAGCAATTAGTATCTCCAACTGCCTACCCTAGCAGCGTTGGTTCCGTGCCAGGCTCAGGGTCAGCCCATAAGTTCCCTGTCGATGATATTGCTAACGACAAATCTTGTCGTCTTCTTGTCCCGATAGGCAGAGCAGGGAACAAAACCAAACAGGTTGCCACTGCTATGGCAAAGCCTGATCGTGACTTCAACGGGAGTCCACTTCCGTTGTATTATTCTGTGGTGCAAGTTCTTCAGATCATTGATAATGATTATGAAGATTATGAAATAGACCACGTCACACCTGAGGGGATCGCGACTCTGAGGCAGGCTGTCAACCAATTAATCCTTTTGCACCGACGCGATATCGTGTTGGACGATGAGCCAATTTCTAGCCCCGTCGCATCTCCAAATACTGCAACCCCATCTTCTAAGGCGAAAGTGCATGAAGATCCACTCCCAGTCCGGGAAGATCCACTCCCCCTATGTCTGAGCAAGGATGATGATATCCAAGAGCAACAAGTTGGACAACAACTTCAAGCAGTACCAGAGCAAGCTGTTGCTAGTAAAGAGCAACTAGTTGAGCAACAGCTTGAAGTAGTACTAGAGCCAGCTGCTGGGAGTAAAGAGCAATCAGTTGAACAACAGGTTCAACAACAAGCCAGTGTCCAACTTCCGACGACTACTCCTCGATCATCAGTGCCTGTCAAAGTTAGCTCATACGAAAATAAGAAACCTTCATCAGAAGTGACAAAGTATTTGGAAGCTATGAAGGAAAATATTAGAAAATCGAGTGCATCTCGTTCTTCTCATGAGCCAGCATTAGAAGATATCGAGGAGTGGGAAGAAGACGGTGTCATGTATAATCGGCGGACGGCTTTAGTTAAACCAGGAGTTCCAATATACAAGCTTGAGGATGTTCCTCCTAAATTTGAGAATGGGAAGCCGTTAATGACATCCGTACAACTTAGCAAACAACCCGTCGCGCTCAGAAGAATGCATGAGTGGTACATCACTGCCAGCACAAAATATGGTCTTCAGTGCGTCACATTTCGTATTCCAAAAGAAGCATTCTGGAGCACTGGAGTAGATAAACGAGTCATTTTATTTGAAGAGCTGCTTTCCCTTTTCCATCGGGGCATGCTCGAAATCAACCTGCTGCTCGTCTGGTGCTTGTAAGTGCTCTAATATTTTGTATTTGCTTTTCTTACTACACGCATACGCATTTCATGAGATTATAACAATTCTGGACTTCTTCAATAGGATGCAATACATGGATAATGAAAAGTTGGCGCACAAGACAGGTATCCTTGACCCTACTAGGATTGCAAAGTCGCTATTCGACGTCCAGGCAAATCGAGAATCAAGCCAGTACAAACACATGAAAAAAAAAGATTTTGAAAGAGCAATTGCAAAACTTAAGAAGGATAGAAAGGCAGAAGTTGCAGCTTACATAGGACATGCGATGTTTAACTTTGTCAGAGACGGCCAGGACCTCGTAAAGGCTCCGTACCACTTCGAGTAAGTTCGACACATGGCATTGAAATAGCAATTATTGGTAATTGTTAACACGTGTGTTTGTATGTTTGCAGTAATCACTACATAATGATCTTCATCAAGCCAACGCAGGGAATGGCAACAGTCTTGGACTCGGCCGATTACCCACCAGATCGTTACAAAGATTTCCTTTCCATTTTGAAAAAGTACGTTTATTCAATAATTTTAATTTACGCACATTTAGAATGTGTTGACAAGTTTTATATGACATTTCTTGTATTACAGCGCTTGGCGGTTTTACGCGGAACAGCTTGGCGGTCAGAGACCTCCTAATACGAATGCATTGGACATTAAAACGTATTATGCTTGTCCGAAGCAGCCTGCTGGGAGTGTCTTATGCGGGTATTATGTATGCGAGCATCTTCGGACCGCCGCCGTATATAGAGTCAATCGTGAGGATGTAAGTTATCCTTAATGTCGATACCTTATTTTCTTACTTTTGTGTTTCATTTTCATTGTAACTAGCATAGTTTAATGCTTATATTCTCTGCTGTTCAATATTACCAGAAACATTATTTTCATATTTTGATTCCAACTTCAAAATTCAATTGCTCATAGTACAACTGCTCCAAAAATACCTACTAAATTCTTGTATACTCTCACTTTGATCTATACTTTGAGATTGTTGAAACCAACACATTCTAAACCTTGTTATGTGTTATATTGCAGCACAAGAAGAATCTGAACGAAGAATGGCCGGTTTGTAGAAGTATTCCTGATGGAGGAGCCGACAGGATTGCTTCTGAACTCTGTCAGTTCATTCGTCGCGAAATTTTGCACAAAACGGGGAAGTTCTTTGATAAGAGAGGTTCAGCAGCTGATGTGCCAGAACTTTGCGACTATACCAATCTAAACAGTTTTTAGTGAAAACTTGTAAACTTTGAGATGAAATTGTATCTGTAACTTGTACATATGTATATTGTTTTAGTGAAATTGACTTCTGTGATGATAATATTGTTGTCTTTTGTTCTGTGATGATTGTTGTTTTTTGTTCTGTGATTATATTGAATTGACCTGGAAATTAGAAATAACAGCAGTAGTACTGCATGACTGTGAAAAACAATTATCACAGGCGGCTAGATACAAGTAAAGAAACATCTGTGATAACCTAATTTTCACAGGCGGTGTCTGTTATGGTAGAAACCGGCTGCGTTAAAGGGTCTTCACAGACGGCTGATATAGGTAAACTCCGTCTGTGATAACTTCATTATCATAGACGGGTTAGTTATGCTTCAATAACCGTCTGTAAAGACACATTATCATTGACGGTTAGTTATGCTTCAAAACCCGCCTGTGAAGACATATTATCATAGGCGGTTAGTTATGCTTCAAAATCCGCCTGTGAATACAAATTATCATAGACGGTTAGTAATGCTTCAATACCCGTCTGTGAAGACTTCTTATCATAGACGGTTAGTTATTCTTCAATAACCGTCTGTGATAAGACGTTTATCACAGACGGTTATATATGCTGCACGACCCGTCTGTGATAAAGTATTTTCACAGACGGCTAGCCTAAGTAAAGAACCGCCTATGATAATCGATCTTCACAGGCGGCTATCCTTAGTGAAGAACCGCCTATGATAATTACTCTTCACAGGCGGTTTCACTTCTCCGCCTGTGAAATTGCGGATTATCACAGACTCTTCGTTTCAGGCGGTTTTAAAAGCCGTCTGTGATAATAGGTTTGGAGCCGCCTGTGATGAGGCTTATTGTAGCAGTGTGAGTGAATAAGATCTAATGGTGGCAAGCTCTTTTCTTCCACGCTTTTAAAAGGTTTACGTTGTTGTTTAGATTGCACACATGCATGGCACTTAGATATTCTTTCAATAGGAATTTTCAGAATCAAAATAAGTTTGGACAATCGAATGATGTGATCATAATTAATGTGACAAAGCCAAGAGTGCCAAATAGCAGCCTCTCTTCCAATGCATTCAGAACTAGAACAAGCAACTGAGTTCACAAGATTATTACAATCTTCAACAACTGAAAGGTGGAACAAACCTCTGCTATCATAGCTTTTTTTTGATAAATAAACCAAACTTCAAAACAATAAATTTGCTGGACTCAAACACTAACTTATAGCCATCACGACACAAAAGAGAATCACTAATCAAGTTCCTATTTATTCCAAAGACGTGTTGCACATTCTTCTCTATCCAGAGGTCAACTTCAGATTGACTCTTCCAATTCCATGTACAACAGTCCTAGATCCATTGCCCATCAAGACGGAGCAACTATCGGTAGCCTGATATGAAAATAAATTATAGTCAGAACAAACATGCACATTAGCTCCTCTGTCTAACCACCAATCGATGGAATGACATGCTAGAAGAACTTTTGGAACATACCTTGATTCTGATGCTCCTCCGACCTTGCTAATAGTGACATTCACAGATTTCTGACCACCACCTTTCTTGCCTTTTCTATTACGACATTTCCTTGCTATGTGGTCAAGATCGCGGCACACAAAGCAAGTCAGATCTTCCTTCTTCTTCTTGAAGCTAGTGTTTTGTTTGGCTTTTCCTTTCTAGATCTTGTTGTTCTTATTGCCACCACCAAATTTACCTTCAACCACATTGGCATTAGAGGGAGTCCCTTCCTGTAGTACAGAACGAGGCACGTCTTTTGATCTTGCATTCTCCTGAACATCAAGAGTTGAGATTAGACATCCAACAGTCATCACCTCTTTCTTGTGTTTAAGACTCATGGAAAAATTTCTCCATGATGGAGGCAATTTAGAAATAATTCCATCAACCACGAACTTATTAGGAAAAACAGTATCAAAATGTGCAAGTGCCCCCACTAGAAGTTAGATTTCATCGGTCATCAACAATCTTGTACTCGTGGTACTAGTCATTATCATACAGTTTATGTCCAGCATCCGACTTTGCATATTTGAGGTATAGGGCCTCCCATAGTTCCTTAGCCGACGTGTGGTTCATATAAATATCACGAAGTTGATCTGACAGAAGTGACAACGGGAAACCAAAACAAGTGGAATTATCCAGGTCATAATCACGGTTCTACTCCTCGGTGAGAGGAAGAACTAGAGAAATCACCAACCACATCTTCATCTACATGAGCCAAAACATGGCTCGTGTCTACCATCTCTTAAAATTGTCACCCATGGCAAATTGCTTGGGTTTCAATGCATCAGTAAGTCTAGCCATGTTAATTCTATCAGGTTTCTGGATTGTTAGAAAATGCACATGGCATACACTTAATTTGATAAACCAGAAAAGAGAAATAACAATAACAAATATACTAGCAATCAATATGAACAGTACTAGTATTACACAAAAATAAATTGAAACATATGCGAACAAATCACTCATCAAATAAATCAAATTAGGCATAGATCAAATAAAAACATTAGCGTAAAGTAGTTTCCGAGAGAAGCGAGTTTCTGTGTGTTTTCTCTAGTACCCAGGACGTCTCTTACATACTTGAGGATCAGCAACTGCCTCAAATTCAATATGCCTAAATTCCTGGAAATCGTCCCCTGGAATTTCTCAACGTGCAACTAATGGGAGTGATAATGGGCCAATAAGCACTGATAATGTGCGCATGCAGTTACGCCTCTAATTACTCCTCAAGTTGACATGGCAGTCTAGGTGTTGATGAAATATTCCTTTTTATATACGTGGTAGAAAAAATAACTGCTTACTAGAACATCACTCGTCACGCGATAAACACATGTAAAATCGCGAAACGTGTGCGCTTGCGTGTGTGTTTGTATCTATAGCAGCGGCCTTCATCTCCCTTATTATTCTCATATTGAGAAGTAGTACAAGAGCCACTATATATATTGGGGAACACATATCTAAGTAAGCAATGTGGAACTAAAGTCTCTGCCATCTCTCCACATCACCATTGGTTTTCCACCAGGAGAGTTGGCCTAAATAAGTTAGCCCACTGTGAGCTGCACGTAGGCCAAATCTTTATGCCATTCCAATGTAACCAACTTCTTTTTTCTACTATTTTTAGTACTGCTAGGAGCAGTTGAGCCTCCTACAAATTCCTCAACCTTAGAATCCTTATGCCATTCCAGCATGAACTTATGGTCATACTTAGAACTTGTTTTTTTCAGAAACCTGCTTCTCCTTCATTACAACCTTCTTCATACTAAGGGCAGACCTAGTTCTATCTAAGTCTTTCATAATATCCACCAAATCATAATCTCTACTAGTAATAATAATTCCCATTTTACTAGCTAATAAAGAAATTTCATCATTATGTAAAACTGTAAGAATTATCATTAGAAAAGAAAGAAGTACCTTCAATAGATCTCTTAGATTTTTGAATAACAATGTTCTGCACCTTGTTCATCATATTAGTCTGAATTTTGTCACTGTGTTTAGTAGCTCTAAATATCACTTCATCACTTGCTGGAATTGGTACATTATCAATAACAACATCCTGCACCTCATTTGAAGCCATAAACTTTGAGACACCCTGCTGAAAATGATTCTCCACACCTTTAGAATACCATTCATTGTTGATAACAATATCCTAAACCTTGTTCATTGCGTTATACAGATCACCATCCCTGAGTTTATCAGCTTCAAAGATCCCATTCACACATTCTGGCATGACCTCCTTAGCACATTTGTGTTCTGAAATTCAAAATTTTTGTTGCAGACATTATCCTGAACCTTGTTCATAGCATTGTACTCCATTTCCTCACCTTGACTGTTAGTTTTGAAAATGACATTCTCCTTCTCAGAAACTATCACACTTGCACTTTTGGAATCCTTAACCTGAGCCAGAGAAACCATCTCTGAAGTGACCTGCTGAGAAGAATTCATAATATCTGCCAATTCATCAGCCAACAAGTCATTATCACTATCATTCCAGCTGGTCCTACCATCCTTCGGCACAGGCTCAACGACACCCTTTTGCGTATTAATTGTACCATCCATTCCATGCACCTTATACTGAGACACTCCCTTAAACATCATATTGAGGCTTCGGTTTTCACCACTCTCAGAGCCTTGTTCCTTTCCAGCATCCATTCTCTTCCTTTTGGGAGATGACTGCCCTGGAGCTGCAGAGTTATCCTTGATAACAATGCCAGGTCTCTTACTGAAACCCTGTTCTTCCATTTCTATCTCTCTCTCAAAGTAAAAATCATAGAAATAAAGGAGAATTGCACCTTCAACCACAGCTTTAACTTTAGAAACATTCCTACAAGCAATCGTCATCCTAACAAAATCCATACTATGTTTAGTATCATCATCTATCTCCAAAACGGCACCAACCAAAGAACCAAAATAAGCCAAGGTCTTAAAATTTATTTTATTTGCAGGGATATTCCTAATACGAAACCAGGCCACCTGAGCCACACCTTTAGCACCTACTTCAGAGGACGAAGAGGAGATGGATATCGAAGCATCAGTCCCCCTAATTCCCAACTCAAAGTGTCCCCACTCCTTAATTTTCTGAGAATTTGGATATCTCATTGTGTACCCATTTTTCATCCAGCCTTCTAGTATTCCAATTCCACCCAGATCCAAATAGTGCACTAAATTCCTGCTCTATTTCTTATGCAGAAACAATGCCTTTAAGCACCTGAATAACAGCAGTGGTGTTATGTTCCTTGACATTAACCTCAGCAGGGTAATCAGGGATAAAAAGAAACATTGGCCTTCCGCTTGTGTGGCACAAGTAGGAGCAACAAATTCAAACAACAATTTGGTAAAGCAGTTCTTAGTCTCATAACCAACCTTAGCACATCTAGCACACCTTACCCCTTTAGGGAAATTGCTGGCTTTATGATCTTAATCACCACATCTATATCAAACAAACTGAGATTCGGACGAATTCTTAGTCATACCATTATCAGCATCAACCTCCATTGGTTGTTTCCCCAAATCGGTTTTAACAAGAGATCCTATAGAACCCTCTGCAACATCCCAACCTGTCTTGCGCTTCTCCCTCCTTGAGCTTCCTTCCCTATCATCTATTTCTTCTCTATTCCCTGTAGAACCTGTGACCCCAGCTTGATTGTTAAGACGTATTACCAACCTTTAATGAATAAACATCAGACTTTTCTTGCACAACATCACTCTTCTCCTGCATCAGAGGCTTATCTGCTATAATTGCTTCTCCCTGCTATGATGATTTTGCTCCATCAAACCATGAGGCTGCTGCTGATTCTGATTAAACTGAGCCGGAGGAGGAGGAGCACCCTGTTGAAATAAAGTGAATTGCCTATCATCTCTTATCGGCTAAAGATTTTCAGGGCAACTGATTAGCACGTAGTAGCTTAACATGGTATCAGAGCCAGAGGTCTCGAGTTCGAATCCTGGCGGGTGAAATTTATTAAAAAATAAAAAAAAATTGCAATTGACTCCTATTGCACGTATGCCGCCCAAAGGAGCCTGCACGTGAGGGGGAGTGTTGAAATACAAGTGAATTGCCTAACATCTCTTATCAGCTTAAGCTTTTGAGGGCAACTAGTTAGCGCATAGTAGCTTAAGACACCCCTATGCCAAGCATTTGCCCCCTCCCTCTACAACCTGATGCCATGGAAATCAACCTCTACCACGAACAGCATCAAAACCACGACCTCCACCACCAAACTCGCCACCCCTTCCACCACCTAACTCGCCACCCCTTCCACCGCGACCACTCGACCCCTGGCTGCTCTGACCACCATTGAAGCCCCATCTCCTGCCGTCCTGAGCACCCCGACCGCCATCACCTCTTCCACCACCCCAAGGTCGCCAACTCATGTCACTCTTCTCGCCCACCATCACCGCCGGCGCAAGTTTGCTACAGACAACTTCGGCAAAAGATCTTCACCCTCCACAAAAATGGCCAAATAATTTTTGTTGAGTGGTACTGGGGCGCAGGCTGGGAACTGGCAAACCTTGAAACTCTAGCATGTGACCCTTTACAGCCGCTACAACCAAAAATGTACCAAAAGCCCCATCTTCAGGACCATTGGAAGAGGCAGTACCAACACGCACTGTAGGATTACCTGTTGCAGACCTGAAATCCGTAAATCACCGTTCACGGCCCAACCATACAATTTTCCCAAACCAGTTCCATGGATTTGCCTCAGCAAGACCTGTTAAGAAGACGCCATGTTCCTGAACACCGTGCATCGAACATCCTGCCGAGAAGTGAGCGAACACCGAGAAGCGACTGTTAGGAAATCGGTAGTACGCTACTCTAGCAATCCTACTGCATAACCTAGAAAACATGCAAGTACATAGGTAATAGATCGTTACCACTCAACGCACAATGCAGCTATAGATCTAGTCCTAGATGTGTGTCGGTGTAGGGGAAGTAGGCGACCATGTTCATCTCCTCCACGTCCTCATCACAATAGCGGGTAGACGATCATGTTCGTCTCCTCCACGTCCTCATCACAGCAGTGAGTTTACAATGACGTTTTCATAGCCGATCAGCAGAGCAGTAGCAGCAGCGCCTCCATGGAGTCCACACGTATGGGGAGGAACGTTGTGCACCGGTGTGCAAGCACCGCACACGCGACAAGGGTTTCGTCATGAGGCCTGCGAGGGGTGGTGTCTAGGGCTATCACGTGGTGGAGTAATTCGCCCCTAACCTTACATGTCATATTTACAGGTGAGCTAATGGGCTTTTAGGTCGCAGGCCCTTTAGTATCCTAATTGATTGCGGATCAAATATCCAACAAGCGTTAATTTGAATTGTTATGATTGCCTCTTGAGCATATCACCAACTATGTCCCTCATGCACTAGAGACAATCATATAGGCAAGCTTTTCAATATTCCAACCCCTTAAGTATGTGACCCATTAGGTTCATGTGCAGTCAGTTATGACTGGAAACCATTTCCAACCATAAGTTAGCAGTGCTACCTAGCAGGACATACCGATTTCCGAATGTACATAAAAATCATATCAGTTGAACCTAGATAAATTCAACATGCTAATCCCTTTGCCTCACGATACGAGTCAAGCTCAAGGCGAGATATGTGCTATCCTTATCATAGCTCGACCATTCACTCGATCAAATAGTGGATTCAATCCATGAGTAACATTCAGTCACTGTGATTAACTCGTTAATCACCTTGGCATGACCATGCACTTTCTATTCCTATTATCTCCAGGGACCCAAAGATATCTCTTCTGTTATTTAGGAGGGGCAAATCCTATCTTGATACTTACACATCTCATTCTATGTTTCATTATGTACCCGAAGTACTTTTATGACTACCAAGTTACATAGTAGCGTTTGATACTCTCAAAAGACACAACTACACATAGCAAGTAACAGTAGCGATCTCAGGTCTAAGGATCTAGCAAGTGTATCACTCAAGACCAACTGATGGCACATATGAAAATAACAATCCCAATAGTGTCTTATAGTGGGTCAATCCAACACCATGTTCACTAACATATATTCATGTTATTAATTTGATATCCCCATATCTATGATCTTTGAAACGTGATCATCAATTAATACATGTACTAGTCTGTTTATCATCATCTCATATAACGATGTACACTTGGTATCATTTTGAGTAATATAATAATTAAAAAATAATTTCACGAACAAGTCACATACTTGATGATCAATGTAAATAATGGTTACTCAAATAACAATTTATTTAACAGTACATAAACATAGTTGTGACACAAGTCTCACACTACACACTATAATCACTGATGTATGTATCCTGACAAGATCATGCATGTTATCATTGCTCATATAAGCATGGAACGATGTTGATTTATTTGGGATCCTGGCTCGAGTGAATGTGCATGAGTATTTGATGAAGAACATCTAGATGGTGCACTATGTCGTCCACCACCTTGGCCTCCTCTTTTGATGCACACAAGAGGATTTGATAGCGTTGCACATATGGACTCACAAATGAGATAAGATGAACTTGAGTCGAGGACGACTCCAATTCAAGAAGGGGAGGATGATGAGGAAATCACTCCTATGGATATACAAAACACTCCATTGAACATACAAGATGAAATCAATAGAATTCACACACAACAATTAATTTCAGAGGTGAGTTCGTTCTTATATGTTTCCTTATATATTTTTGAGAATAGATTGCTACCTAATAATTTCATTGTGATTAGGATACATGGGTTGATCCAATGAGTAATTGGAGGAAGGTTTAGGGGCGTGGAGGAACAGAGGATACGTCCAAAAAAGATGCAAACCGACCCCAACTCAAAGTTGTGTCCAACTCATAGTCCAGGAGCATTACGCACTAAAACAGACGCCCAGGACGCATACAAACTCCGTTTTGGAGGTTCTACATATGTACGGAAAGTGGAGAGGATAACCTTTCCAATGGCGCTGGTCCCATGTCAAAATTGTCTCCGAGTCGACAGGAATATTTGAAACAAAATCGAGTTCATAATCTATTAGGGTGTTGCGCCACCGTTTTGTGCCATTGGGCCTTGTATCAAGTCTAAGTCCATTATTTTAGTATTTTAGGGTTAGTTCACTACCCCAACACCCCTTTGGACGTCCTCCCACCTATATATACTCCATAGTAGCCGCCATGCACAATTGGGTTTTGCTTAGATCAATAATATCGCCGTTCTTCGATTTGTGAAACCCCAACTTCGCGATTACAGATCGTGTCTTTTACGTTCTTGCTTGTGTTCTCGGTTGCACTTGCAGGGATTAGCCATCTTGGCGAGGTCAATCGTGTGCAGCACAGTTGATAACCAACGGAGCGATACTGTAGTGATTGCAGGGGTTTTCCGTGTTCTACTCGAGAGCCTCGGATCATCAACGTCGAGATCTCCATCAATCGACTTATCCATTACCTTTAGGAAGATCGAGCCAAACTACTTATCAATTGGTATCAGATTTCCAGGTTGCCCATTAGGTAATTCATCTATTCTTTCGATTTGTTTGTTTTTCATACCTAGAGTCCACAAAAAAAGCCACAAAAAACTTGTAGTTTAGTAGATCTATTCATCACTTTGTTATTCAGTTTGGTTTTGTTGAGTTTGTGTCGTGGTTGAGTCATATTGCTGGTTTAGAAGTGTTTTTGGTCTTAGTTCGAGTTTTGCATTGTGTTGATTCATCCTTTTGAATCATGTCATCACTTCTAGATTAGATTCATCTCTGTCCAGTTCAGTATTTTAATCATATCTCACTCATATGAACTCACATTTTGGTGTTCTTGTACTTCCTGGAAAGCTTAAGAAGTTTTATATAATTTTTGTATTCACCAGTTTCCCAGAAAATAGAGTTATCAAGGCCAAAATTGCATTAGATCCAAATCTGTTATTGACCTAGAAATCCTGAACAGCCTGTATTTCGGGGGCAATATCTCCAACTGTTCTGATCCAAAATTGGTCTTCCATATACTGAAACTAAAGAGGATATATATATATATATATATATATATATATATATATATAATCTTGCTGTTGAATGTTTTTAGATTTGAAGCCTCTAAGTGTGCCTATTTGTCCTTGGACGATTGTGCAGAAAATCTGTGACAGACTCACGAGATATCTTCGATTGCTATTCATTGTGTTCTTCTTTTGCAGCATATTCTAAAAAAAAGAAAAAAAAAAGAAAAAGACAAGTGCAAAACAAGATACAAAAGCTGCACAAAAAAGGATAAAAAAACAACAAAAAACAGAAGTGCTTGCATTCTTTGTGTCTTCTAGTTTTGTCTCATGTCTTGCTAGCTTGAACTACTAGGAACACATTTAGGCCAGCAACTTTGACAAGTACTTTGGACACTTATTCAACTTTACTATATGATTGCATTGTTGCTAATCCTTGCTACATAGAAAGTGTCATCCAAGATACACCTTACTCTTGAGCAGAATCAATACACCTTTGCAATCATTCCACGCTTCATTGGTTTCTTCATACTGGCCACTGTTTTCCACCTGCAGTGTTAGTAAGAACACTAGTAATAGCATGGTAAGACGCTTGAGAGTGTGTGATTCCACTTCGACATTGCCATTATCCTTTGTAGTTGATAGGGATAACATATTTTTTTGTTGTCTTCTGTTTGCTACTAACAATGTCAGGTAAAAGCAAGAATCATGCATTATATGTTGAGATGATTGAAATGATGAAGACAGCGATGGAGTTGCTCGCTAAGAATCAAACATCAACCAAGGTTTCACATGACATTCAGACCATCTTTACAAATCCTTCCACAGAAAGTAATTATATTCTCCCATCTCTTCCTTCTTATAATTGTTTTGGTTACGATGAATATATTGCTTGGGAAATAGAGTTGGATAAAATTTTTGGACAATGTCATATGTATGAGAGGAGAAAGATTAGAAATGTTGCAAGTGTATTAATAGGTTGTGCATTAACTTGGTGGAACAACTTAGGGATTTACAAAAACATTGAAAATGGAAAGATATGAAAATTCTTATGCGAGAAACATTTACTAGTGTATCCAATTGCAAAGATGAAATACATGAGCTTGAGAAGAATTTTATAGTTGTATCTCCTTCTATGCCTAACCTTTTGCAGGAACATGAACCAATAATTGTAGAAATCAAAAAAGCGAATGAGGTGTTCAACAACTCCTATGAAAATTCAGATCTATCAATTCATATTTGACCCACAATTACTGCTGAAAATGAGAATAAAGGTAACGAATATCACAACACATTTGTTGAAGGTGACAAGTTTTTGGATGTTCTGGATTTTTTTCACCAATCATGCTATTGTCGAGGAGCGACTAGTGGAATCTTTTATTGATACACCATTGCCACGTGTTGATTTTCGCGCTGATCCTTCTGTTAAAAATGAGTTGTGTGCTAATAATTATATTGTACCTATGCTAGAACAACTGAAGGAATTTGATACTTTATCACCCACATGTGCTGAGATTAAGCATTTGATTCCAATTACATTTGAAAGAGATGAGATGAAATTGTTGTTTTCTCTAAATACTTTGGGTTATATTGAATTTCACACTCTTTGTGATCTAGATACTGTAGAGAGAAGAATATATTTGAAAATTGAATTACCTTTGTTGACAAGAAATAATTTTCATGCAATAGGCAAATATGAACATAGTGGTGTGTTTATGGTGCATAAATTTTACGTATGTTCAAATGAGAAAACTCCTTTTGTGCTGCAATAACATCCTAAAGTAAATGATTGCACTAACGCTAATAATGCTTTGTCAAGTTTTTCTAGTATTTTTCCCTTGCAGCAGGAACAACAAATAAAAGAGAAGCATTATTCGCTACAGATGTGCAATATGGACAGTGCTCATTCTACCCCCAAAGTAATCCTTTTCCTGGACATACGAGCAAGACGATGATGGCTTGTCATAAAGAAGGGGAGAATGATGAGATGATGCATGTTATCATTGCACATACAAGCATGGCACGATGTTTATTTATTTGAGATCCTGGCTCGAGTGAATGTGCATGAGTATTTGATGAAGAACATGGATATGGTGAACTATGTCGTCCACCACTTTGGCCTCCTCCTTTGATGCACAGAAGAGGATTTGATGGCGTTGCACATATGGACCCACACATGAGAGAAGATGAACTTGAATCTAGGACGATTCCAATTCAAGAAGGGGGGGTTGATGAGGAAATCACTCCTATGGATATACAAAACACTCCATTGAACATACAACATGCAATCAATAGAATTCGCACACAACAATTAATTTCAGAGGTGAGCTCGTTCTTATATGTTTCCGTATATATTTTTGAGAATAAATTGCTACGTAATAATTTAATTGTGATTAGGATACATGGGGTGATTCAATGAGTAATTGGAGGAAGGTTTAGGGGTGTGGAGGACCAGAGTATACGTTCAAAGAAGATGGAAACCGTCCCCAACTCAAAATCGTGTCCAACTCAGAGTCCAGGAGCAGTACGCTCTAAAACGGACGCCCAGAACACATACAAACTTCGTTTTGGACGTTATACATATGCACGGAAAGGGAAGAGGATAACCTTTCCAATGGCACTGGTCCCATGTCAAAATTCCTTCAGAGTCAAAGGGAATATTTGAAGCAAATTTGAGTTCAGAATCTGTTAGGGTGCTGCACCAACGTATTGGGCCATTGGGCCTTCTATCAAGTCTATTATTTTCGTATTTTAGGGTTAGGTCACTACCCCAACACCCACTTGGATGTCCTCCCACCTATGTATACTCCATAGTAGCCGCTATGAACAATTGGGTTTTGCTTAGATCAATAATATCGCTGTTCTTCGGTTTGTGAAACTCAAACTTCGCGATTTTAGATCGTTTCTTCTATGTTCTTGCTTGTGTTCTCGGTTGCACTTGCAGAGATTACCCTTCTTGGTGAGATCAATCATGTGCAGCACGATTGATAACCAATGGAGCAGTGGTGTAGTGATTGCAAGGGTTTTTTGTGTTCTACTCGAGAGCCTCGGATCATCAACATCGAGATCTCCATCAATCGACTTATCCATTACCTTTCGGAAGATCGGGCCTAAACTTCTTATCAGGAACCCCCCTCAGAGGTCCCTTGGTAGGCGTGGCTAGATTGTTGGGTACGCCAGCCACTTGAATGCAGGATGCCTTCGACTGACCCCCAACAGAGTGAGGGGCATGAGGGACTGGTCTCAGCGTGCCCCTTACGGGACCGCCGAACTTTTCCTAAGTGTTTTCATCGAGGACAGGCCCCATGGGAGGTGCCGAAGCTGGTTGCTCCAGCGCTGCCCTCCGTCGTTGTGAAGTAGTCGACGGCAGGCCCCCTAGGAGGTGCCGGAACTGGGTGCTCCGGCATCGTCCACCATCATCGTGAAGTCGTTGACTGCGGGCCCTTGGGAGGTGCCGGAGTTGGTGCTCGGGCATCGTCCGCCATCGTCGTGAAGTCATCGACGGCGGGCCCCTGGTGCACAGAATACCACAAGGGAACTTTGTTAGCAGCAAGAGCAAGGCAGGAGAGTGTACTTACTTCTCCACACTTGTTGCTGTCGTTGACGTGCTGGGACGTCGACGGCAGGCCCCTTGGAGGTGGCGGAGCAGGATGCTTCGGCGTCGCCCACCATTGCTATAGAAACGTGGATGGCAGACCCCCTGGGAGGTGCCGGAGCTGTATGCTTCGGCGTCGCCCACCATCTTCGTAGAAACGTCGACGGCAGGCCCATTGGGAGGTGCCGGAGCTGTATACTCCGGTGTCTCCCACCATCTCCGTAGGTATGTCGACGGCACGCCCCCTGGGGGTGCCGGAGTTGTATGCCCTGGCGTCGCCCACCATTGCTGTAGAAATGTCGACGGTAGGTGTAACACCCTCATTTTCATCCATCATGCATTGCATACATTCTAATACATGTCTAACATTAATCCACATAAAAAGAAATAAGTTGAAAACTTATTTAGAGCGAAACCACACTTAGGAATTTTGGGAAGTGCAGACTAGTCCGTTTTTGGTGTGAACTAGTCCATTTCTCTCTGACCTCCATCGGACATGTCCGTTTTTGCTGCGGAGTAGTCTGTGTTTGCTTCCAGATACTTTCGGACTTGTTCGGTCCATAGTGGACTAGTCCGGTATTCCAATTCCTTGGAAATTTTGCTCAGTCCCTGGACTTGTCCGGGCCTGTCCGGTATTCCAGCGGACTTGTCCATTTTTCCTCTGACTAGAATCCGACTTGTCCAGTTTTGGCCAGACTTGTCTAATTTCCCTCTGACGAAGTTCGGATTTGTCCGATATAGCCCGGACATGTCCGATATCTCTTTGTCTAACTTCGGACTAGTCCGTCCCCTTTTCGGACTTGTCCAGTAAATCGCGACTCCGTGTTGATCTTTTGTTCCACGATTTGTTTTTGGGTTTTACCTTAAGTGGGCCTAACGACGTAATGTCTAACTTTTTTTTTGATCCCATGTGGGACCCCACACTGGCCTCTACCCATCTCAAACTCGAACTCATTGAAACCCTAGCCTCCACCCTCTATATAAACAACCCCACCCCTTGACTTTACGTCCTTTTTCCTCAATTGAAAGTCCACCCAAACCCTAGTTCGTGGAGATCCAACATCAAGGAAGGAGGAGGAGATTCCGAGCAATAAGAAGAAGAGGAGGAAACGAAAGAGGATCAAGATCTCCATCATGTTTTTGTTCTTCATCAACAATTCACCTTCAAGTTCTTCATCAACCCTAGATCATCAAGATCCAAGTGTTGCCTCCAAAACCCATGATCCATTGGAGTTCTAAACACCTGATATACCTTCTACTTCCTTTTTATCACGTGAATTCAACCCCATTTCTCCAAATTCACGTCGATCTAGAAAACCCTAGTTCGCTGTTCCTACGACGGGCGGACTAGTCCGGTCCCAAGCAGACTAGTCCAATTTTGCGATCTATTTCCTGTTGAATTAAATCTAAATTGATTCAAATCAATTCCAAACCCATATAAACTTGTTAAAAACTATTAGAACTAGTTAACATACTTAAAAACTCGTTAACTAGTTTTGCTTTGCATTTGCATTAATCATGCATGTCATGACATATTGAGTAATATATGTGCACATATTGATTGTGATTCTTGTCTTCTATGTTTGTTGCCTGGATTAGACGGATTTGCGCTAGAGAGTGTTGTGTAGGATCTCAAGCACCAAGAATTTGAAGTCTTTAATCCTAATCAAGCCCAGGAGCAAGGAAAGTGTCCTTGAACATATTGATCCTGTTTCTAAAAGAAATATTTTATTTGCAAAAATGCATGCTTGTGTCAATTTGATGGGAATCCAATTATAGGAAGTTTTCTAGATTTGTTTAACCACCCTTGTCACCTGGATTTTATGGTAGAGAGTCGGGAAGGGCTTTTTACCTTTTTGCTTCGCTTAATTAATTGGGATAAGAAAACAACTATACTATTTAATTATGCATAATTGAGATTATGGTTAATATGAACCGGTTAATATGACATGGTAATGGGTGATCTAAGCAAGCATGGTATGTGGATGGGTTGGATGTTATGATGGTTTGGCTTGCTTTAGATCTAAGGACCGGTTCGTGGAGGGACCATCTAGGATTTACAGTGCCACCATGAGGCCAAGTATGAGTGCGGCATAACTGATTAATTACAGTATTGCTAGTACTACGTGGACCATTTGGCGCACTGGGGAAGGGGAGTCGGATTCGGTTTGGATATGGTTGGCAGGACTCCCTGTGATCTGAATGGCACAAGAGGGGGCCCTTGGTTGAAGATGTGCTCAGTTGGAAGCATTGCCACTGGTGAAACGTCAGTGGTGCGTACATGCTAGTAGTCCCTTTGTAAAGGCTATTTTGTGATCTCTTGGCCACACACCTAAGGAAGTTTGAGATGTCATAATTGAGATTCTATAGTCATCGAAAGGTGATGAAATCACAAACACGTGGGTAAAGTGGTACAACCTCTGCAGAGTGTCTAAAAATGATCATGATAGCCGTGCTCCCAGTCATGAGCAACCTGGACCCTCACATGATTAGAGGAACACTTGGGATTTGGGATGGTTTGGTAATGGTTATGGTTGATAATATGGTTATGGCAGGTTATGGAATGGTATTATGGTTTATGGCAATGGATATGGTTAATAGTAATGAGAAATCTGGTATGATGGTGATGGATATGGGATATGGACTGGTATTATGTTATTTCTTATGGTTTATGATGGGTTTACTTCACATACATACATATATATATTTATATATATATATATTTCTTTTAATGTTTTAATGAACTTTTCAGCACTAAGCCTTTATTATTTTTGTCAATTGAATCAGCTACATGTCATAATTTCCACACTTGCTGGGTACGACATGTACTCACCCTTGCAATTCCCCAACCAACATTTGCAGGTCGGATTTGGGAGTATAACGACGATAATACGGAGTTCTAGGCCATGTCTGCCATCATCTTTGCCTGTGGTGCTGATTGGAGCTGCGTTATCCCATTTTCTTAGTTTGCTTAGTTGCTTATTTAGTTATTTCCGCTCCATTAGTTCATACTTGCCATTAATAATCATTAGAGCTTGTATTTGAGGATAATCTGAATTCTATAAAGTGCTTAATTAATCTTGTTCTGTGGTAATTTTTTGTATATCCTTTTGTGTATGCACTCATGTATGTGTGTTGAACGTCATGAGCACACGAATACGTTCACTTGGTTCATTTTCGGAACTGGGTGTCACAAATTGGTACTAGAGCCACATGTTGACTGTAAGATGCAACCTAGATAGAATGGACACTTTAGAGCATATAGGAACACTCAGGAATCAATGTATTTTTTCGTTGGTGTGTTGTTTGCTATATATTGTTTGCTTGTGTGCTTAATAGAGGATTTTGGGATGCTTTAGCATTGTCATGTCCACATAGGCTAGTATAGTTAGTTGCTTACATTCATATCCCTTGATGCATATAGTTGGGGACGCTTTCTAAATTCTTATCTCTCGCTTTTCTACAAATGGTGAGGACTCGCAACCAGAGGGATGGCAATGATGAGGAGGAGAACAATGGAGCACCTCAGAGTAATAATGGACAAGGACCTACCTAGGGAGCTATCAACCTTCAGCAGCTTTTGGCTATGCAAAACAAGCTCATGCAGACCATGATACAGACTATGGGACAGCTGCAGTCTCACAACAACAACAATCAGCCCCACATGCCTCCACCGCCGCCCCCACCTCCTCATAACCGATTGGAAGAGTTCATGAGGACTAGGCCACCGACTTTTGCTCAAGCCGCTGACCCTATGGATGCTGATGATTGGCTCAAGTCTGTGGAGAAGAAGCTAGCTATTGTCCAATGCAGTGATCGGGAGAAGGTGTTGTTCGCGTCTCATCAACTTGTTGGAGCAGCTGCGGATTGGTGGGATTCACTATGCAACGCTCATAAGAACCAGGAGAGGATTACTTCAGCTGAGTTCAAGGAGAGCTTTCGTTCTCATTATGTGCCAGAGGGTGTTATGATTTTGAAGAGGCAAGAATTTGAGAACCTGAGGCAGGGAAGATCGAGTGTGGGTGAATATCTCACCAAATTCACTCAACTCTCAAGATATGCGCCTGAGTATGTGAGCCGGGACAGCTGGAAACAATACTTGTTCATGAGAGGCTTGAACAATGTGATCGAAGTGCCATTGCTGAATTGTGGTTATGCCAACTTCTAGAAGCTAGTGGACAAAGCGATTGTTGGGGAGAACAGGGTCCGTCAGATGGAGCTAGATAACAAGAGGAAAGCGCCATATCAAGGACAGCAACAAGAATGTAATGTGCGCCCTCGCTTTGCACCACCTAATGCGCCTTATTACAGCTCTTCTGCTCCTATACATCACCCTGGATATGCACCACGCCTAGCTCAGTTTGTGCAGCAATGCCCTATCATGCAAGTACCTAGGCCTCCAATGCCTTTTGCGCCTCGTGCCAACTTTCCTAGTGCCAATGTCCAGAATCAAGTTCGTCCCCATGATTCTGGTGTAGTTAGGAAGTGCTATACTTGTGGAGAAGACGCACACCTTGCACATCAATGTCCTAAGTAAGTCCTTGGTCAAGGAAGCAATGCTAAAAGATAGATCCCCAGCCCAATGGAGGAGCATCGCAAGGGAACCGTGGATAGCAGAATTTTGATCGTGGCAACGTGAACCATGTCTCAACGGAGGATGCTCAACAAGAGGATGACGTGGTGATTGGTATGTTTCTCGCAAACTCCAACCAGGCGACTATGTTATTCGATTCTAGAGCATCGAATTCATTCATTGCATTGAAATATGTTGCCAAGTATGGTTTGCCTATCTCTCATATGAAGTTTACTCTATTGGTTAAGTCTCCTGGAGGAGAGATGAGGACAAATATAGTATGTCCAAAAGTAAGCCTTAGAATAAGGGGGTAGACTTCTTTGCCAACCTAATTGTCTTGAATTCTCAAGGATTGGACATTATACTTGGTATGGACTGGTTGAGTAAGCAAAATGGAGTCATTGAATGTGCCACAAAGAAGGTGAAGTTAACCAACGAGGAAGGGATCACCATAGAGTTTGAAGTATCTCAACACGCACCGAAGCAATTGGAGCTGAACCATATGGATGGTGCCGCAATTGAGGGGATTCCAGTGGTGTGTGAATTCTTGGATGTGTTTCCGGATGAGTTGCCAGGTGTGCCACATGATCGAGATATTGAGTTTGTCATTGATTTAATACCTAGAACTGCACCTATAGCTAAGAGGCCATATAGGATGCCTCCTAAGGAGTTAGGGGAGCTCAAGAAGCAAATTCAAGAGAAACTAGAGAAAGGTTTTATTCGCCCCATCTCTTCACCTTGGGGAGCACCCGTTCATTTCGTGGATAAGAAGGATGGATCACAAAGGATGTGTGTGGATTACCGAGCTCTCAATGAGGTGACCATAAAAAACAAGTACACCTTGACACGCACAGAAGACTTGTTTGATCAGATGAAGGGTGCTTGTGTCTTCTCCAAGATTGATTTGAGGTCCGGATACTTTCAAATTAAGATTAGACCATCAGACATACCTAAGACAACTTTTCGAATACGGTATGGGTCCTATGAGTACACCATGATGTCCTTTGGATTGACAAATGCACCTGCATACTTTATTTACCTCTTGAATAAGGTCATTATGGAGTATTTGGAGAAGTTTGTTGTGGTGTTCCTTGATGACATTATGACCTACTCGAAAGATGAGAAGGAGCATGAGGAACACTTGAGGCTTACGTTGTAGAAATTAATGGAGCATCAATTGTATGCCAAGTTTAGCAAGTGCCAATTTTGTTTTAAAGAGGTGTCGTTTCTGGGTCATATCATCTCTGGAGGATGAGTATCGGTTGACCCCAAAAAAGTGAAGGACCTGTTGAAATGGGAACCCTCACAAAATGTAAAGGAAATCCGGAGTTTTCTTGGAATGGCTGGATATTACCGTCGATTTATTGATTTATCAAGGACTTTTCCAAAATAGCCAAGCCCATGTTGGAGTTGCTGACGAAGGGGAAGGCGTTCCAATGGACTCGAGCTTGTCAAGAAAGTTTTGAGGAGTTGAAGAAAAGGTTAACAAGAGCCCCAGTTTTAATATTGTCGGACGTGAGCAAGAGTTTTGATATTTATTGTGATGCATCAAGACAAGGACTTCGATGTGTGCTCATGCAAGAAGGTCAAGTGGTTGCATATGCATCGAGACAATTGAAGAAACATGAGCAAAATTACCCAACACATGATTTGGAACTTGCATCCATGGTAAACACATTGAATATTTGGAGACATTATATCCTTGGAAATAGGTGTGAAATTTATACGAATCATAAGAGTCTCAAGTACATATTCACGCAAGCAGACCTGAATTTGAGGAAACTAAGATGGTTGGAGCTTATCAAGGACTATGATGTGGAAATCAATTATCACCCAGGAAAGGCTAATGTAGTGGCTGATGCTTTGAGTAGGAAAGGGGTAAGTCATCAGCTCACAGTTCGAGAGTTGTCATCCGAATTATGTAAGGATTTGAACGGTTGAATCTTGGATTTGTGAATGTGATGGTAATAATGGAGTTAAATCTGACCTTATAGCAGGAAATTCGAGAGGTTCAAACAAAGGATGGGGAAATTTAGAAAATTAAGTGAAGGACCCAAGAGGGAAGATAATTCATGTTTGACGAGGATGACCATGGTAATTTATGGCTTGGGAAGAGGATTTTTGTGCCCAATGATAAGCATATTCTGGAGACAATACTAAAATAGGAACATGGCTCACCATAATCAATTCACCCAGGTTGTACGAAGATGTACAAGGACTTGAAGACATGTTATTGGTGGGCTAGCATAAAAAAGGACATAGCTGAATATGTAGTGTTGTGTGATGTGTGCCAACGAGTCAAGGCCGGACATCAAAGGCCAGCTGGGTTATTGCAACCATTGAAGATTCTTAAATGGAAGTGGGTGATGAGGACATCACTTCTATGGATACAAACAACACTCCATTGAACATAGAAGATGCAATCAATAGAGTTCACACACAACAATTAATTTTAGAGGTGAGCTCATTCTTATATGTTTCCTTATATATTTTTGAGAATAGATTGCTACCTAATGATTTAATTGTGATTAGGATCCATGTAGAGGTTCAAGGAGTACTTGGAGGAAGTATTAGGGACGTGGAGGACTAGAGAATATGTTCAAAAAAGATGGAAACCGAGCCCAACTTAAAATCGTGTCCAACTCGGAGTTCAGGAGCAGTACAGACTAAAACGGACGCCCAGGATGCATATGGTCTCCGTTTTGGACGTTATACATATGCATGGAAAGGTGAGAGTATAGCCTTTCCAATGCCACTGGTACCATGTCAAAATACCTATGGGGTTGACGGGGATCGTCGAAACAAAATCGCATCAAGTATCTGCTAGGGTGCTGCGCCATCGTATTGGGCCATTGGGCCTTGTATCAAGTATACATCTCTTATTTTTGTGTCTTAGGGTTAGGTCATGACTCCAACACCCCCTTGGACATACTCCCACCTATATATACTCCATGGTGGCCGCCATAAACAATTGGGTTTTGCTTAGATTAATAATATCGTCGTTCTACGGTTTGTGAACCCCCAACTTCGCGATTTCGGATCGTGTCTTCTACGTTCTTGTTTGTGTTCTCGGTTGCACTTGCAGGGATTAGCCTTCTTGGCGAGGTCAAGCGTGTGCTGCATGATTGATCAACCAACGGAGCAGTGGTGTAGTGATTGCAGGGGTATTCAAGCTACTCGAGTGTCGTGGATCATCAATGTCGAGTTCTCTACCTCAATCGACTTATCATTACCTTTCGGAAGATCGGGCCTAATCCTCCTTATCAACTGGTATCAGATTTCCAGGTTGCCCGTTAGGTAATTCATCTATCCATTACATTAGTTTTGTTTTTCGTACCTAGAGTCCACAAAAAAGCCACACAAAAACTTACAGTTTAGTAGATTTGTTCATTACTTTGTCCAAACCACATTAAGCCTTTTGCAACTTTTGTTTTCAGCTTTATTTTGTTGAGTTTGTGTCTGTGGTTGAGTCATATTGCTGGTTTAGAAATTGTTTTTGATCTTAGTTTGAGTTTTGCATTGTCTTCTTTCATCCTTTTGAATCATGTCATCACGTCTAGATTAGATTCATCTTTGTCTTGTTTAGTATTTTTATCATATCTCATACTATGAATTCAGATTTTTGTATTCTTGTACTTTCTAGAAAGATTAAGAAGTTTCCTATAACTTTTGTATTCATGCGTTTTCAAGAAAATAAATTTCTCGAGGTCAAAATAGCATTAGATCCGAATCTGTTATTGACATATAATTTCTGAACAGTTTGTACTTTGAGGCCAATATCTACTATTTTTTCTGATCGGAAATAGGTCTTCCATATAATTAAATTCGAGAGGAGAAATAGGTCTGTAATCTTGCTGCTAAAAGTTTTTAGATTTGGGGCCTATAAGGGTGCCTAATTTTGTTTGTAACTCTGAGCAGAAAATCTATGATAGGGCAACGAGATATCATTGATTGCTTTGCATCGTGTTCTTCTTCTGCAGCACATTCTGGAAAACCAAAGACAAAAGAAAGAGTCAAGTGCAAAATAAGATACAAAAGCCGCACAAAAAAAAGAAAAAAGAAAAATCAGAAATCCTTGTAACTTTTGTGTCCTTAACGCTTTGATGCATGTCTTGCTAGCTTAAACTACTAGAAACATATTTAGAGCAGCAACTTTGACAAGTAATTTGGACACTTATTCAACTTTACTATCTGATTTAATTATTGCTAATCCTTGCTACATATAAAGTGTCATCCAAGCTGCACCTTACTCTTGAGCAGAATCGATACACCTTTGCAATCATCACACACTTCATTGGTTTCTTCATACCGTCCACCGTTCCACCTACAGTGTCGGTAAGAACACTTGTAAGAGTGTGGTAAGACGCTTGAGAGTGTGCGATTCCACTTCCACATTGCCATTATCCTTTGTAGTTGATAGGGATAATATATTTTTGTTGTCTTTTGTTTGCTACTAACAATGTCAGGTAAAAGCAAGAATCATCCATTATATGCTGAGATGATTGACATGATAAAGACGACGATGGAGTTGCTCAGTAAAAATAAAACATCAACCAAGGTTTCACATGACATTCAGACCACCTTTACAACACCTTCCACAAGAAGTAATTACATTCTCCCATCTCTTCCTTCTTATGATGGTTTTGGTTACGAAGAATATATTGCTTCGGAAATAGAGTTGGATAAAATTTTTGGACAATGGCATATGTGTGAGAGGAGAAAGATTATAAATGTTGCTAGTGTGTTAGTTGATTGTGCATTAACTTGGTGGGACAACTTAGGTGATTTAGAAAAACCTCGAACATGGAAATATATGAAAATTCTTATGCGATAAACTTTTGCTAATGTATCTAATTGTAAAGATGAAATACATGAACTTGAGAAGAATTTTCTTGTTGTACCTCCTCCTTTGCCTAACCATTTGCAGGAACATGAACAAATAAATGTAGATGAAAATTTGAGTGAGATGTTGAACAACTCTTCTGAATTTTTTGATGAATCAACTCATAATGCATTTCAATTTCTTGCTGAAAATGAGAGTAATGTTAATGGACAATGCTCTACAGTTAACCAAGGTATGACATTTTCAGATGTGCTGAATTTTTCTACCAATCATGCTATTGATGAGCAGCAACAAGATGAAAATTTTCATAATACACCTTTACCACTAGTTGATTTTCCTACTGATTCTTACAATAAAAATGAGTTGTGTGCTGATAATTATATTGTACCTATGATAGAACAATCAAATGAATTTGATACTTTATCACTCACTTGTGCTGAGATTAAGCATTTGATTCCAATTACATGTGAAATGGATGAGCTGAAATAGTTTTCTTCTCTATATACTTTGGGTTATATTGAATTTGACACTCTTTGTGACCTAGATATTGTAGAGAGAAGAATATTTTCTAAAATTGAATTACCTTTGTTGGCAAAAAATAGTTTTCATACTATAGGGAAATATGAACATAGTGGCATTCTTTCGTGATTCACATAGATTGGAATTCACTTTCTTTAGGGCATGGCATTCAATTCTTACTTCGGGATTCCCTTCTTCTTGAACATTCAATATGGTGCATAGAGTTTACATATGTTAAAATGTGCAAGATCCTTTTGTGCTACAACACCATGGTAAAGTAAATGAATGCACCAATACTAATAATGCCTTGTAAAGTTTTTCTAGTATTTTTTCTTTGTAGTGGGGACAACAAATAAAAGAGAAGTATTGTTCGCTGCGGTTGTGCAATATGGACAACGCTCATACTATTCCCAAAAGCCTCTTTCTTGGACATACAAGCAAGCCGAGGACGACTTGTCATAAAGAAGGGGAGAATAACCATATCATGCACGTAATCATTGCACCTACAAACATGGCACAAAGTTTATTTATTTGGGATCCTGGCTCAAGTGAATGTGCGCTATTATTTGATGGACGAGATCAAGATAGTGCACTATGTCGTCCACCACCTTGGCCCCCTCCTTTCATACATACAAGAACATTTGATGGCGTTGCACATTTGGACCAACACATGAGAGAAGATGAACTTGAGTCGAGGACGACTCCAATTCTAGAAGGGGAAGATGATAAGGACATCACTTCTATGGATACAAACAACACTCCATTGAACGTACAAGATGCAATCAATAGAGTTCACACACAACAATTAATTTTAGAGGTGAGCTCGTTCTTATATGTTCCCATGTTTTTGAGAATAGATTGCTACCTAATGATTTAATTGTGATTAGGATCCATGGAGAGGTTAAAGGAGTACATGTAGGAAGTCTTAGGGACATGGAGCACTAGAGAATACGCTCAGAAAAGATGGAAATCGAGCCCAACTCAAAATCGTGTCCAACTCGGAGTTCAGGAGCAGTTCGCACTAAAACGGACGCCCAGGATGCATACGATCTCCTTTTTGGACGTTCTACATATGCATGGAAAGGGGATAGGATAGCATTTCCAATGCCGCTGGTCCCATGTCAAAATATCTACGGAGTTTACAGTAATCGTCTAAACAAAAACGCATTCAGTATCTGCTAGGGTGCTGCACCACCGTATTGGGCCATTGATCCTTGTTTCAAGTATACATCTCTTATTTTCGTGTCTTAGGGTTAGGTCACAACTCCAACACCCCCTTGGACGTCCTCCTATATATATATACTCCATGGTGGCCTCAATAAACAATTGGGTTTTGCATAGATTAATAATATCACTGTTCTACAGTTTGTGAAACCCCAACTTTGCGATTTCAAATCGTGTCTTCGACGTTCTTGCTTTTGTTCTCGGTTGCACTTGCAGGGATTAGCCTTCTTGGCGATTAAGCGTGTGCATCGTGATTGATAACCAACGGAGCGGTGGTACAGTGATTGCAGGGGTATTCGAGCCGCTCGAGTGCCGCGGATCATCAACGTTGAGTTCTCCACCTCAATCAACTTATCATTGCCTTTCGAAAGATCGGGCCTAGTCCTCCTTATAGTTACCTCTCCCCTTTCCATGCATATGTATAACATCCAAAACGGAGATCGTATGCATCCTAGGCGTTCGTTTTAGTGCGAACTGCTCCTGAACTCCGAGTTGGACACGATTTTGAGTTCGGCTCGGTTTCCATCTTCTTTGAACGTATTCTCTGGTCCTCCACATCCCTAAGACTTCCTCCAAGTACTCCTTGAATCTATCCATGGATCCTAATCACAATTAAATCATTAGGTAGCAATCTATTCTCAAAAACATATAAGAACGAACTCACCTCTGAAATTAATTGTAGTGTGTGAACTCTATTGATTGCATCTTGTATGATAAATGGAGCGTTGTTTGTATCCATAAAAGTGATGCCCTCATCATCCTCACCTTCTTGAATTGGAGTTTTCATCGACTCAAGTTCGTCTTCTCTCATGTGTTGGTCCAAATGTGGAACATCATCAAATCTTCTTGTATGTATGAAAGGAGGAGGCCAAGGTGGTGGATGACATAGTGCACCATCTTGATCTTGTCCATCAAATAAGAGTGCACATTCACTTGAGCTAGGATTCCAAATAAATAAACTGTGTGCCATGTTTGTAGGTGCAATGATTACGTGCATGATCTAGTTAGTGGGAAGAAATTGGTATGGACTTCATAGTTGGATTACCGCGTACCCAGTATGGTTATGATTCCGTTTGGGTAATTGTGGATCGTTTGACCAAGTCAGCTCACTTTATTCCCGTCAAGACCCCCTTTAATGGGGAGAAATTGGCAGAACTGTATATGGGAAGAATAGTGTGTTTGCATGGAGTTCCAAAGAGGATAGTGTCAGATAGAGGTTCTCAATTTATCTCCAGGTTCTGGCAGAAATTGCATGAATCTTTGGGAACAAGATTTAATTTTAGCTTAGCATATCACCCTCAAATGGACGAACAAACTGAAAGGACCAATCAGATTTTAGAGGATATGTTAAGAGCTCGTGCTTTAAAGCATGGAAAAAGTTGGTACAAGAGCTTGCCATATGCGGAATTCTCATACAACAATAGTTACCATTCAAGCTTGAAAATGTCACCCTATGAAGCACTATATGGGAGGAAGTGTAGAACACCCTTGTTCTGAAACGAGACAGGAGAAACTCAAGTATTTGGTCCGGATGTTTTGCTAGAAGCTGAAAAAAGAATCCAGATTATTCGTGAAAACTTGAGGGTTGCTCAATCAAGGCGAAAAGGCTATGCGGACAGTACGAGAAGGAAACTACCCTTTGAAGTGGGAGATTTTGTTTACCTCAAGGTGTCACCAATGAGAGGTTATAAGAGGTTTAACATAAGAGGCAAGCTTGCACCTCGATACATTGGGCCATTCAAGATTTTGGATAAAAGAGGATAAGTAGCATATAAGTTTGAGATGCCAGCTCATATTTCCGACGTTCACGATGTTTTTCATGTTTCCCAGCTCAAGAAGTGTCTAAGAGTGCCAGAAGAACAAGTGCCAATGGAAGAATTGGAACTAGAGGGAGATTTGACTTATGCCAAGCAACCGGTCAAAATCTTGGAAACCAAGAAGAGGGTCATGAGAAACAAGATTATTAGATGGTGTAAAGTTCAATGGAAGCATCACACAGAATCAGAGGCAACTTGGGAGCTGGAGGATGATCTCAAGAAGGATTTTCCCTATCTCTTCTCTTCCACGTCGAATCTCGAGGGTGAGATTCATTTTAAGGGGTAGGTTTGTAACACCCTCATTTTCATCCATCATGCATTGCATACATTCTAATACATGTCTAACATTAATCCACATAAAAATAAATATGTTTAAAACTTATTTAGAGCAAAACCGCACTTAGGAATTCTGCGAAGTGCGGACTAGTCCATTTTTGGTGCGGACTAGTCCGATTTCTCTTTGACAACCATCGAACATGTCCGTTTTTGTTGCAGACTAGTCTGTTTTTGACTCTGGACACATTCGAACTTGTCTAGTCCATAACAGACTAGTCCGGTATTCCAATTCCTTTGAAATTTTTCTAAGTCCCTGGACTTGTCCGGAATTGTCCGGTATTCCAGCGTATTTGTCCGTTTTTCCTCTGACTAAAATCGGACTTGTCTTGTTTTGGCCAGACTTGTGTGATTTCCCTCTGACCAAGTTTGTACTTGTCCAATATAGTCCGTACTTGTCCGATATCTCTTTGTCTAACTTCAGACTAGTCCGTCCCCTTTTCGGACTTGTCCGGTAAATCGCGAATCTGAGATGATCTTTAATTCCACGATTTGTTTTTGGGTTTTACCTTAAGTGGGCCTAAGGACGTCGTGTATAACTCTTTTTTGGAGCCCATGTGGGACCGTATACTGGCCTCTACCCATCTTAAACTCATAGTCATTGAAACCCTAGCCTCCACCCTCTATATAAACAACCCCACCCCTTGACTTTACATCCTTTTGCCTCAATTGAAAGTCCACCCAAACCCTAGTTCGTGGAGAGCCACCATCAAGGAGGGAGGAGGAGATTCCGAGCAAGAAGAAGAAGAGGAGGAAATGAAAGAGGATCAATATCTCCATCAAGTTTTCGTTCTTCATCAACAATTCACCTTCAACTTCTTCATGAACCCTAGATCATCAAGATCCAAGTGTTGCCTTCAAAACCCTTGATCCATGTGAGTTCTAAACACCTGGCATACCTTCTACTTCTTTTTTCTCACGTGAATTCAACACCGTTTCTCCAAATTCATGTCGATCTAGGAAACCCTAGTCCGGTCAAAAGCGGACTAGTCAAATTTTGCGATCTATTTCCTGTTGAATTAAATCTAAATTGGTTCGAATCAATTTCAAACCTGTCTAAACTTGTTAAAAACTATTAGAACTAGTTAACATCATTAACAACTCATTAACTAGTTTTGCTTTGCATTTGCATTAATCATGCATGTCATGACATACTGAGTAATATATGTTCACTTATTGATTGTGATTCTTGTCTTGTATGTTTGTTGTCTGGGTTAGACGGATTTGCGCTAGAGAGTGCTGCGGAGCATCTCCAACACCAAGAATTTGAAGTCTTTGATCCTAATCAAGCTCAGGAGCAAGTCAAGTGTCCTTGAACATATTGATCATGTTTCTAAAATAAATGTTTTGTTTGCAAAACCACATGCTTGTGTCAATTTGATGGGAACCCTATGATAGGAAGTTTACTAGATTTGTTTAACCACCCTTGTCACCTAGAATATATGGTAGAGAGTCAGGAAGGACTTTTTACCTTTTTGCTTCACTTAATTAATTGGGATAAGAAAACAACTATACCATTTAATTATGCATTAATGAGATTATGGTTAATATGAACTAGTTAATATGACATGGTAATGGGTGATCTAAGAAAGCCTGGTATGTGAATGGGTTGGATGTTATGGTGGTTTGGCTTGCTTTAGATTAAGAACCGGTTTTTGGAGTGACCATCCAGGATTTACAATGCCACCACGAGGCCAAGTATGGGTGCGGCGTAGCTGATTAATTGGGGTATTGCTAGTACTGCATGGACCATTTGGCGCACCGGGGAAGGGGGGTCGGATTGGGTTTGGATGTGGTTGGCAGGACTTCCTGGGATCTGAATGGCACGAGAGGGGGCCCTTGGTTGAAGATGTGCTCAGTTGGAGACATCGCCACCGGTGAAACTTCAGTAGGACCGTACATGCTAGTAGTCCCTTTGTAAAGGCTATTTTTTAATCTCTTGACCACACATCTAAGAAAGTGTGATACGGCATAATTGAGATTTTATAGTCATCGAAAGGTGATGAAATCACAAACACGTGGGTACAGCGGTACAACCTCCACAGAGTGTCTAAAAAGTCTCATAATAGTCGTGCTCCTGGTTATGTGCAACCTGGACCCTCACATGATTAGAGGGAAACTTGGGATTTGGGATAGTTTTGTAATGGTTATGGTTGATAATATGGTTATGGCTGGTTATGGAATGGTATTATGGTTTATGGCAATGGATATGGTTAATCGTAATGAGAAATCTGGTATAATGGTGATGGATATGGGATATGGACTGGTATTATGTTATTGCTTATGGTTTATGATGGGTTTACTTCACATACATATAATATATTGCTTTTCAAATATTTTAATATGCTTTTCAGCACTTAGCCTTTATTATGTTCGTCAATTGAATCAGCTACATGACCTATTTTCCACACTTGCTGAGTACGACAAGTACTCACCCTTGCAATTCCCCCACCAATAGTTACTGGTCAGATTTGGGAGTATAATGATGATAATGCAGAGTTCTAGGCCGTGTCTGCTATCAGCTTTGCTTGTGGTGCTGATTGGAGCTGCGTTATCCCTTTTGCTTAGTTGCTTTTTTAGTTATTTCCGCTGCATTAGTTCAAACTTGTCATTAATAATCGTTAGAACTCGTATTTGAGGATAATCTAAATTTTGTAATAAATGTGCTTAATTAATCTTGTTCTGTGGTAATTTTATGTGTATCCTTTTGTGAATGCACTCTTGTATGTGCGTTGAACGTCCTGGGCACACATATGCGTTCACATGGTTCATTTTTGGAATAGGGTGTCACAGCAGGCCTCCTTGAAGGTGTAGGAGCTGTATACTCTGGTGTCGCCCACCATCTTCGTAGGTACGTCGACGGCAGGCCCCCTGGGGGGTGTCGGAGCTAGATGCTCCGGCGTCATCAACCATCGTTGTAGAGTCGTCAACGGCGGGCCCCTGGTGCACAGGCTATCACAAGAGAATCCTTCTAGCAACAAGAGCGAGGCATGAGAGTTTACGCATTTGTCCACACTTGTTGTTGGCGTTAATGTGCTAGGACGTCTATGGCAGGCCCTCTGCGAGGTGCTGGAGTGGAATGCTCCGGCATCATCCACCATCGTCAATGAGTCATCGACTGCAGGCCCCCCGGGAGGTGCCGGAGCTATATGCTCTCGCGTCGCCCACCATCTTCGTAGGGACATTGACGTCAGGCCCATTGGGAGGTGCCAGAGATGTATACTTCGGGGTCTCCCATCATCTTCGTAGATACGTCGACGGCACGCCCCTTGGTGGGTGCCAGAGCTTTATGCTCTGGCGTCGCCCACCATTGCTGTAGAAACATCGACGATAGACCCCCTAAAAGGTGTCGGAGCTGTATACTCTGGTGTCGCCCACCATCTTCGTAGGTACGTCGACGGCAGGCCCCCTGGGGGTGCCAGAGCTAGATGCTTTAATTTCGTCCACCATCTTTGTAAAGTCATTGACAGCGGGCCCCTGGTGCATTGGCTATCGCAAGAGAATCCTGTTAGCAACAAGAGCGAGGCAGGAGAGTTTAGTCATTTGTCCGCGCTTGTTGTTGGCGTTAACGTGCTGGGACATTGATGGCAGGCCCTCTGCGAGGTGCCAGAGCTGAATGCTATGTCGCCATCCACCATCATCATTGAGTCATCGACGACAGGCCCCCTGGGAGGTGTCGAAGTGGTATGCTCCGGTGTTGCCCACCATCTTCGTAGAGACGTCGACAGCAGGCCCCCTGGGAGGTGCCGGAGCTGGATGCTCTGGCGTCACCCATCATCTTGATGAAAACGTCAACGAGAGGGCCTCTGGAAGGTGCCGGAGCTATATAATCCGGCGTTGCCCACCATCTTCGCAGGTACGTTGATGGCAGGCCCCCTGGGGGTGCCAGAGCTAGATGCTCCAGCGTCGTCCATCATCATTGTAGAGTTGTCAACGGCGGGCCCCGGGTGCACAGGCTATCGCAAGAAAATCTTGTTAGCAACAAGAGCAAGGCAGAAGAGTTTACTCATTTGTTCGCGCTTGTTGCTAGCATTAACGTGCTGGGACATCGACAGCAAGACCTCTGCAAGGTGCAGGAGCTGAATGCTCTGGCGTCATCCACCATCATCGTTGAGTCATTGACGGCAGGCCCCCTGAGAGGTGCCGGAGCAGTATGCTCCCGCGTCGCCCACCATCTTCGTAGGGACGTCGATAGTAGGCCCCCTGGGAGGTGCCGAGCTGGATGCTCCGGCGTCGCCCATCATCTTCCTGAAAATGTCGACGGTAGGGCCCCTAGGGGGTGCCGGAGCTAGATGCTTTGGTGTCGTCCACCCTCGTCGTAGAGTCGACGACAGCAGGCCCCTGGTGCACAGCTATCGCAAGAGAATTTTGTTAGCGACAAGAGCGAGGTAGGTGAGTTTACTCATTTGTTCGTGCTTGTTACTAGTGTAAACGTGCTGGGACATCGACAGCAGGCCCTCTGCGAGGTGCCGGAGTTGAATGCTCTGACGTCATACACCATCGTTATTGAGTCATCGACGACAGACCCCTTGGGAGGTGCCGGAGCTGGATGGTCTAGCGTCGCCCATCATCTTTGTAGAAACATCAATGGCAGGCCCCTTGGGAGGTGGCAGAGCTGGATGCTCCGGCGTCACACAACACTGCTGTAGAAATGTCGACGGCAGGCCCCCTGGGAGGTGCGGAGCTGGATACTCCAACGTCGCAACCTGCTTTGTATGTCCTGCACACATAACAGGGGTGCATATTATTTTGCTCACTGGTGATCTTTTCCTATTCTTGAGTATTGTCATGTCTTACAGTCCTGGGCTGGTAGGTGGCGTTTGGGTAATTCAGTCCATTGGCGCTTGGGGTCTTGCTTCCTTCTCATTCGGGGTGTGAGCGTCCAGGCCCTCAGTACTTAGCCGTAGCACTGGAAGGCAAAGCGCACACGCTTAGGGTATAGGACTAGGCCAAGCAAACTACGCGCTCTGGACCTCCAGCTCAGTGTTGGCCTTTCGCGAGGAACCATTTGGCACCCCAGGATCCCAAGTAAGAGGGCAGCCGAGAGGCTCCAAGACACCTTGCAGGTACCTCAAACACGTCCGCCTACAATAGGGTTGCATAACTCTACTAGGGGAGGTATAGAAAAAATTCACCAAGTATATGAAAATAATATACGAAAGATGAGACTAGGTTGTTTGATCACAAAATTAACATGTAATTTAAGGGAATATAAGGGAAAGCATATGGTAAGACAGTGAATTCTTCTAATTGGTGTTCACAGGAGTGGATTGGCTTTTGTGAGACCTATATGTGCTGAATACATTGGCTTTGACAATAAAAGTTTTGAATGCAGCCATAACATCTATGTGTGTTGAATACATTGGTTTTGACAATAAAAGTTTTGAATGCTGCCATAACATCTTTTTAGCAAGGTCCGACTTTAGCTTTGGCATGTTTTTGATAGCTCCGACATGTCTTTGTTAATATCCGATATGTTTTTGCTAGGTCCAACTTGTGTTGGTTAGCTCTGACATGTTTTTCTAGCTTCGGCACTAGGTTGTACTAACTTTGATAAGCTCCGGCGTTAGGTTGTACTAGCTTTGGTAAGCTCCAGCTCAAGCTCCGGTTAGTTTTGGCAAGATTCAGAGCTTGATTGTAATGTTCCTTCTTTTACTGTGAAATTTTTCAAACTTTCTTTTACTGTGAAATGTTTCAAACTTTCTTTACACTTATGGAAAGGTTTCTTATTATTTATTTGCTAAGTTTTTGGTGCGTTTTGGTTGATATGGCTGATCTCGTTTTGCTATGCTTTGCAACATGCTTATGTGAGGTGCTCACGTAAGGTGTTGTGTTCGGAACTAACTTGAGTTAAGTTGTGGACTTGGGCTCGTACGAATTGGTTGTTTATTCATGTGCAGGTGTTTCTTGAGTTTAAGGCGTGGCTGGTGACGGGATCCATTGAACTAGTCTTAGGGAGAAGATGAGGTTCAACAACCAAGTTCGGGAGGAATTGTGGTTGATTTGATCGACAGGTTGCGCAGCATGTTTGAATCAAGAACAATGCATATGAAGGTATCGCGGATGTAGTTGGAAGATGTTTGCATGTATGCGAGGAGTGCATGGACGTGACTACATGGTTCTGAGGCATGATGAAGAGATGTGGATGTAAAGAATCTATCGGAAAGGTCCAACTGACTAGGTTATGGACTCAGGCTGCGGCTGAGATGGGTTTGACTCAAATATGGAAATATTTGAGTTGGTTATGATAGGATTTCATGTGGCTCACGAATTTAAGTTGTTTTAGGAATGTGGGATACGTTCCTAACGTGTTTGGAAGTCTTAAGATTGCTTCTATCTCCGTATAGAAGAGTCCTAAGCAGTTATTGAAAGTTTCGATTCGTGATTTGAGTAGGATTAGAGTCCTAGTTGAGATTGGGTTGGCTTAAGGGCTTGTTATATAAGCAAGGGAGGCCAGAGCTCGTGGTAGAATACTTTGGGTTGTTCCTCTTGTGTTCTATTGAATAAAATTCATAGTAGAAAGGAACTTTTGTGCCTTGTTCGTCCAACTTGTTCCAGACAAGTTTTTCTCGTCGAGTTTTCTGCACAGCACTATCTTTCTTTGGTGGTTTATCATAACTAGAGTTTTACAGATCCAATTGACGTGATTCTTTTTCGGTTGTCTTCACAACTTTATTATCTATCATCTCTCAAAATTTCACGGTCATTGGATATGTGGTTTTTGATCTACACGAGTTTCTTTGCAGCGTTCCAGAACTGTTTTTTACTCAGTATTACAGATTGACCTTTGTTCGATCTTTCGATCATAACTTGGGTTTCTCTCGACGGGTTTGAGAAATTCTCTATGATATCAATCACTTTTGTCACGGTGAAACACGTTTAGATTACTCTCACACACGATTTCTTTAACATATAGTATTTCTGCTGAAGAGGTTGGGAATTAATTGTTTCCGCTGCGTAAGATTTTTAATCTACCATTCACCCCTCCTCTGGTAGCTTTTCAAGTGCTCTTCGATCATACAATTGGTATCAGAGCCACGTTGCTCTAATCTTTTTGATTTGCACGTATTTTGTCTAATCATCATGGAGAAATACACCGCAAAACCTTGTGTGTTTGCTGGTATTGATTTTCAGGTTTGGAGGGCACGCATGGAAGCTTTAATCCAGGAGCAAGGTGAAAGCATCTAGGCCCCCATAAGGTATGGTTTTGGTGATTAATGACAACCATTAGATATCACTAATAAGTTTGTGGATGCAAGGTCTCTCATATAATTCATCACACTTAATGGAAGCTATATTTATATCATCTACTGCTCATTGGATACAATTGGAGACCCCTCAACAAACTATTTTATGAGGTCAATCGATTTTCATGAAGGCTAAAAGAAAAAGCACATATGTCAAAACTATTCCATCAAAATTGACAGCACTCGAGACTTGGTCGTCATCAGAAGAACATTTCAAACCAATGTCTAAGAGGTCACTCGAACAAATTCCAAAAGAATCACTTAGAACAACTCTAAGCAGACAAAATCAACTCACCGGATCATCCGATGTATCCAGAAAACACTACATCAGTCGAGTTGGTTCTGAACAGAAGAAGACCTCAGTCTTGGATATACACCGGATCATCTGATGATGAAGCAAGTGTTACATCGGTCTATCATTCCAGTAAGCAATTTCCCTGGACCAAGTGTAACACCGGACCATCCGATGTATTATAACACATCGGTCAATCATTCCAGTAAGCATTATTTCTGGACGATTCTGGATCAAGTGTCACCGGATTATCCGATGTACAGGTGTATACAACATCAGACGATCAACGGTCATATCTGACACGGTGACATCAGCTAATTTGTATTCGGCCGATGACAACTGAAGGGAGAACATCGGATCATCCGGTGTTTGCAGAACAGTGATGTCAGCCTACTTTTCCAACGGCTATCTCGTGGAAGCTGGCTATTTATACCCCTTCAACCAGTCATTTCGATAAGTCTTGATGCCCAGAGCTACTATACACATTACCAAGCATTCAAGACGTTGAGCAACCACTTCTACATCATTTACACCACTTGTACACCAAGAGATAGGCTAGAACTTACTAGAGATGATGCTTGTGTGCTTCCATTCTTGGTGATTGGAGTCTCTAGTCTAGTGAGAGCTGTAAGGGAGTGTCTCTTGGTGATTGCATTCACCGTGTATCAGTCGGTAATTGGAGATATCCTTCCGGAGCTTGCCAAGTCGGTTGTGGAAGCCCAGAAGATCAAACTTATACAAGGCTTGAGCTCCACCTTGCCGGAGATGGTGAACGGAGACTTTTAGTGAGATCCCTGGTCGTGGAGACTTGGGAGTGGCTACACCCTTTGGTGGGTGCCACAACATGGATGTAGGAAGGTCTTGATAATCTTGCCAAACCACGGGATAAATCACCGTGTCCTCGTGTCTCCTCGGGAGTTTGCACACTCTTCCTTTCCCATTACACTTATGCATTTCATATATCGCAAACTTATTATTCACGTGAATGCATAGGTTGTTTGCATAGGAAATTGGGCGTTTAGTAGTTAAGTTTTTATTGCTTCAATTTTTGAAAAGAAGCCCAATTCACCCCCCCTCTTGGGCATTCAATCCTTACAATTTGTATCGAAGCAAGGTTGCTCATTGAATCATTCTAGCTTCACCGCTAGAGAGCCAAAATGGCCAGGATTGGGGGTTCGGTTCCCATCTTCGAGGGCAATAACTTTGCCTATTGGAAAGCACGCATGCGTGCTTATCTAGAGGCTATTGCTCCCGAGGTATGGGAAGCGACCCATGCGGGGTTTGGTGAGCATAACTACATAGGTGATCAAATCAAGTGGGATGCCAAGGCTAGAAATGCTATTTACGAATGCATAAGTCAAGATGTGTTTGCTAGGATTGCTAGCAAAGAAAAGGCTTGTGAAATTTGGGCTTGCTTGATTGAAATTCATGAGGGTTCTTCACGTGTTAAAGAACTAAAGTATCACATGCTTAAGGCCAAATATGATGAGTTCAAAATGCTACCTCATGAAAATGTCAATGAAATGTTTTCTCGCTTGAATGTTCTTAGTGAGGAAATTAATGCTCTTGATATTGCTTCTCTTGGCAAGGGACTCATCAACTGCAAGTTTCTTATGCTTCTTCCAAATCCAAAGTACAACATCATCAACTCCACGCTTCAAAAGGAATCTCTTGATCACATTGAAGTTTCTGAACTTATTGGAGAGATTCACGCTCATGAGATGAGTGTGCTTGGGATGATGGAGGAATCATCTTCAAAGACAATTGCTCTAAAGTATTCCACTGAGAGAACAAATCTCAAGAAAAAGAAAGTGGTCGAGCCTAGCTCAATTGAAGAAGAGCAAGCATCAAGTGAAGATGACGATGATGAGCTTGAATTGATGATGAGAAAATTCTCTCGCTTGAACTCCAAGATTGTCAAGAAGGGATACACCTTTGATCCCAAAAAGAAAGCATTTCTACCAAGGAAAGATGACAACAAGACCTGCTATAACTGTGGTGATCAAGGCCACATCTCCTATGATTGTCCAAAACTGGACAAAAGAAGAGAGAACCACAAAGGCAAGCATCGGAAGCTTGAGGATATTGAGGATGATGAAGAAGAGGTCAAGCCCAAGCCAAGATTCTTTGGAAAGAAGAAGTATGACAAAGGAAAAAAGGCAAAACTCTTTCCAATAAGAAGAGAAAAGGTCCACAAAAGGTGTTCATGTGTGAGGCAAATGAATGGATCACCGACGAAGAATCTAGTGATGAAGAGAGTGAAGTTGAAGAAGAGAGCTTGGTCGGCCTTGCCATTGCCAACAATGACGATTCATCTCTTCGTCCACCTCCCATGTGCCTCATGGCAAAAGGTAACACCAAGGTATGTGATGACTCTAGCGATGATGAGCTCTCCCCTGGTGACTTAGCTTCATTGATAAATGAATACCACACTATCATTAAAAGGGAAAAGAGTAAGGTCAAGGCTCTTGAAGAAGCTCGTGCTAAGCTCGAGAGTGCTAACCTCGATTTGCTTGACAAGTATGAAAGCATACTTAAGGAGCATGACACGCTCAAATCTCATGTCAAGCAATTTGAGGAGGATAAGGCCCAAATCAAGCTAGATCATCATGAGCTTGATGTAGCACACAAAGCACTCTTGGGAAAGCACAATGAGTTAATCCAAGAGCATCAAGTACTTAACCTTGCTTATGAAGTACTTGATCAAGAATTGAAAACTATAAAGAAAGAAACTCTTAATGATAAGGTATCTATTGTTTCTCATGCCACTAATGTCTTGCATAAGTCTTTGCCTGTGAAAGAGAATGCTAGGGAGAAGGATTTGATGGATGAAATTGGAAGTCTCCGCACTAGTGTGGCAAGACTATCTAAGGGAGAAGGCAAGCACAAAGAAATCCTCTTCCAACAAGCAAAGGCCTTCAACAAGAGAGGACTTCAATCCTTCCGGGTGCCTAACAAAGGAAAGGTGCCCTCACCGGAGCTTAAAACAAGCTTCATCAAGGTAGTTGGTTCTTATTCCCAACATTGCGAGGTCACCAGTCACCATACAAGGGAGTGTCCTCTTCCTAACCGGCCTTCTCCAAAATTGCCTACTAACTACAAGTCTACCTTTGATGATCACTATTATCTATTGATTAAAGTAGATGGCAAGGTGAAGGCAAGGTTCATCGGCAAGGACATGAGGGGCATGAAGGGGAAGCTTCCCAAGCAACTTTGGGTCCCAAAAACACTTGTATTACACATACAAGGACCTAAGTTAGCTTGGGTGCCTAAAATCAAAAATTGAATTCATGTGTGTAGGTGAACTACAAAGCCAGAGGAAAGCATTGGGTACTCGATAGCGGGTGCACTCAACACATGACCGGCAACGATGGTATGTTCACCTCCATAGAGAACCTCGGCAATCATGAACAAGTCACCTTTGGTGATAACTCCAAGGGGAAGGTAATTGGGTTGGGTAAGATTGCAATTTCACATGATTTATCTATTTCAAATGTGTTGTATTTTAAATCACTTAGTTTCAATTTGCTTTCTATTGCACAATTATGTGATCTTGGACTAACGTGCACCTTTGGCAAGAATGATGTTGTTGTGACTAGTGAAACAAGCAAAGAACTAATCTTCAAAGGGTTTCGGCATGGACAGCTTTACCTAGTAGACTTCTCCGAAAAGGATGCTAGCTGACCACTTGTCTTTTCACCAAGACGAGTTTGGGTTGGCTATGTCATCGACGCATCGCTCACATTGGATGAGCAAGCTCAAGAAGTCATTCAAGCTCGGGATGGTGACCGGCGTGAAGGATGTCACATTTGAGAAGAACAAGCTCTGTAGCGCTTGTCAAGCTGGGAAACAAGTTGCTTCACACCACCCGATGAAGACAATGGTGTCAACCTCCAAGCCACTTGAATTGCTCCACATGGACCTCTTCGGACCGCCACATATCAAAGTCTTGGTGGTAATCTCTATTGTCTTGTTATAGTTGATGACTACTCTCGCTATGCTTGGGCATTGTTTCTAGGTGACAAGAGTGAAACTCCGGAAGTGTTCAAGACCTTCGCTAAACGTGCTCAAAGGGAATTTAAACATCCCATCCTCAAGGTTCGGAGTGACCACGGCACCGAATTCAAGAACTACAACATTGGGGAGTGGTGTGATCGTGAAGGCGTGAAACATGAATTTTCAGCCACATACACTCCTCAACAAAATGGTGTCGTTGAAAGGAAGAACAAGACTCTCATCACTCTTGCACGAGCAATGCTTGATGACTATGGCACGTCCGAGAAGTTTTGGGCTGATGCAATCAACACGGTGTGCCATGCCGCAAATCGGATCTATCTACATCGACTACTTCAAAAGACCCCGTACGAACTCCTCATTGGGAGAAATTCCAACATCTCCTATTTTCGAGTCTTCGAGTGCAAGTGCTATATCTACCGCAAGAAAAGGCTCGAGGAGAGTTTTGGTCATGATGAAATAGATGATGAGCCTCTACGAGAAGCTATGAAGAACATCACCATTGGAGACATCAAGCCTAAAGTTGAGGAGAGCCATGATCAAGGGGGAGCTTCAAGTTCCAACATCAACACATCTATGGCACCTCAAGTTGACAAAGGAGAAAAAGATGATCCATTGCCGACACAAGATTCACAAGCCACACAACATCAAGAAGAAGAACAAGTTCATGATCAAGTCCAACCACAAGAAGAGCAACACGCATCACCACCGCCAAGTGCTTCACAACCACTTATGAGGCATGGACGCATCTCTAAGGCGCATCTGATTGATCAAATTATCGGTAGTCTGTCAAGGGGAGTAAGTACACGTTCTCGCCATTTCGCTATGTTTGGTGAGCACTACTGATTTGTTTCATGTGTAGAACCCACTCACATTGAGGAAGCACTCCAATATCCAAATTGGGTAATGGCCATGCAAGAAGAACTCAACAACTTCATCCGCAATGAAGTTTGGGTGTTGGAGGAGTGACCCAAGGAAAAGAACGTCATCAGAACAAAGTGGGTGTACCGCAACAAAAGAGACGAGAACAGTGTTGTGATCCGCAACAAGGCAAGACTTGTGGCCAAGGGTTTCTCGCTAGGTGAAGGACTAGACTTTGGAGAAACATTTGCTCCGGTCGCTCGACTAGAAGCCATCCGTATACTTCTTGCTTTTGCATCACATCATAATATAAAGCTTTATCAAATGGATGTGAAAAATGCCTTTCTTAATGGTTACATTAACGAGCTTGTTTATGTTGAACAACCTCTCGGGTTCGAAGATCTGAGGAATCCTAATCATGTGTATAGGTTATACAATGCGCTCTACGGGCTCAAGCAAGCACCTAGAGCGTGGTATGAACGACTACGGGATTTCTTGATCATGCAAGGATTCAAGATCGGGAGGGTGGACACTACACTCTTCACCAAAGACATCGATGGAGAACTATTTGTTTGTCATATTCATGTCGATGATATTATTTTTGGTTCAACTAAGGAAGCTCTTAGCCATGAGTTTGGCAAAATGATGTCTAGGTAATTCGAGATGTCGATGATTGGAGAGCTCAACTTTTGCCTTGGATTTCAAATCAAGCAACTTCGAGAGGGGACCTTCATCTATCAAGAAAAATATACAATGGACCTCTTGAAGAAATTTGAGATGGGAGATTGTAGCTCAAGAAGTACTCCAATGGCAACAAATTGTCATCTCGATGCGGATAAGGACGGTAAACCTGTTGACCAATCTAATTACCGTTCCATGATAGGTTCATTGCTTTATCTTACCGCATCTAGGCCCGATATCATGTTTAGTGTATGCTTGTGTGCTCACTTTCAAGCGTCACCTAAAGAATCGCATCGAAAGGCGGTCTTTAGGATACTTCGGTATCTCAAGCATACCCCAAGTGTAGGCCTGTGGTACCCCAAAGGTGCTAAATTCCATCTCTTGGGTTACTCGGATTCAGACTTTGCCGGATGCTGTGTGGATTGCAAGAGTACCTCCGGAGGGTGCCACTTGCTTGGGTGTTCCCTAGTATCTTGGTCTAGCAAGAAGCAAAACTCTGTTGCTTTGTCCACTGCGGAAGCAGAATACATAGCTGTCGGTGCATGTTGTGCCCAAATCCTTTATATGAAGCAAACCCTTTTGGACTTTGGTGTTAAATTTGGTTGTGTGCCTCTCCTTTGTGACAATGAAAGTGTGGTTAAGATTGCTAAAAACCCTGTTCAACACTCCCGCACTAAGCACATTGATATTCGCCATCATTTCTTGCGGGACCATGAAGCTAAAGGAGATATCTCCTTGCAAGGTGTTAGGTCCGAAGAACAATTGGCGGATATCTTCACTAAACCACTTGATGAGAAAACCTTTTCTAGACTATGGAGTGAATTAAATGTGCTAGATGCATCAAACATCATGTAAGTTTCCATGGTCATGTAATAATGCATCACATATAGGTTTTGTCTAACTTTCAAAGCATAGGGGCGAGTAAGGGTTAGCTTGGGATGGCGGTTCTTTTGGGTATCCCCAAGACTTGGAGAATGGCTCTCCCTGAAGAAGCCTTTGAAAGGTTCAAATTTGGCAAGATAGATTTAATTTATGTCTTGCATGATGCCTGACATATAGACTTGCACTCACGTTTAATTTCCTGCATTAAAAATTGTTTGGCATTGCATACGGTAGATTGTCACAAAGGGGAACCCACTTCATGAGAAAGAGACTTGTTTGAAATGCAACATCTCAACTCATATGATGTGGAAAGAACAAAGTGTTAGGTGCGTTAATGCCTAAAGGAACATGCTTTAAAGAGATAAAAGTGTTCATCCTCTAGCTCACAAAGCATGGGCCTTACATTTTATTTGGATTTTTTTCCTTGATCTTTCCGGTGTTCTAATTGCTTTAGGGCTTAGCCAAGTTATTGAAAACTAGAGTTAAAGTCTTTTTGAGGGGTTAGGGGTTGCCCAAAAAGTCCTAAGACTTGTGTTTCCCTTTGTTTGTTTAATTCAAAGACATATATGGGCTGTTGTTGATCTTTTGTAGTCATCGGATTATCCGATGCTTAGGGCAGAAGCATCATCAGATCAGTTTTTGCTTAAGTGCAAGGGTCAGCTCAGATAGGAAGTCAAATCAACCAATGCGTTCATTCTGAGAAACATCAGAGCATCCGATGTTCACATTTCTGGAGTTGTGCCAAATTCAACCGATGCTAATCGTTTCCACGTCAGATCATCCGATGCTGAAGGTGCCTCTGGAATAACCTTACTGTACCACTCGACCAATGCACCTCTCATCTAACGTCGGATCATCCGATGTTAAAATTCGAGCTAGGGTTCGGGCCCCACCTATTTAGTGCCTCTCCGTTTCTTCTCTTCTCTCTCCCCGACGCCGCGCTCCCCGTCGCTCTCCGCCGCTGCCGCTCCGTGCCCCTCGCCCTGCCACCGCCCAACCTCTACACTCAGACCGGGATTGCCCTGCCCTCATAGCTTCCTGGTCTAGCTCTAGGTCCGCCTGTTATAGCACCAGTCTTAGCTCCAGTGCCGACCACGCCGATACCGACTATCAGCATGTCACCACTGCTTGCTCCAGGCGCATCGATTCACTCTCCCCTGCCGACTTTGACACTCTTCAGTAGACTCTGGCTTTGGTTGTCGGTGCCCCGCTATCGGCAGTCCAGACTTAGCAGGCACCCTCAGCACCGACAGCAGCTCCTACAACACTGGTCTCCTCCACTCCAGCCTCAGCAGCAGCAGGTAGCACCTCCGACGACAGCACCCCCAACGGCGACCAGATCATCATCGCCCCGAGCGCTCAGGATCCTTAGGCACTCGGCTTCCCTTTTTGGTGTCTTGATGCCAAAGGGGGAGAAGAGTCAGAGTCAGAGGGAGGGATAGCACAGTCCTAGGGGGAGTCCTAGTTGTAGGGGGAGTATTTATTTTGGGAGCTTTTGTAATTTTGGAGCTTTGATATTCTTTTGCTATCTTTGAGTATACGTGTGCCACTTAATTCTCTTATGTTTTAATTGATCTTTTTTTAGCCTTCGAGCTTCATGTGCTGAATCTTGTACTTGTTTCATATCCTTTTGAGTATCGTATTCTCAATTTCATTACTATTATGCTTTACTCGTTGTGTTGTCATCAATCACCAAAAAGTGGGAGATTGAAAGCATCTAGGCCCCCATAAGGTATAGTTTTGATGATTAATGACAACCGTCAGATATTACTAATAAGTTTGTGGATGCAAGGTCTCTCATATAATTCATCACACTTAATGGAAGCTATATTTATATCATCTACTGCTCATTGGATACAATTGGAGACCCCTCAACAAACTATTTTACGAGGTCAATCGATTTTCATGAAGACTAAAATAAAAAGCACATATGTTAAAATTATTCCATCAAAATTGACAGCACTCGAGACTTGGTCGTCATTAGAAGAACATTTCAATCCAATGTCTAACAGGTCACTCGAACAAATTCCAAAAGAATCACTTAGAACAACTCGAAGCAGACAAAATCAACTCATCGGATCATCCGATGTATCAAGAAAACACTACATCGGTCGAGTTGGTTCTGAACAGAAGAAGACCTCAGTCTTGGATATACACCGGATCATCCGATGATGAAGCAAGTGTTACATCGGTCTATCATTCCAGTAAGCAATTTCCCTGGACCAAGTGTAACACCGGACCATCTGATGTACAATTATAACACATCGGTCAATCATTCCAATAAGCATTATTTCTAGACCATTCTGGATCAAGTGTCACCAGATTATCCGATGTACAGGTGTATACAACATCGATCAATCAACGGTCATATCTAACACAGTGACATCAGCTAATTTGTATCCGAACGATGACAAATGAAGGGAGAACATCGGATCATCCGGTGTTTGCAGAACAGTGATGTCAGCCTACTTTTCCAACGGCTATCTCGTGGAAGCTGGCTATTTATACCCCTTCAACTAGTCATTTCGATAAGTCTTGATGCCCGGAGCTACTATACACATTACCAAGCATTCAAGACGTTGAGCAACCACTTCTACATCATTTACACCACTTGTACACCAAGAGATAGGCTAGAACATACTAGAGATGATGCTTGTGTGCTTCCATTCTTTGTGATTGGAGTCTCTAGTCTAGTGAGAGTTGTAAGGGAGTGTCTCTTGGTGATTGCATTCACCATGTCTCAGTCGGTGTTTGGAGAGAGATCCTTCTGGAGCTTGCCAAGTCGGTTGTGGAAGCCCGGAAGATCAAACTTGTACAAGGCTTGAGCTCCACCTTGCCGAAGATGGTGAACGGAGACTTTTAGTGAGATCCCTGGTCATGGAGACTTGGGAGTGGCTACACCCTTTGGTGGGTGTCACAACGTGGATGTAAGAAGGTCTTGGTGATCTTGCCGAACCACGGGATAAATCACCGTGTCCTCGTGTCTCCTCAGGAGTTTGCACACTCTTCCTTTCCTGTTACACTTATGCATTTCATATACCGCAAACTTATTATTCACGTGAATGCATATGTTGTTTGCACAGGGAATTGGGCTTTTAGTAGTTATGTTTTTATTGCTTCAATTTTTGAAAAGATGCCCAATTCACCCCCCCTCTTGGCCATTCGATCCTTACACAAGGCTTTGCAATATAGGAAAAGGTGTACAAGCCTTACGATGTGCCATCAAAGGATCAAGTCACGGCTACAAACATGAGAAATTTCGACAACAACCACAAAGCCCGGAACATGATAGTCCATGGACTAACTCAAAGCGACTTCGACTGTGTTGCACACCTCCGATCGGCGTATGATGTGTAGAGAGCACTTTTGACTACCACAAAGGATCCAACACGATCAAAGAGGTAACACAAGACATGTTCAAAAGGGAATACTTGCGTTTTGAGATGCAGCCCAGTGAGTCAATTGACGATCTCTTTGCTCGCTTTAACAAAATTTTCTGCAACTTGTGTAGTGTCAATGTTAATTTTTCAGATGCTAAAAATTCTAGGCAATTACTAAGTGCATTAGACATGTTAATTTGGGAGATGAAAGTCACATCTATTCGTGAATCTATCATGAATACGCTTACATTAGATGTTCTTTATTCCAAATTGAAAATCATGAAATTGACATAATATCATGTAAGAATCCAAATAAGTCTATTGCATTTGTTTCACAACGTGATATACCTAGCTCCGGCCAATCTTCATTTTGCAATACTCTTGCGTTGTTGTCCTCACTAACCCTGGAGCAGATCGAGGAATTTCCAGAAGAGGAGTTAGCATACATCTCTACTAGGTTCTCAAAAGCATTGCAAAATGTGAGAACTAGAAGGAGAGGAAGCTCCAGACCTCAACGCTGTTTTGAATGTGGTAAGATAGGACACTTTCGTACAGAATGACCTAACCTTTCAGGTCCTACTACTCGTAAAGAAAAACGGAACAAGGTCAAGACCACCTCTGGGAACCCCAACAAGAAAAAGAAGGGTATCATAGGATGCAAGATGATTAACAGCTTCAACACCGCACTTCAAGAGCTCGGTTCAAGTGATGTAGACTTTGAAAGGGATGAAGATGATGACGATCTGGCCAACTTATGCTTCATGGCGGGCAAAACAAAATCAAGATCAAGTCAGGAGGATGTAGAATACAACAATGACGACAATGAGGTATGTTCTACCTGCAACGAAATGTGTGATGCAATTTCTCGTGCAACTATTATTGTCAAGAAAAAGGACAAAAAACTTAGGGATAATGCTGCTAAAATTGAATCACTAGAATCTGAAATCAACCATTTCAAAACTTTGATTCCTAGTGATGATGCATGTCCCTCATGTGACTTAATCTATGAACAATTGTCCACATTAAGAAGTGCACACACCTCCACACATGATAAACTTGAGTTAGAGATTGAAAAGAACAGAGTGCTTGCTGCACTTAATGATAAAAACTTAAAAGATGCTAGCTCTTCTACCATTGTTTTGCATTTTTCTACTTGTGATGACCTTAATAAAAAACTGCATGATGCTATGAATGAAATTTCTATATTGAACAATGCTTTACGCTCTCATGAAGTTAAATATTGTTTCAATTGTAAACTAAAAAGAAAAAATTCATGTTAAAACTGCCTAGACTTGTCTAAGAAACATGACAACATGAATAGGACACTGGAGCGGTTTTATAATGGGAATAAGAATTTGAACTTGCTATTGAATTCTTATAAATCTTGCAATGATAAAACTGGTTTAGGTTTTGATTCTCATGCTCATTCTAAAGCACATCCACCTAAAATTATAATGTCATTAGGAAGTGGTTTGATTCAAATAGTTCCTAAACAAAAAGAAGTGGTTTTCAAATCTGCAGGATTGTTGTCTCATTCGATTTCAAATTAGAATGTTGCTTGCTCATCTAGACATCAACACAAAGTTAAATTTCATTGTACCTACTGTGGTAGAGATGGTCATGTCATAGATTTTTGTTATAGCCTAGCTAAACAACAGAAAAAGAAAAGAATGATTGCTAGATCTCATAACTTTCATGCTGAATTTGGTGCACATGCTAAACTAAATGATAGGAACATGCAACCTGCTGTAATGAGTCGAAAACGTGCAAAGTTTGCTCCCAAACCTACTGTTTTTTGTACTACACATGTAACATCTCGTAGGTCAGTAGTGTGGCTACAAAAATTCTCAAGCTTTGGCTCATAAACCTTCTGTTTTATCTCAGCTTTTGTGTGTTATTCCTGCTGCACGTCGTGTGACTCAATACTAGATTCCTAAATGCCTGCTGACTAACCCCAGTATTGAGTCATCGACATATTGTGCTTTAATGTAGGTTACACGCTTGAGGAAGAAGAACATATGGATTGTGGATTCAGGATGCTCATGCCACACGACCGGTAATAAAGAATGGTTCTACTCCCTCTCTTTTGTGTCACGTGTAGAGAATGTTACTTTTGCCAATAATTCTTCAACTCCTATAATTGCTAAGGGTTTGGTTAGAGTAAATTATCACTACACTTTAAAGGAAGTGGGACTTGTCAAAAAATTCAAATACAACTTGTTTTCTGTTTCACAACTGCTAGATGAAAATCTGGAAATTATATTCACTAAAAATTGCTGCAAAGCTATAAATTCAAATAATGAGCTTATTTTTAACATGTCTCGGTTTGGAAGAGTTTTTAAAGCTGATTTTGATATGTCTTCCTCTAGGCATAGGTGTCTAGTTGCTAATGATTCAAAGGACATATATTTTTGGCATTGTAGACTTGGTCATGTAGGCTTTGATCATCTAACACGTGTTAGTACTCTTGATCGCATATGTGGGCTGCCTAAGCTTAAAGGGGATAAAGAAATTGTGTGCTCTTTTTGTAGACATGCTAAGATGGTTGCAGGTTCACATACTCCTCTTACAATGATCATGACAACTGAACCGGGTCAACTTTTGCACCTTGACACCGTAGGACCTTCATGTGTTCAATCCTTCGGAGGTAAATGGTATGTTCTTGTGATTGTTGATTATTATTCTAGATACTCTTGGGTTTACTTTATGACATATAAGAATGAATCTTTTAGTCACTTTAGAACTTTATTTCTTAGATTATCAATTGATCACCCATGATCTTCAAAAGCAATTAGAAGTGATAACGGAACCGAATTTAAAAATCAATCATTTGATCACATTTGTGCTGAAAATAGAATAGATCATCAATTATCTTCACCATATGTACTTCAACAAAATGGTGTTGTAAAAAGAAAGAACAGAACCTTAGTTGAGATGGCTAGGACTATGATTGATGAATATCAAACTCCTAGGAAATTTTGGGCTGATGCGATTACAACTGCTTGTTATGTCTCAAATCGTGTTTTCTTGCACGCTAAGCTAGGTAAAACACCATATGAGCTCCGGTTTGGACATAGGCCTAGTGTTACATACTTTCGGGTCTTTGGTTGCAAAAGCTTTGTTAAGAAACATGGTAATTTTGATAAATTTGAACCTAGATCTGTTGATGGCATGTTTCTTGGTTATCCATCTCATACTAGAGGCTACCGTGTACTTTTACTTGACACTAACAAAATTGTGGAGACTTGTGAGGTGTATTTTGATGAAGCTAGCCCAAGTACTAGCTCAAACATTGCAGGTCCAGATCCATATCCGCATGGGGAGAGCATTTTCGTTGAAGATGAGGAAGAGGTGGAGCTACTGCCCAAAAATTCAGCAACTAATGACACTGTTCCAGCTCCTGATTTTGATTCACAGCCAGCACCGATGACCACCATTGTTGGTCCAGATCCTCCTCAAGTCACAAGCTCATCAATTTGTGATGAACATGAAGAAGAAGAAGCTTGTGAAGTGTCCACTCTCCTCCAGATTCTCAAAAGTCATCCTCCACAACAGATGATTGGAAGCTTGCATGAACAAGTCACACGGTCCAGGTTTTGCTATCCAAACTCTCATGCTCATTCTACTTTTGTTGCTTCTCTTGAACCCAAAGATATATCACACGCACTCACTAATGAATCTTGCATTATTGCCATGCAAGAAGAGTTAGAATTTTTTTTTAAAAAAAATAATGTTTGGAAACTTGTACCTCCACCTCAAGGTCACACTTTAATTGCAACTAAATGGGTGTTTAAAAATAAACAAAGTGAGGATGGGGTTGTGGTTAAGAATAAGGCTAGGTTGGTTGCTCACGGTTTCACTCAAGTTGAAGGTCTAGATTTTGATGAAACTTTTGCTCCTGTTGCTAGATTAGAAGCCATAAGAATTTTGTTAGCTTTTGCTGCATCTAAAGGTTTTAAGCTTTACCAAATGGATCTTAAAAGTGATTTTCTTAATAGATACATAGGTGAGGAGGTTTATGTCAAAAAACTACAGGGTTTTGAAAATTCAGATTATCCTAATCATGTTTACAAACTGTCCAAAGCCATGTACGGTCTCAAACAAGCCCCTAGAGCATGGTATGATTGGTTAAAAACATTCTTGCTTGAAAAGGGGTTTACCATGGGCAAGGTTGATAAAACTCTTTTTGTTTTTAAGCATGGCAATGACTCATTATTCGTTCAAGTGTATGTGGATGATATTATCTTTGGTTGTGCTTCTCATGATCTTGTATCCATGTTTTCAGGTATGATGAGTTCAGAATTTGAGATGAGTATGATGGGAGAATTCACGTACTTTTTGGGGCTGCAAATCAAGCAAACCAAGGAGCGTACCTTTGTGCATCAAACGAAGTATACAAAATACCTTCTAAGGTGCTTCAACATGGACAAAAGAAAGCCTTTTCAAACACCAACGGGAACAGCAACAAAACTTGAACTTGATGAAGATGGTGAACCCGTGGATCAAAAAGAATATATAAGCATGATCGGATCACTTTTGTACCTCACGACATCAAGACCGGACATACAATTCAGCGTATGTCTTTGTGCACGGTTTCAAGCCTCCCGACATGCTTCACATCGTCAAGCCGTCAAAAGGATTCTCAGGACTTACATAAAACCCAAGAATTTGGCATTTTTCTTCCTTCTTCCTCAATCATTACTTTGAAAGCTCTTTCGGATGCTGATTTTGGGGGTTGTAGGATTGATAGGAAAAGTACTTCTGATGCTTGACATTTTTTGGTAATTCACTTGTTGCTTGGTCCTCTGGAAAACAAAACCCAGTTACACAATCCACAGTTGAATCTGAATATGTAGCTGCTACTAGTGCTTGCTCACAAATTCTTTGGATTGTTCAAACGCTTATAGACTTTGGGGTTGATCTAGATAGTGTTCCACTGTTTTGTGATAACACTAGTGCCATTTGTATTGCTAAAAACCCCGTGCAACATTCTAGAACTAAGCACGTTGACATTAGGTATCACTTTCCCTGTGATAATTTTGAAAAAGGAAACATTATACTTCACCATGTAGATACCGAACAACAATTGGCTGACATTTTTAAAAAACCTTTGGATTTCACTCGTTTTTGTTTTATTCGTAGTGAAATAGGGGTTATGCATCCTCATGGCTTACATTGACGGGGAGTTTTGAAACTTGAGAATTCTATGTGTGAATCTGAAATTAAAATAATATGAGCATAATATTTCATACATATATGACTTTGTGATTTCTTTTACATGCTGAAAGTTCTTACTACATTACTCGTGTTATAAATTTTGTAGTTTTTGCCATTTCTAGTAATTGGAATAATTACTTACACTAAATCTGGTCATGGTCGAACTTTCTTGCTATTTTGAACTTGTTGCATTCTCACAAGTGCTTTTAATCATAAAGAATAAATCACGTAATAAACTCACATGTTGAGTTTTTGTGAACAAATATAAATTGAGAAATGATCAAGGGAATATGCATACATCGCACTTCTTATTTTGACATGGCTTATTATTGCACTTAGATATGAACTTGAAAGAAGTTGTGTATGACTAAAATCATGTCCTGAAGCTTATGATTGACAAATGACATAGGCTTGGCTTGGTTGGTTAGAATAAGGCAGGTGCGCATATAGTCTCTTGCAAATGTCATATAATCAAAATTTGTGATTTGAAAAATAATAAAATACAGCAACAAGTGTCATGCTTTCAGGTTTTGAAATAGTTAAGTTTGTGAGATCATGACTTGCTTAAATTAAAAATTACACTTGATCTCTAGCATCGCTTACACTATTTTATGTATCTCATTGATGTGATAGTGTAAGTTACTTGATAGTATGACTTGGATGAGCTCTGTTTTATATGTATATGTTATAATATGCTCATAAAAATTAAAATTTCTCTATTGTACCTTGTTGAATACATTGTAAAAGGGGGAGAGATAATATATGAATTTCTAACATTTTTAGCGATAAGTATGCAAGGGGGCGAAATTGATTACACATTGCACATATTCACAATTGTTTTGGCACGATTCTTCTCAGGGGGAGAATTTGTTTTTCTTCTCATTTTATTTCTGTTTTACAAAGGGGGAGAAATTGTTTTCAAAACTTTTCATGCGAATAAGCCAATATTCGGATCTTAAGTGGTGTTGCCAATGCATTCATCAATGGGAAGATTGTGAGACCTATGTGTGCTAAATACATTGGCTTTGACAATTAAAGTTTTGAATGCTGCCATAACATCTATGTGTTATGAATACATTGGTTTTGACAATAAAAGTTTTGAATGCTGCCATAACATCTTTTTAGCAAGGTCCGACTTTAGCTCCGGCATGTTTTTGATAGCTCCGGTGTCGGTACCTTGCGTACTGGATATCCCTTGGGACTGCAAAGAGAGCAAAGGAACTCCACTTATCTGAGTTGAAGACCTCCAAAGGCCCCACGTGTCACTCAGAACTGGACCTGCCTCCCCTCTATGGTTAGTCCCAGTGCCGCCACGTGTATCATGAAACCGGAGCTACACTCCGTACATGGGATAGCTCCAGACTATATACCTGTGTGGCACCCTCGGACCTAACCCCCAACATAGGGAAGCTCTGGTACCGACACGTGTACAAGAGCACCGGACCTACTCGTCCAAGACAGTAAGCTCCGGAGCTGCCACGCGTCCAGCCGCCGGACCTTCAACCTCAACAAGCAGACCGGTAGACCTCCAACGGCTCAGACCTTCAAGGAACAATTAAAGCTTCAAGACCCGATTATGTGTCATTAATGCCATCTTAATGACACACGATCGGAGGACCCTTAATACCAGTAACGCCGCTATCAAGGCGTGTTACCACGCTGTTAAGGGAAATTAAGTACATTGACTATGTATTAAGCATCAGTAACCACGAGGGCCACATGTCGGGCCAGGCTAATGATGTAACGGCCAACCCTTGTACTATAAAAAGACTGACCGAGCGATACACAGGAGGGGGCCACACGCGCCTAAGACTCCCAGACACTCTAGTCTCTCACACTCAAGCGCTCAGACGCCCAATACAACAACAACACACACTCGTGGAGTAGGGTATTACACTTAGGCGGCCCGAACCACGTAAATACTTGTGTCAACTCGCCACCTTCTTCCGAATCTCCGCGCGCCCACAACCGAACTAAGAACTTCGCGGGCTGCCAATGGTAGTACCAGGAGAATTTCCGGTATCACACTCCGACAGTTGGCACGCCAGGTAGGGGCCGCCTGAGATTCAAAGATGGTGAATTCTGCTGCTGGATTGTCCAATGGCAACCACGCTGAGCAACCTGCTGGGGGCAATCCCTCCAACATGCAGCAGCCAACAGGTGTTGTGGCTCCAGCAGGAGTCATGCCACCACCCTCACCATCCGCACCGGCGAATCAAGCTGGACAGCAAGATGGGGCATCTGCATCGATCACTACATCGGCAAACAACAACCCTGTACATGTGCTTCATGCTGTGCGTGCTCTTATCCAACGTCCACCGCCTCCAGGAGCATCTCAAGGTGCAATGGAGCAGTGGAGAGCTGATGTGGATCATTTGGTTGCAGTAGCAGTCGATCGCATCAGCAATCAAGGTCCTCCCCCCTCGGGGCAGGCCCAATCGCAGCATCAGATCTTGTCGGGTAGACTTGGTCTGCACACTTCACAGCACAGGAGGAGTGCTGCATCTCAACAGGCGACGTTGCTGCCTTTCGGGGCGCAACATACTCATACGATAACGAGGCTTTCGACTCATGACCTCCGGGCAGAGCTCGATCGTCGTTACCATCAACAGGACGGCCGCTTCCACATCGAGCATGCTCGCGAGAGGCGAGAGGCTCGAGAAAGCCCTGCTCCTGAGGGAGTAGGTGGAGGATGTTCTGCCATGGCCATGCACCTATGCATGGTCAGATGGCCGCAGAAGTTCCGGCCTCACCCGCCGGAGAAATTTGACGGGACTGTCAATCCCGCAGAATTTCTCCAAATCTACTCCACTTCTATCCTTGCGGCTGGGGGAAATGAGGCCGTGATGGCCAATTATTTCCCTGTGGCTTTAACTGGGACCGCCAGGTCTTGGTTCATGAGCCTTCCGCCTGACTCCATCAACAGTTGGGCGGAGTTGTGCCAACAGTTCACCACCAATTTTGGGAGCTCATACACCCGACCAGGCACAGAACTGGACCTTTTTGCTGTCAAGCAAAAAGGGGGAGAGTCCGTGCGATCTTTCATCCAGAGGTTCTCCCAGGTACGGAATACCATTCCTTCTATCTCAATCGCTTCTGTTATTATAGCATTCAGACAGGGCGTTCGAGACAAGAAGATGTTGGAGAAGCAAGCGACCAAGGAAGTCACCAGCATTAGGGAACTCCTCAGCTTGGCAGACAAGTGCACCAAGGCTGCGGAGGGCCGTGAAATGCAATCCCAACCACCTCCAGAGGCCAACAAAAAATCATCCAAGGGTGAAGCCACTACCTCTGGGACTGGCAAGAAGAAGAAAAAGTCCAATAGCAAGAAGAAGTCGTCGGCTGGCACACCTACTGCTGCAGCTGTTGCAACTCTAGGTGGTCAGGGACCACGCCCCGAGAAACGACCTCGGCCATTGTCTGAAGACGGTTGTAGCTACAAGATGTGGTGTCCCATACACAAGACGAACAGCCACAACCTGGAAGGCCGCCAAGAGGTCCAGAACCTTGTCGAGTGTTACAACAAGCGTCGGGAAGAAGCTCCTTTTCGTCAAAGGGAAGGAAAACAAAAAGTCGACGAAGCTCCGGCTGAATAGGAGTTAGGCTTTAAGGACCCTAAAAAGGTCTTGAAGGTTGTTTACACCTCCGTTGACGACAATTCCGACGTCTCCGACAACGAACATCTGAAGACCATGAACACCATCTTTGGTGGTTCGTGGGACATCACCTCTCGCCGTGTCCTCAAGATAATGCGGCGGGACATGGCCTCTGTAGCTCCCACCGCCAGGGCGGAGCCTTATCGGAAGTGGATGGATACTGCCATCACCTTCAATGCTTCCGACTGCCCTCGGAACATGATCGGAGCTGGTCAACTTCCACATATGGTATCTTCGACCATCAACAACATCCAGCTCCTCCACATAATGGTGGATGGAGGTTCGCGGCTGAACCTCATAAGCTTTGAAGCCTTCGTCAAGCTTCAGCTCCAACCTTTGGATCTTCACCCCTCTCGACCTTTCTCCAGAGTAGGTCCGGGGGCCATCACTCCACTCGGTGCCATTACTCTCCCGGTGACCTTCGGGACCCGGGAGAATTACAGGACTAGGAAGTTTGTCTTCGACGTGGCACAAATCAACTTGCCATTCAACGCCATCTTGGGTAGACCAGCCTTGTACAAATTCATGGCTGCTGCTCATTATGGCTAATTGGTGTTGAAGATGCCTACACCCTCAGGCGTTCTCCGGATCTGCGGAGATCGCACCACCGGAGTTACTGCTCTAGAAGAACTCCATGCGCTTGCTACAGCATAGGAGGAAGAATCCGGAAAGGATCAAGCTCTGAAGCCTCTGAGCATTCGTTATCAAGGCTCAACCTCTGCACCTCATGTGCAACCAAGCGGCGACACCGACATTTCCGTCAAAGTCGTCCAAATTGGTTCCAACGCCGCTCAGACCACTCGTATATCGGGAGGTCTGAATGAAAAATAGGAACTCGCGCTCATCACTTTCCTCCGACCTAATGTCGACGTGTTTGCCTGGCAACCGTCACAAATTCCTGGGATCCCTAGGGAAGTTATTGAGCATAATCTGAAGATCTATCCCGACACTCAGCCTGTACATCAGAAGCCTCGGAAGCAATCAGTAGAGCAACAAAACTTCATACGTCAGGAAGTGAAGAAGTTGCTCGAAGCTGGATTCATCCGGGAAGTCTTCCACCCAAAATGGCTAGCAAACCCTGTTGTTGTACCTAAGGCCGGCGGGAAGCTTCAGATGTGTATCGACTACACTACACTGTATAAGGCATGTCCAAAGGATCCATTTCCACTACCTATAATAGATAAGATAGTGGATTCCACCTTCGGGTGTGAATTACTGTGTTTCCTAGATGCATATTCTGGATATCATCAAATCAGAATGTCTAGGGAGGATGATGAGCATACTTCCTTCATCATAGTAGATGGATTGTACTGTTATACTGCCATGCCATTCGGTCTCAAAAACGCTGCTTCAACATTTGTGCAAGCTATGTACAAAACTTTTGGAGAGCTCATTAGAGATGTAGTGGAAGTGTACGTCGATGACATCATCATCAAGATCAAGAACAAGGAGTCATTTCTTGACACATGCAAGCTGTCTTCAACAAGTTGTGGATCACACGCACGAAGCTAAACCCGGACAAGTGTGTCTTCGGGGTTAGCTCCGGAAAGCTTCTTGGATTCTTGGTAAACCACCTAGGAATAGAAGCGAATCTGGCAAAGAGTAAAGCTATTGAATACATGCGGCCACCAGCCAGCATCAAGGATATCCAGAAGCTGACTGGCTGTCTAGCTGCCCTCTGCTGGTTCATCTCAAGACTGACAGAACGGGCGCCACCCTTCATCAAATTATTGAGGAAGTCCGGACCATTCCAATGGTCTGAAGAAGCAGAAAAGGCTTTCAAAGAGCTAAAGTAGCTCCTCACCACTCTACCAACTTTGGTAGCTCCGAATCCTTGTGAGCCACTTCTGCTTTACATTTCGGCAACTGACAAAGTTGTCAGCATGGTCCTGGTTGCGGAAAGACCAGAACCATCTCCAGTTCAGGAATCCAGACCCCTCTGGGAGGGTTCGGAGCTACCTGAAGGCGAGTCTGGGTCCCATCCCCCAGACCCGGATACTCGCGGTGACACGCCAGAGGATCAATCTCCTTCAAATGGAGGAGTTACTGTTGCCGAACAAGAAGATCCGGATCCCTCCGAGAAGGTCTGGGTCACTTCAGAAGAAGCTTCAGGTTCCTCTAGCAAGAACCTGGAGGTCCCCGAAGAAGGTCCGGACCCCTCCGGGAGGGTCCGGGTTGATGAGGAGGAAGCTCCGGGCCCCTCCGGGAGGGTCCGGACAGTCCAGCGTCCAGTGTACTTCATCAGTGAAGTACTTCATGACGCTAAGACTCGGTATCTAGAAGTGCATAAGCTGCTCTACGTAGTTCTTATCGCTTCTAGGAAGCTTCGTCACTACTTCCAAGCTCACATGATTTCAGTGGTAACCTCTTATCCATTGCGTGCAATCTTGCATAACCCCAACTCTACTAGGAACATTGCAAAGTGGGCAGCGGAATTGGCCAAGTTCGATCTTGAATTTGTCCCGAGACAAGAGATCAAGAGTCAAGTATTGGCAGACTTCATGGCGGAATGGACCCCCTCTCCATCAAATCCTGGGGGCTCCAGTGAGCAGAAGTCGGAACCCAAGGTCTGGTCTTCACCGAGCCTCACTGGACTCTCTACTTCGACGGCTCCGTGCAGAAGTAGGGGGCGGAGCTGGAGTCCTTCTCCTCGCCCCGACCGGGGAGAAGGTCAAATACATGGTTCACCTTGACTTCAAGGCGACCAACAACATGGCAGAGTATGAAACACTAATCTATGGGCTCAAGGTGGCACTATCATATGGTGTCAAGCAACTGTTGGTAAAGGGTGATTCGCAGCTCATTATAAAACAAGTCAAAGGTCAATGCTGCTGCAACAACCCTCAACTAGCTGCATATCTACTTGAAGTCCAGAAGCTTCAGAAGGACTTCGAAGTCCTGGATCTTTGCCATGTCCAGCGTCTCAACAACGCTGAAGCTGACGAACTCTCGACGAAAGCTTCAACCAGAGCTCCGGTTCCCCACGAAACCTTCGTCCGGTGATTGTCAAGACCAACAGCTCAGCCTGCCAAACTGAGCGAATGGGGCGAGACCAGCACCTCGAAGCTGGCGGTCCTTATGGCCCTGTTACTATGACATCCATCAAGGGTCGTAGGTGCTGCAGGAAGCTCCGAGCACCCCAGCACGCAAGACTCAGAAGCTCAAGTCAGCTCCGATGCATGGATCTCGGAGATCCGGAGCTACTTGAAAGACAACATCCTTCCTGAAAATAATGTATCTACTCACCAGATAGTCTGATTGGCTAAAAGATACACACTGGTAGAAGGGGATCTCTAACGGCGTGGTGCCAACGGCGTCCTAATGCGGGCTGCAAGCTCCTTGCAAAAATCCATAGAGGCGAGTGTGGGAACCACGCGTCTGCCCGCACGTTGGTCGGTAAAGCCTTCCGGCATGGTTTTTACTGGTCGACAAAACTCCAGGATGCAACCGAGGTAGTGAAGAAATGCGAAGTATGCCAGTTCCATGCGAAGCAAATTCACACACCAGCTCAACCCCTACAAATGATACGTCCTACATGGCCATTCGCTCTGTGGGGGATGGATATCTTGGGACCATTCCCTAGAGCCGTCGGAGGTTACAAGTTCCTGTATGTCGCCATCGACAAGTTCACCAAGTGGTTGGAAGCAACTCCAGTTGTGACAATAAACAAGCAATCAGCTATCAATTTCTTGCAGTCCATAGTATGCAGATTTGGAGTCCCAAACAAGATCATAACTGACAATGGGACCCAATTCACAAGCTCTGCATTCCAAGGATATTGCGAAGACCTCGACATTCAAGTTAGCTATGCCTCCATAGCTCACCCGGCAAGCAATGGCCAAGCTGAGAGAGCAAATGCAAAAATACTAAAAGGACTCAAGACGCGCACATATTAGTGCCTGAAAAAACATGGAGTCAACTGGATTGAAGAGCTTCCACCCACCTTGTGGGCAAATACGACAACTCAAAACCAGTCAACTGGAGAGACACGCTTCTTCCTGGTGTACGGAGCTGATGCAGTCCTTCCTTCGTAAATCACCTTGGGGTCGCTCCAAGTCCGGGCCTTCAACGAAGCCACGCAGGACCAGGTCCGGCGTGAAGACCTTGACCTCGTTGAAGAGGGAAGGTGCCAAGCAGCTGTTCGAAATGCACGATACCGCCAAGGGCTCCGGTGCTATCACCAAAGGCATGTGCATAACTGACAGCTCGAGGAAGGTGATCTGGTGCTACGGAGAATAAAAACTCGAGAAGGGTTAAACAAACTTTCCCCCAGCTGGGAAGGACCCTTTCGAGTAATCAAAGTATCCCGTCCCGGATGCGTTCGCTTGGCAACCGAGGATGGGACACCGCTTCCTAATCCTTGGAACATTGAGCACCTCCGTAATTTCTATGCTTAATATCACAGAGGTGAGTCTGTAATTGCATATGATGTATGTTATAGCGTCATTGTACAAGTGGGGTAGCTCCTACGGGAGAACAGCCGGACCTTTCTCGGAAGGTCCGCAAGGTTCAGGCAACCTTTGACACAGTCTCAGAACTAAAAGTGTAGCTAGTAACCTTGGGTCAAACGTGAAATGCAACACACTTAGCCTGGTTTCGTACCCTAAGAGTGTACTTGTTTCCCCTGTACCCCGGACCTATAATGAAAGACATCATTATGTGAAAACAAACTCCACGTGCATTTATTTTGTACAGGCTCATTCTTTTTTATTTTTCTCTTTCTTGTCTATAACAAAGTTGTGCAATTCTCAAGAAAATTTTGCTCAAACTATTCATGTATAATCCAAGTTGCATTGTTAATTCTTTTGGGTCTTTGAATGGCCTACTCGCCTGAACGCCAAGCCAATCTAGGTCCGGAGTTGAATGTAGGCCTAGAGGGGGGTGAATAGGCCTTTTTGATTTTTCTCGGTTCCTGTAACACTCAGCAACAATGTCAAAACCAGAGATATCGGACTAGTCCGGTTTTCACGGGCTAGGATGATCAAGTTCAGACAAATTGATTGATTCTTTAATGTTTGTAGCGGAAATATAAACTTGAATCTCAATTTAATAGTTGTATGTCAGATTCTATTGTAGTTAAAGCTCTTGATCAACAATTAGACTTAGATTGAATAAAGTGAATCAAACCCTAGATTAAGTTGATCAAATTAGATGATGAACACAAAAAGGACAAGACACACGATTTATCCCGTGGTTCGGCTACCACGAAGGCAACCTACGTCCACGTTGAGGAGCCCACAAAAGGACCGGGTCTTCTCCAACCCTTTCCTCGTCGGATCGCCACGAAGGCCAATCCTCTTCCACTACTCACAAGGGGTAAATAACCAAGTTAAAGGGGCGTTCTCACACGTTGAGAGCTCCCTTGATTACAACTCACAATGACACCAATAACACACTCGAAAATTACAAATTGAAACGTAAGAGTGTGTTAGAGAATCAAACCAAGAGCTCAATGATGTGTGCTAAGTGTCTCTCCAATGATCTAGAAGTGATCTTCAATGGATTGATTGATTTTGCACTTAATTTCGTGGAGAGAGATGGTTTTTGAGTCTCTTGGGAGGTGTGACGGCGCTAGGGTTCGAGAGGTTGTAAAAGTGGGCCGTGCACCTCTATTTATATGGGGTTCCTAAAAGTGACCGTTAGGGTTCAGAAAGATCGGACTGGTCCGTGGTGGTCACCGGACTAGTCCGGTGTGCTGTGTGTAGCAAACCCTAAGTGTCCAGGAATATCGGACTAGTCCGGTTGACAACGGACTTGTCCGATTTCACTACTGGAAATCTTCGGACTAGTCCGATTGCCATCGGACTTGTCCGGATATATGAAACCCTAAGTGTTTGGGATGACAAGTCCGCACTTGGAGGACTTGTCCGATTTAGATCAGTGTGTATATCAGACTAGTCCGTGTAGACACCGGACTTGTCCGAAGTGGATCAGAATGAATATCGGACTAGTCCGGGTCACAACGGACTTGTCCGATTTTGTGTGACTTGTGCATTGTGTTGAGGACTAGTCCGCATTGGGGAGGACTAGTCCGAAGTGGATCAGAAAGATATCGGACTAGTCCGGTGGACACCGGACTTGTCCGATCTAGTGCAGAATGTGATATCGAACTAGTCCGGCTGATATCGGACTAGTCCGGTCCTGTATAACTTTGTGCATTGTATGTGTGTGCTTCAAAGTGATTGAGCTCTTGGGTGTGTTTCCTTAACACACTCTATACATAATAATCTACTATTTTCTTCTTCTTGAGCTCAAATTCACTTTGCTTCTCATTTCCCTTCTTTTTGGCATTTTGCTCATTTTTCATCATTTGCCTGCATTCATCTCAACAAAAGGATTAGGATCCCAATTGTTTGTCATAAATCATCCAAAACCCACAAGGGAGTCCTAGATGCACTTTCAATCTCCCCCTTTTTGGTGATTGATGACAACCAATTGAGATTTCACAAAATAAGGCAAAAAATGAGATTTTCATAAAGTATGCACATATGACTCAAAAATACATCAAGCAACAAGAGAATTATCCATATGTGCATTCTTTATGGTGGGATGCATACTAAGTGCATGAATACATTGAGAATGACAGAATTTGCATTAACCAACCGATATCAAATGCATATGACATTCCAGGGGCAAAAACACAGTTTTCATCACACACTCCAAATGAATTAAGCAGTTCATCACAGGACCAAACTTAATATGAAAACAGAGTTAAACTATTACAATCACAAATGAAAGATAAAGAGAACTCTCTCCTCGCACCCTATCACAGCTAAAGCTAAGACACCCCCTCAATCTCTCCCCCTTTGGCATCAAGACACCAAAAAGAAGGAGAGGAGGGTCCTAGGGTCTTCACTCTTCACTGTCGGTCCTCTCATCATCGTCTTCATCTTCTTCGCTTTCTGCTTGACGAGGAGGAGAGGGAGGAGGAGGAGCGGAGCTGCTTGAGCCCCCAATGCCAAAATAGGCAAGCTCGGAGGGGTTCAGAGGCCCGAGCTCGGTGAAATCCGGGTCAGACTCCTCAGATATCACTGGAGATCCAATGGGGTCGATCTCCAGCTTCCGGCAGATTTGCTCCACATTGGCCTTTATATACTTCATGTCCTCCTTTCTTTTCTTGTTGAGTTTGTGGACCTTCACTTCGGTCTTTTTGCAGGAGGAGAAGATTGTTGACAAGTATTTGAGGATCCCACTAGCGGATCCTCTCTGAGGAGCTTCCCTAGAGGTAGGGACCTCCCTAGCACTACTTCTTGCTCTTGTTGGTGCCTCGGGACTGGAGACCGGTGAGGGAGCAGCCTGGATGCTCACTGGTTGAGGCTTCTGAGGCCTCAAGGGGGTGTGCTCCACATCCTTCATGAACTCAATGCCTGTGACTTTCTCAATCACATACATGAGGTAGGGAGCATATCCACATGACATGTTAGGCGTACAGGATATGTTGACCATACCATTCCAAATGTACTCCGCTACATCAAATGGGCAGTCCCTGCTTATGACTCTCATTAGGGTTCTGAGGTAACCCTGCACGCTCCCAGCATCTCCATCTTTAGGAGCAATAGTCTTCCTCAGCACTCTGTTGAGGACCACAAAGAATGGTTTCATGTGCTTTGTAGAGGGAGGAACATACTTTGAGTTAGGCTCATATAGGAATTTCATCCTATCCTTCTCCATGACACCAATGTTGTGGATGATGAGCCTGTCAGGTCCAGAGGTGTCCAGATGGAGCAGATTATTGAACTCCTCTTGAGTGATACTATACTTAGATTTGTGTGTCATCCAAGTAACACCCTCTTCATCCTCACTTGAGAAGTGGCACGTTGCAAAGAACTGTGCAATCACATCATCATTCCAGTTATGCCTGAAGGCAAAGAGATCCTTCAGGCCATGCCTCTCAGCTGCAGCAATGACCTCATCAAAGGTTGAGCACTTCTTCTTCTCTAGGTGGGCCCAGTCAATCCACTGACTGTGCACCACCGGTGTCTTCATCGGGAGATACACTGATTTGTAGAAGTCTGCATGGAAGTTGCACCAAAACCTTCTATCGACAGCTTGCTTTGGCCTTCCATACCAGTCAATGCTCCTGTATTTTGCTGCAGAATCACTGCCTTTTCCGTTGAATTTCTCCTCAATGGGGTCCCGGACCCCTTCCCTGGGAGCATGGAGCCTCAAGGGCCCAACTGGCCCCGTTGCAACTCCCTTGCCCTTTCCCTTTGCTTGCCGAAGGCCGCTTGAAGGTGTAGCAGCCTTCGAGGTGGGCTTCTTGGCACAGACCTTCCTCCGAACTTGGGGAGGAGATGTAGCAGGCCCGGAAGGTTTTTCTTGGCGTTTGCCAAGACCCGCCGAGGACCGAGATGCCACCTCGTGGTCCAACTCGGCCTCAAAGTCAGAGATTTCGTTGTCGGAGCTCGACATGATCTGAGAATGAATGAGCAAGAAAAATGACAAGTTACGCAAGGCATAGGTGAGACATGATAGTAATGGATGGCATTAGGGAATTAAGGAATTAGGTCCAGGTTCAGAAACATCGGACTTGTCCGGTGCCTAGGCACGGACTAGTCCGGGGTACCGGACTTGTCCGTGCATGGACCGGACTAGTCCGGTGTTCATCCTCAAAAACCTAACAGATTGAACTGGACACAATCCCTAATGCAATTCTAGTCTAGCATACACGTAGTACATCAGATAAACATGTAACTAGTGCAGGGTGCTAGGCCAAACGATCAATGATTGAGAAAAATACGATTTCTAGAGTTTTGAAGGTTTTTATCGAAGAAATCGTTGGAGACTTGAAGTTTTGGGGGTTTGAGGCCGGACTAGTCCAGTGGAATCAATCCCCAAGTCTTCAAGCTTGATCGCCGCCCAAACTTGTGGCTTTTCGACGGAGGACACAAGAGATTGCTTTGGGAGCTCGAGCGCAAGAGAGAGAAAGGCGTGAGAAAATGTGGGGATGAGTAGATTAGGGTTTGGTGGCGGCTAGGGTTATGGACACGAGAAATCGGACAAGTCCGGACATGACCGGACTAGTCCGAAGTCATCCAGAGACCTATATCGGACTAGTCTGTGGTCCGTCGGACTAGTCCTGCCTAACCGGCACTCCGTGGACTAGTCTGCATGGGCGGACTAGTCCGGATAACCACGGACTAGTCCGTGGTTACCAGGAAAGAATTGCATAGCCCATTCATATATATTTGAAGGTTCAATAATAGAGAATAGAGAGGCAAAACAATTCAAGCAATCTTGATGAATTTGACCAGTAAGCATACAACAATCATACAATGATCAAAATTCATCAAGATCTAATAATTGACATAGTTTTTCGAGAGAAAAATAGGGAGGGGTAATTTTCACAAATCAATCAACATTTTGAAGTAATCATACAGGTATGCAACTTTTCAAGCCACACTCCGAGAATCAAGAATATTTAGCTCATTTCGGAGTTCGCAAAAACGCTTTTCATCAAGTGGCTTGGTGAATATGTCGGCCAATTGTTTTTGTGTGTTGACATGAGAGATGGTTATGTCTCCTTTCATGGAATGGTCTCTCGAGAAATGATGTCTTATGTCTATGTGTTTAGTCTTAGAGTGCTCAACTGGATTGTGGGCTATTTTAATGGCACTCTCATTGTCACAAAGGAGAGGAATATGGTTCATATTGTAACCGTAATCCCTTAGAGTTTGTCGCATCCAAAGAAGTTGTGCACAACAACTCCCGGCTGCAACATACTCCGCTTCGGCTGTGGATAAAGCAATGGAATTTTGTTTCTTAGATGACCAAGAAACCAAAGATCTTCCTAGGAATTGGCATGTGCCAGAGGTGCTTTTTCTATCAACTTTGCACCCGGCATAATCTGCATCGGAGTAACCAATGAGATTGAATTTGGAGCCTTTTGGGTACCAAAGACCAAGGTTGGGTGTATGAACTAAATATCTCAAGATTCTTTTTACAGCTGTCAAGTGACATTCCTTAGGGTTGGCTTGAAATCTTGCACACAAACATACACTCAACATAATATCTGGCCTAGATGCACATAAGTAAAGTAAAGATCCAATCATGGAGCGATATACCTTTTGGTCGACGCTCGGTCCATCTTCATTGAGATCCAAGTGGCCATTCGTAGCCATGGGAGTCTTTATGGGCTTTGCCTTGTCCATGCCAAACTTCTTGAGTATGTTCTGCGTGTACTTGGTTTGGCTTATGAATGTTCCTTCCTTTTGTTGCCGCACTTGGAATCCCAAGAAGTACTTCAGTTCTCCCATCATTGACATTTCAAACCTGTCTGTCATAATTCTACTAAATTCTTCACAGAAAGATTGGTTAGTTGACCCAAAAATTATGTCATCAACATAGATTTGGCAAATAAAAAGATCATTATCTAGATTTTTCGTGAATAATGTATAATATACTTTGCCAATCTGAAAGCCATTATCAATTAAAAAATCTCTAAGACACTCATACCAAGCTCTAGGAGCTTGTTTGAGGCCATAGAGAGCCTTACGCAGTTTATACACGTGGTCGGGGAACTCTTCGTCTTCAAATCCGGGTGGTTGCTCCACGTACACCTCTTCCTTGATCGGTCCGTTGAGGAAGGCGCTTTTCACGTCCATTTGGTACAGCTTGAAATCATGGTGAGTAGCATATGCAAGTAATATTCTAATTGATTCAAGCCTAGCTACTGGAGCAAAAGTCTCATCGAAATCCAAACCTTCGACTTGTGAATAACCTTTGGCCACAAGTCGTGCCTTGTTTCTTTTCACCACCCCGTGCTCGTCTTGCTTGTTGCGGAAGACCCACTTGGTGCCCACTATGTTTGCATTGGGTCTTGCCACAAGTTCCCAAACCTCGTTTCTCTTGAATTTGTTCAACTCTTCTTGCATTGCCACCACCCAGTCCGGATCCTTCAATGCATCCTCAGTCCTGCGTGGTTCCAAAAAGGAGACAAACGAGTAATGCTCACAAAAATTAGCTATACGAGATCTAGTGGTCACTCCCTTTTGGATATCACCGATGATGTTGTCGATTGGGTGATCCCTTTGAGTGCGTTGGTGTACTCTTGGGTGTGGCACTTGGGGAGTTGAGTGTTGGTGATCATTTTCTTCTCCCCCTGAGTGGTTGCCCTCATTGATTTGTTGATCATCTTCATATTCTTGTGATTGATCTTGTATCGAGACTCCCCCTTGATTGTTGATCTCCTCTTGTGGTTCACTTTCCTCTTGTATTTGTGACGATGACTCTTGTGGACAAACTTCGCCTAGAGCCATTCTCTTCAATGCTTGGTAAGGAGCTTCTTCTTTACCTAATTCACATTGATCAACTTGCTCCTTTTGGGAGCCATTAGTTTCATCGAACACTACGTCACGTGCCACTTCAACAAGTCCGGAGGCCTTGTTGAAAACACGATAGGCGTAAGTGTTCGAATCATAGCCAAGAAGGAAACCTTCATCGGACTTCGAAGCGAATTTTGAAGTCCTGGGCTTCTTGTTCAAGATATAACATGGAGAGCCGAAAACTCGAAAATATGAAATGTTGGGTTTGTTACCGGTGAGTAGCTCATAAGGAGTCTTCTTGAGTAGTCGATGAAGGTAGAGTCGATTTGCGGCGTGGCAAGCGGTGTTAATCGCTTCCGCCCAAAATCGATCCGAAGTCTTGTATTCATCGAGCATTGTTCTTGCCATCTCTATGAGCGTTCGGTTCTTCCTTTCGGTGACACCATTTTGTTGTGGAGAGTATGGTGCTGAAAATTCGTGCTTGATTCCCTCCTCATCAAGGTACTCCTCCACTTGTATGTTCTTGAACTCCGTGCCGTTGTCGCTCCAAATACTCTTGATCGATAGTGAGAACTCGTTTTGAGCTCGCTTGAAGAATTTCTTGAGCGTTCCTTGTGTTTCTGACTTGTCATGTAAAAAGAACACCCAAGTGAAGCGGGAAAAATCATCAATAATGACTAAACCGTATTTATTACCGCCGATGCTTATGTAAGCAATTGGACCAAACAAGTCCATATGAAGTAGTTCGAGCGGTCTTGTCGTAGTCATAATGTTCTTTGCAGGATGATGTGCTCCTACTTGCTTCCCGGCTTGGCACGCGCTACAAGGCCTATCTTTCTCAAAAACAACATCTTTCAAACCTCGGATGTGATCGCCCTTGAGGAGTTTTTGAAGATTCCTCATACCAACATGTGCTAGCCGTCTATGCCACAGCCAACCCATGTTGGTTTTTGCAATCAAGCATGTGTCGAGTTCGGCTTTATCCTTGTTGAAGTCAACAAGGTAAAGCTTTGCCTTCAACATACCCTTGAATGCAACGGAACCATCACTCCTCCTTGAGACGGTCACACCCTCGTTAGTAAACAAGCAATTATAACCTTTGTCACATAATTGAGATATGGACAGCAGGTTATAATCTAAAGATTCAACATGTAGAACATGAGAAAGAGTGTGTTCAGATGATATTGCTATTTTACCGGTACCGAGCACCCTTCCTTGACTATTATCTCCGAAGTAGATGCCTTCGTTTGGGTCCTCGTTTTCTTCATATTCCACGAACATCCTCTTTTCTCCGGTCATGTGGTTGGTGCATCCACTATCTAGCACCCATTTGGATCCACCGGAGGAATAGGCCTGCAGAAACAAATTATGCCTTGGTTTTAGGTACCCAAGCTTGCTTGGGTCCTTGGAGGTTAGTTACAATACATTTGGGCACCCACACATGGGATTTTGTGTTCCCATGGCGTGGCCCAGCATAATAAGCATAAACTTTACCAATATTGTTTCTCATTAATACATAAGAGGCATCAAAGGTTTTGAACAAGAGTTGTTGTTGTTTATGGATCGGACTTGTCTGGGTAACCGGACTTGTCCGAATGACCGGACTTGTCCGGACCTCCACCGGACTAGTCCGGCGTTTATGAGAGGTCACATTCTTAATTTTTGAGTTACCAGGTTGTGAGGGTCCTCCCTTCACAAAGGTAATCCTTCCCTTGTTATTCTTATGACTTCCAGCATTTTGCTTTCCATCGTAATAGTAACCAATGCCATACTTGACGTTTGGAGGTCTTTGGACCAAGTATGCACTACGTGCATAGTTGATCCTCTCCTTGTCAAATATTCCACATTGGGTAGGATTTTTATCCTTTGCGGATGTAGACTTTTCTTTCAAGCTGATATCGACTTTACCACATTTGCACATATGAACAGGATTAGTTGAAGTGTGTTGAGAAGGTAGACTTGAAGAGGAGGAAGGTTCACTTAGCTTGAGTGACTCAACTTGCACTTCAAGGGTCTTGTTGACCTTGATCAGGTCATCAAGTTGATCCTTGATTGCAACGTTTGAGTTGGTTAATTCCAAACAAGTTTTCTTGCTTGAAGCTAGCTCAAGCTCTAGTGAGTTGTTTTTCTCCTTTTCAAGAACTAGAAGATTGTCAAGTTCGACATACCTCTCCTTTTGGGAGATAATCATGTCTTCTTGACGATCAATTAGCGATTCCTTCTCAACAAGTTGGACAAGTAAAAATTTCATTTTAGCAGCAGTTTTTCTATCTAATCCAGTTAGCATACCTTCATCATCACTATCTAGTTCATCATTACTTGAGTACGAATGCATGGAAGGAGTTTTGATGTTTACCTTGCGTTTACCTTCCTTTGCCATGAGGCAAGTGCCATGTCCCTTCTTTGCACCGAGCGTGGGGAAGAGTGTGGGTTTCTTGGACGAGCTTTCAATGGCTATGCTAGCCATCTCTTCTTCATCGGATGATGAGGACTCATCGTTCGAGTACCACTCCTTTCCAATGCGTGCTTGTTCAGCTTGTTTCTTCTTTTTGAAGAATTTCTTCAGTTGAGACTTGGTTTCTTTATTCTTCTTCTTGTTGTCCTCATACGGGCAATCGACTATAAAGTGGTTGTACTCACCACAATTATAGCACACCCGCCTCATCTTCGGCTTTGTCCTTTCCTTGTACTTGCCTTCACCAGATTTTGTTCCTTGTCTTTTCTTCATTATTCTTTTGAACTTTTTCATGAACAAAATCATATCCTCTTCGTCCAGCTCACTGCTTTCGTCATCGCTATCCTCCTCAAAGTGTGCTTCTCTTGCTTCTTTGGATAGAGGCTTGAGTGTGGACTTTAAGGCAACTCCCTTCTTCTTGGCCGATGTGAGGTCGGCTATTTCTTTGATGTGCTTGGCTTGTTTCTCCATCATTTCAAAATTGATTATTTTGCCAAGAAATTCATCTGGAGTCATCCTCTTGTACCCGGGACTTTCTCTGATCATAGAGCATAGTGTGACATTGCGAGGCATAAAGGCTCTAAGGATGAGCTTTACAACCTCGTGGTCATTCCACTTCTTGCTCCCATATGATCGAACCTTGTTTACAAGTGTCTTCAATCGGTTGTACATGTCCTGGGGAGACTCGTCTTCCTCAATTGCGAACCTTCCTAGTTCACCCTCAATCATTTCAATTTTGGCCTCGCGCACATGTCGGTCACCTTCATGGGCTGTTTGTAGTGTGTCCCATATTTCCTTGGCAATCTCCAGTCCGTCTACCTTTGTGAATTCATCTCGACTTAGAGAGGAGGTGATCACGGCTGCAGCTTGAGCGTTTCTGTGGATGGCTTGCTCTTGACTTGGAGTGAGCTCTTCGTCGTCATCTGGGATGTCTATTCTTGTGCACACAATATGCCATAAACTTGGGTTAAGGGAAATCAAGTGCATCTTCATATTTTGCCTCCACATGGAGTAATCACTCCCATCGAAGTGTGGGGCTTTTCCAAGAGGAATAGATAGGTAATGGCTGTTGTTTGAATTTAAACGATCATAGTTGAAAGGATATCGGGAGTAGTCGGCGTGACTAATCCCCTTCTTCTTTTCTTCAACTTTAGCTTTCCCTTTGGAAAGTGCTTTCTTTCTGAGTAGTGCTTTCAGCTCCAGCGTCTCCTCGTCATCATCATCGAAGTCTTGAATTGCTTCGAGATACTTTTCCAGCTTTTGGTTCTTGTCTTTGTTTACTTCTTCCTGGTTGTTGATTTTCTGAACATCTTTCATGTCCGACATGATCTCTTTGAGTGGTTGCACTCTTTCTTGAAGAACTCGCTCTGATACCAATTGAATGTAGACCTAGAGGGGGGTGAATAGGCCTTTTTGATTTTTCTCGGTTCCTGTAACACTCAGCAACAAGGTCAAAACCAGAGATATCGGACTAGTCCGGTAATGTGCGGACTAGTCCGGTTTTCACGGGCTAGGATGATCAAGTTCAAACAAATTGATTGATTCGTTAATGTTTGCAGCGGAAATATAAACTTGAATCTCAATTTAATAGTTGTATGTCAGATTCTATTGTAGTTAAAGCTCTTGATCAACAATTAGACTTAGATTGAATAAAGTGAATCAAACCCTAGATTAAGTTGATCAAATTAGATGATGAACACAAAAAGGACAAGACACACGATTTATCCCGTGGTTCGGCTACCACGAAGGCATCCTACGTCCACGTTGAGGAGCCCACAAAAGGACCGGGTCTTCTCCAACCCTTTCCTCGTCGGATCGCCACGAAGGCCAATCCTCTTCCACTACTCACAAGGGGTAAATAACCAAGTTGAAGGGTCGTTCTCACACGTTGAGAGCTCCCTTGATTACAACTCACAATGACACCAATAACACACTCGAAAATTACAAATTGAAACGTAAGAGTGTGTTAGAGAATCAAACCAAGAGCTCAATCATGTGTGCTAAGTGTCTCTCCAATGATCTAGAAGTGATCTTCAATGGATTGATTGATTTTGCACTTAATTTCGTGGAGAGAGATGGTTTTTGAGTCTCTTGGGAGGTGTGACGGCGCTAGGGTTCGAGAGGTTGTAAAAGTGGGCCGTGCACCTCTATTTATACGGGGTTCCTAAAAGTGACCGTTAGGGTTCAGAAAGATCAGACTAGTCCGTGGTGGTCACCGGACTAGTCCGGTGTGCTGTGTGTAGCAAACCCTAAGTGTCCAAGAATATCGGACTAGTCCGGTTGACAACGGACTTGTCCGATTTCACTACTGGAAATCTTCGGACTAGTCCGATTGCCATCGGACTTGTCCGGATATATGAAACCCTAAGTGTTTGGGATGACAAGTCCGCACTTGGAGAACTTGTCCGATTTAGATCAGTGTGTATATCGGACTAGTCCGTGTAGACACCGGACTTGTCCGAAGTGGATCAGAATGAATATCAGACTAGTCCGGGTCACAACGGACTTGTCCGATTTTGTGTGACTTGTGCATTGTGTTGAGGACTAGTCCGCATTGGGGAGGACTAGTCCGAAGTGGATCAGAAAGATATCGGACTAGTCCGGTGGACACCGGACTTGTCCGATCTAGTGCAGAATGTGATATCGGACTAGTCCGGCTGATATCGGACTAGTCCGGTCCTGTATAACTTTGTGCATTGTATGTGTGTGCTTGAAAGTGATTGAGCTCTTGGGTGTGTTTCCTTAACACACTCTATACATAATAATCTACTATTTTCTTCTTCTTGAGCTCAAATTCACTTTGCTTCTCATTTCCCTTCTTTTTGGCATTTTGCTCATTTTTCATCATTTGCCTGCATTCATCTCAAAAAAAAGGATTAGGATCCCAATTGCTTGTCATAAATCATCCAAAACCCACAAGGGAGTCCTAGATGCACTTTCAGGAGTGTTCTATCGACTTAGCCTGGTCCTGTACTCTAAGTATGCCACTCTACCTACACCCCAGCAGGCCTGAGTAAGGTGAGTCCAGAAAACGATCGGACCTGGAGAACATAAGCAAATGCACTTGATTGTATATAGAGTTGCGGTCGATTTAATATTTTCTTTTGGGAATAGTAAGCCGCAAACGAGTTATAGATAAGAAATGGATTTTACTATTTTTCTTGACTTCAGTGTGCAGGAAAAATAAAAATCTCATGATGATGGTGGATGATGTCGGAGCTATCAAAGTTTTGACAGCCCCTAAGGTGGCCCGCTGTCGATGTTTTAAACATTGATAGTAGGAGTCGCCAGAGCTATCAAGTTCTGACAAATCCAGGGGGCCAGCCGTCAACATGAAGAAAAGATGGTGGAAGGACACCCTAATGGGGTCTGCTGTCGACGCTCTACGTGTTGACAGTGGTCACCGCCGGAGCTACTAAGCTCCGACAACCCCAGAGGGCCAACTATCAACGCTCTACGTGTTGACAGTTGTCGCTGCCGGAGCTACTAAGCTCCAACAACCTCAGGGGGCCCTGCTACCGACGACTTCGAACCTACGCTCTACAAGTTCGAAGCACGCAAGTCTTCAACAAAATGCTATATCCTTTTGGTACATGTTCGCAGTCAAATTGTGGATATCTACCAGGGGGCCAAGTGAGACAAAGGTTGAAGACAAAAAATGAAATTCATAAATTTCATAGATTTCATTCATCTGAGAACAAGAGATTACAAAATTGGAGAAAAGAAGAGAAGATACAAGTGGGAACTACAAGGAGAAAGTCCTATATCCTACGGAAGAACGAGGCAACCTTCTAGGCAACCTCCGACATGCTGGCCTTGGCGGCATCTCCCTCTCCGTCGATGGGACCTTCAAGCACCAGATCTAGTGGGAAGTGAGGATCCCGACTTGTGTAGCACGTCAGCATGTACTCTACGACGTTCTGTGAAAGGGATTTCCCTTCAGTTTCCAACTAATCCACGATGACATCGCCCATCTTGTTGAGTTTGCTACCCGCCGAGGTCAATGCCTTCAACGCCTGGTCCAGCTCCGGCTCCGGATCATCCGAACGCACGGGACTAAAGCCCAACGGAGTCAGCGCGTCATTGGCTTTGCCCAAGAAGTCCCATACTTTTTGGGACTCCGCATCCCTTGAGCCTCCCACCTCTTCCAAGGAACTCTTGGTCGTCGCAAGCACCGAACCCTCCCGGGCAAGGCGCTCGACCTCTTTGGCGTGCTGCTGAATCTTTTCAGCAACTTGCCTTTTGTGTTTAGCAAGCTCCTCTTCTCGAACGTGGATCTTGTTCCAGCGGTCGACTAGGTCTCTCTCCCGACCCCGCACTTTCTTCTCCCTGGCAGCAACTTCGTTCTCCCTTTTGGTGAGGTCCTGTCCTCGCTACCAGACCTTCTTCTCCTCACTCTCGTAGAGCTCCTCCAACTTCTTGGTGCGCTCCGCGAGGCTCTTGTCCCCCAGAGCCAGCCTCTGGGCAAGCTGCTCCTCCCTCTTCACGAGGTCATCCCACAGCTCCAGGAGTTTCTACTCTTCATCTTCAAGCTTTTTCTCCCGCTCCTCAAGAGCCTCTCGGCGCTTGAAGAGACTCTCGTGGATGGTGCTGAGCTTCTCTTGGCGATCGTTTGCTGCTTCATTAGCAGCCACGTCCTGTTCGTGTATGGCCCAAGACTGGTTGCCGAGGGATCGCACCATGCTTTCCCTCTCGTCGAGTAGTTGGCCCCAGTACTCCATCAAGGCCTTTTCCCTCTTGACCCACTCCTTGTCATCAGCCAGCCTTGTCTGCGTCAGCTTGGTCTCGAATTGGAGCCAGTTGCGCCACCTCCTAAAGGTTTCGCGCTCCTCCTCGAGGGTCTTGCTGTCGTGATAAAAGGCCTGCTGGATCTGACAAAGGCGGGAGCAGGCGTTGTCGATGGATAACAACAAGGGGATTGGCTCCGGACCTGTCGGGGTCCTCTCCGCTGGCTCCAGCGGGTTCTCCATAACAAAAATCGAGTCCCACTCTACCAGAGATGTCCCCTAAGCTTCCGCAGCACTAGGGCCGCCCTCCGGAATAGCCTCGGTCGCCACCGAGGAGAGTCCTGCAACGGAAGCTTGTACCTCTGGAGTCGGCAAGGTCCCGCCGCCAGGTCATCAGCAACTGCTCCCTTTGGCAGAGGACTGGTTGCTTCATCTTGGCACCCTAGCTCGGGCACGGATACCTCCGGGACTACCACCTCTGGGGCAGGCGTTGAAGATTCAGCCGGGGCTGAGGCCACTTCCGACTCCGATGCTGGTGCCTCCTCCACTGCCACTTCAGGCGCCAGCGCTTTGACCTCCACCAGTCCGGGTGCTGGCACCTCCAAAAAAACCGGCTCAGGCTTCAGAACTTCATCAACCACCGGCTCCACCGCCGGGGCTTCAACAACATCCGGCTCTAAGGCTGGAACTACAGCTACCTCCGGCTCTGAGGCCGGAGCGTCCGTCATCACAGCATCTGAAACCGGAGCTTCAACCTCCAAAGTTGGTGCCGCTGGTACGTCTTCATGCCCATGGTTCGGCACTACCATGGGAGCTTCGGGAGATGAGTCGAGGTCAAGGACCACGACAGCTGGCACCGGAGCTGCCGCGACCTCAGCCACCACTTGGGGCGGTGCTGAAACTGGAGATGGAGCCTCCGCCTGCACAGCATCAGCTGCTGTCACAGGAACTGAAGCTTCAGCTCCTTTTTTGGATACTCTCTGGATGAAGGACAAAGAAACTCAAGATATTATTACAACAAAAACAACCAACTGAGGTAAAAAAAGCAAATTTACCTTGGGAGACTTTCGCTCCAACTAGCGCGGAACCTCTTCGCCAGGCATTCAGAACCCGACCCAGACGCTACTGGGGTAGTAGTTTTGGATGGCTCTCCGGAGCTTGCTGCTGACGCCAGCGACGTCTTGGTTGAGCCCCCCCTCGACTGAGAAGGACCCTCAGACCTACAACCCTTAGCTGGCTCCGGCGCTGGAGTCACCTAGGCGGAGCTGGCGTTCCGAGGAGATGCCGATGCTGGAGTGGTTGTCGCCATCGAAGACCTCCCCCGCCATGGAGAAGGAGCTGTCGTGGAAGGAGCAGGTCTGACGGGCCTCCCGGCAGAGTGCTTCAACTTCCTCTTTCGGCTCGAGGGCTCGACCAACTCTTTGCCCTTGCCTACGACATCAACTCTCTGTCTGGGGGCAGGAGCAGGGCCACCATCGGAAGCTCCGGGGATTGCCAGCTTGGTGGTCGGATGCCTCTTAACTTCACCGAGGTCGTCAAGCACTGGCATCTTCCATCGGAGTTCCCTGCTGAACTCCACCTCCATGTTCAGAGGGAAGAAAGCCGCCGGTGGAGTCAAGTCGTCGCCCTCAACTTCGATGTCATGCTGGAACTTCTTGAGATGAAGCTCCAAAGCGGTGCCCTCCAAATTGGACTTCAGACCGGTTTCAATCTGGTCATCGTCCATCACACTGTTGAGGGCCCAGACGAGCTTTTCCCTCTTCTTCAGCAGAGCCCACCTGTTGACCAGGAAGTTGCAGAAGACCGCCTGGGGGGTCACCCCTCCTTCCACACATTGGCAGATCCTGGTCAAGGCAGGGTTGAAGGCCTCCGACAGCACCGAAACTTCACTCCAGGCTTCAGAGTCAACGTTGGGATGGCCTTCGGGCAGCTCCAGCTTCTCGTGCTCCTCTGCCATGACGATAATCCAATCCTTCTTCCAGTTGTCTCACTTGCCAGAAGGGAACGACCTCTAGTACTTGTATGGGCATTTCTTGCGCTTCACAAAATAGTAGAAGCCAAGATACTCGTCACTTTTGTCGGTGGTGTGGATGGTGAAGAAGGTGCAGAAGAGCTCGACACAGGGGGAATACCCACCCAAATCTCGCAGAAGTGGATGAAGTTTGACACCAGAAGAATGGAGTTGGGGCCAAGGTGATACAGCTACAGACCATAAAAGTCTAACAACATCAAGAGAAAAGTTGAGAAAGGTGGGATCAGTGCCACCATGGCGTACGCGTAAAAGTACACCATGTTGCCGGCGCGCTCCTTCTTGAATGGGAGCTTGCCGGCGTAGACCAGGTGGTTGAAGGATTCACTGGACCACCCCATGTAGGTTCGGACCTTCTTCAAATCGCCGTCGGTAGTGAGACGGCTCTTGCGGGGACCCAACTCCATCGCAACACGGAGGGGCAAGAGAGGAAAAGCAAGCAAAAGTTTGCAGGATTCGAGCGCAAGTTCAAATGAAGGCATAAGGAATCCCCAAATGGTGCGCACTTTCCTTCTTAAGTAAGCCCCCGCAACGCTTGGATGGAAACCGCGGAAGGGCCCACGATACATATCAAAAACTTCAACCTGCTAATGAAAAGGGGGCCCGGGGCCACCCAGACGATCAAGTGGAGGTCCTTACCCCAGGCGAACAATTGTCATCATGAGAGGCAGGAAACCCGAGGGCGGCGGCCTGACAGGGCGCGCGGAACCGATACGGTTTTTGTATCGGGAACCGGCAGCCTTCAATTGCGTGAGATCCGCACGCGCAGATCTCACCTGCCGCATCCTAGGGATGCCACGCGGTGATGGTTTAACTGCGAACCACCACCTCAACGTCACATACAAAAATCTCGAAGACACAGCGTAGAAAACAAAAGATGGACCCACCTCCGACTGAATGATTAATCCAAAAAGTCCCTCCCAGAGGTTGGCCCAGGGGGCCACTGTCGGTACCCTACGTAGAGGATATACCTTGGGACTGCAAAGAGTGCAAAGGAACTCCACTTATCTGAGTTGAAGACCTCCGAAGGCCCCACGTGTCACTCGGAACCGGACCTGCCTCCTTTCCATGGTTAGTCCTAGTGTCGCCACGTGTATCATGAAACTGGAGCTACACTCCGTACATGGGATAGCTCCGGACTAGATACCTGTGTGGCACCCTCGAACCTAACCCCCGACAGAGGGAAGCTCCGGTACCAACACGTGTACAACAGCACCGGACCTACTCGTCCAAGACAGTAAGCTCCGGAGCTGCCACGCGTCAAGCCGCCGGACCTTCAACCTCAACAAGCAGACCAATGAACCTCCAACGGCTCAGACCTTCAAGGAACAATTAAAGCTTCAAGACCCGATTATGTGTCATTAATGCCATCTTAATGACACACGATCAGAGGACCCTTAATACCAGTAACGCCGCTATCAAGGCACGTTCCAACGCTGTTAAGGGAAATTAAGTGCATTAACTGTGTATTAAGCATCAGTAACCGCAAGGGCCACAAGTCGGGCAAGGCTAACGATGTAATGGCCATCCCTTGTACTATAAAAGTACTGGCCGGACGATACACAGGAGGGGGCCATACGTGCCTAAGACTCCCAGACACTCTACTCTCTCACACTCAAACCTAATATAACAAAAACACACACCTGTGGAGTAGGGTATTATGCTTAGGCGGCCCGAACCACGTAAATACTTGTGTCAACTCACCACCTTCTTCTGAATCTCCGAGTGCCCACAACCAAACTATGAACTCCGCAGGCTACCAACGGTAGTACCAGGAGAATTGACAGAATCACATTCCGACATCCGGCTTGTCTTTGTTAAGCTTTGATATGTTTTTGCTAGGCCCGACTTGTGTTGGTTAGCTCCGACATGTTTTTCTAGCTCCGGCGCTAGGTTGTACTAGCTTTGGTAAGCTCCGGCGCTAGGTTGTACTAGCTTTGGTAAGCTCTGGCTCAAGCTCCGGTTAGTTTTGGCAAGATTCGGAGCTTGATTGCAATGTTCCTGCTTTTACTATGAAATGTTTCAAACTTGCTTTACACTTATAGAAAGGTTGCTTAGTATTTATTTGTTAAGTTTTTGGTGCGTTTCGGTTGATATGGCTGATATCGTTTTGCTATGCTTTGCAACATGCTTATGTGAGGTGCCCACGTAAGGTGTTGTGTTTGGAACTAACTTGAGTCAAGTCGTGGACTTGGGCTCGTACGAATTGGTTGTTTATTCATGTGCAGGTGTTGCTTGAGTTCAAGACATGGCTGGTGACAGGATCCATTGAACTAGTCTTAGGGAGAAGACACTGCAAGGATTTCAGTTTATCGCAACGAAAAAGTTCATCGCAATAGGTTGTTTTTCGTCACAATAGGTCGCTGTTGCAACGAAAAAGAGTGTGGTGATAGTTTTTATGAATCATCGTAATAATTCCCGTGGTGATAGGTTATTTGTGACGCCTTGGCATCCATGGCGAATAGTATGGTATTGCAACGATTTTACATCGGTGGCAAATAGGACGCTATTGCAACGTCTTCATGTATTGCGATGATTTAACGTATCGCAACGAATTACGGTATTGCAACGGGTTCATGATCGTGGCAAATAGTACGGTATTGCAACGATTTCATATTCGTGGCAAATAGTATGTTGTTACAACGATTTAGTGTATCGCGATGATTTAATGTATTGCAACAAACAACATGGTATTGCAACGATTTCACATTCGTGGTAATTGTATGTGGTTGCAACAATTTCACAGGCGTGTCAATAGTACAGTATTTTAATGATTTCATATTCGTGGCAAATAGTATGTTATTGCAACGGTTTAGTGTATTGCGACGATTTAACGTATTGCAACGAATAGCATTGTATTGCAACGATTTCGCAGGTGTGGCAATAGTATGGTATTGTAATGATTTCACATTCACGGAAAATAGTATGTTATTGCGACGGTTCACCGTATTGCGACGATTTAACGTATTGCAATGAATAGCATTGTATTGCAATGATTTCACGTTCATGGTAATAGTATGTGATTGCAATGATTTTCACATTCGTGGCACTCCGCCTCCGCCTCCGCATCCGCCGCCAGCGCCTCCGCCTCTGCCACAACTGCCGTCGGAGCATCCTCCAACACCAGATCGATCTTCTTCTGGCTGACGACATTCACGAGTTGCTCGCGAAACCCCACCCCGGCCTCCTCACCGATCGTCTCGTAGAGGCAGTCGAGACGAGTGGCAACAAAGCCTAACCCGAAGATGTAGTAGCCGACGGAGTCCATGCTGGCATTGTGGGGAAGGGCACCAAGTCCTAGTCGGCGACAGGAGTGAGATGTATTGTGAAATACATCTTGCGCCATTTTATCGAGCGCTTTTACTTGCACGTCGGCGGCGAACAGGTTGCCGGTGACCACCTTAAGCTTGCCGTCGAGTTTGTCGATGCTTTCCTCGATGAGTGGACAGTCTCATCATAGTCAGACGGAAGAGGTGCGGGCACTGCGGGCGGAAACGGGAGTGGAGGAGGTGCGGGCGCCACCTCCAGTTCCACCGGCCTTGGTGGTGACCGAAACGGAGAAGGATGTTCGGAGGATGTCGATGACCTGGAGCGCTTTTGTGCGGGGCTACCCATTTGTGCAATGATGGAGGTGCGAACAAAGAGAGAGAGGTGGTCGACGGTGGTGCAGCGGAGAAGCAAGAGGAGAAGTTTGGAGGCTAAAATCGATCAAGAGGTGCGGCAGAGAAGAAGAGGAAGGTGTGCCTTTATAGTGGGTCATCATCTAAGCACGTGAGTGTAATTGATCAGACACTTCAAAAATTGTGCTTTTGAATCAACAGTCAGTTACTCCAAACCGCGGTTCACCTCCTCTCGGTTATCGCAACGGCTCAACACGTCCCATCGGCCAGTTTTTTAATTTGACACACAAAGGTTCGGAGATTGACGTGAACGCGCGTGACAATCGACCGAGAGTCCATATCTTTTTTTTAAGGATCCGACCGTTGCTGACCGAGAGTCCATATCGAACTGATAATTGTCGTGATCATGGATGATGGTGGACATGAATGTAATGCATGTGAAAGAGACTCGCGATCAAGCATGTTTCGTCACGTGTTGAGGATTTTTGTGCCCCCTTGTTGAGGAACATGTTAATTGGATGACGTTGAGGATCGGATGTGGCGTATGTGTTTTCACAAGTGTGTTCATTTGTTCCTAAAATAAAAACACATAGCGGCTAGAGCCTACATCTGTTGTTTGTTCAAAAGACGAGTACAGCGATACATAATGGCAACATGCGATCGATTAATTTCATGAACCACGTACGTATGTAGTGAGAGTTGTGTGCTTATTAGACGATGGTAGTCCACATTCTATCCTCATACCGTCGAGGGAACATCCTTGTGTCAAATTTGTTATCTCTATTGATGACAGGATAATATTCTTCATTAGTGTGGTAGTTAAACTACCATATACTGTAGGTTGAGAGCATACACACATGCATGGTAGAGAATATGATAAATATAGAAATATATATATAAATGGTAAGAAATATTATTCTATTCTTTGAATACATGTTTGGGACGTAGCATATGTACGTCTAACATACATGTGAAAGACCTCGATCATGTTTGCTGACGTTGTGTGTTCTCTATTTTGTTGAGAGACCGTCATGTTTGAGGCTCATTGATCAAGTTTGGGGCGTAGCATGCATGGACAACTAACATGCATGTGAAAGACCTTGATGCATGTGAAATAACATGCATGTTTTTAAAAGCAAGATATAGTGTTTCCTCAAAAAAATATTATGAGAGATTGGGTGCACAAGCACAAAAGCTAGAACTTGAACGATGCACCTACAAATTCCATATGACGGGACGATCGACGGCAACCGATCCGCAAACTCGGTGGTAAGATCAGTAGTCGCCGGAGAGCAGCTTGCGGAAGACCTCGAAGGAGACGAAGGCCTCGATGCACACATAGCTGATCTTCTCGCCGGAGAGATTGTACGTGTCCCAGTTGCTCGTCCTCACCCCATAAGGCTTCTCCATGTCGGCGCCCATCATGGTGCTCGCGATGTCCTTCAGCCCCGAGCGGCAAAGGCTCAGGCGATCCATCTCCTCTGCCGCGAGCTTGGCCAGGTCCACCGTTTTGGCCACCTTCAGCTGCCAGTTCTTCTAAAGTCTGTCGGTGTCACCCTCCATGCCGATGCCGAAAAAACGGTAGTCGGAATTGCCGAGGAAATCTTCCAGCTCGTCGGGGAAGTAGTCACCGTGGATGACCTAGAAGATGAGGCAGCGGCGGCCAACGAGTTGCAGCAGAACAGTGACGGGGTTCCGGTCGGCGGAGTAGCTGGGGCGCCACTCGACATCGAGCCTGACAACGAGCTTGTGAAGGCACCGACAGTGGACAGAGAGGAACTCATCGAGCCAGTCCTCCATGGCCTTGCCGGAGGACGTCACGGTGGTGGTGATCATGTCTTCCTCGAACGTCACGTTGTACACCTGAGTCCCCGCCATTGGGTCTCTCTCCTTGTCGTCCCTACGGTTGTCGTCTGCGGCGGCGCGGCGCAACTCTCTCTCTTGTTCAAAACCTTCATCTACACCTTTAGTTTGGATTTTAATTGGAAACGGGCCTGGATATATAACTGATGCAGTTGCGATATGAGCGGAGGAGTTTCCGATTTTGACGGGCCCGAGCCCGGAGTAAAGAGAGTAATGAAGATTTTTGAATCTTATATACTCTTTCTAATTTTTAATTCTTATGGTTATGAACACAAAATGCATTGTCTCAACCTAACACCACGTACAACAACAACAACATTTCTCAGGAGCCCACCCACTGGATATGCCGGGTGGGCCACGGGATACCATGGGTCCAGTCACCAGAGAGTAGCTAGTGTGAATAAATGCTGGAGAGATTAGCGGAATCGGGAATTGGCCAATGAAGATGGATGTCAGCAGTGTAACGGTTCATGTATCAAAACGCGCGCCATCCTTTTTCTTCTTCTCATTTTTCTTATAAGTTCATATTATTTTCCACCAATCTTCTAAGAGCATCTCCAACCCGTTTGCTCTTCTTTCATATAGCAAATATGCTATCCACATTTAGCATCTCATTCTATGAGCATCTCCAACCCGTTTGCTATATGATGTGCTATATTAACAAATTTCATATTTTATTAATATGTAATAATTATTTTAAAATTCAAATAACATTGTTGCATCGGCTATATTGTGACGTTTGTATTTCTCACGGCTATTTTTCAATCGTTATATTTCTAACGACTATTTTTCAATGGTTGTATTTCCAACGGTTAATTTTCAACAACTATTTTGCAACAGAAACGACAATATGTAGCAGAAATTGGAGATAGCAAACTGGATAGCATTTGCTACTAGTAGCACACCGAGAGCTCCATATAGCAAATGGCTAAAAGTAGCAATCCTAATAGCAAACCGGTTGGAGATGATTTTTGCTCTAAATTTGCTAAATAAAAGGATAGCACACCATATAGCTAATGGCTAAAAGTGCATCTCCAACCCATTAGCTATATGATGTGCTATCCTATTATTTAGCAAAAATCATCTCCAACCGGTTTTCTATTAGGATTGCTACTTTTAGCCATTTGCTATATGAACCTCTCGGTGTGCTACTAGTAGCAAATGCTATCTGGTTTGCTATTCCCGATTTCCGGTACATTATCGTCGTTGTTGCAAAATAGTCGTTGAAAATTAGCCGTTGGAAATACATCCGTTGAAAAATAGTCGTTAGAAATATAAGCATTAAAAAATAGCCGTTATAAATACAACCGTTACAATATAGCCATTGCAACAATGTTATTTGAATTTTAAAATAATTATTATATATTAATAAAATATGAAAAAAAATTAATATAGCACATCATATAGCAAACGGGTTGGAGATGCTCATGGAATGAGATGGTAAGTGTGGATAGCATATTTGTCATTTGAAAGAATAGCAAACCAAAAATAACAATGGGGTTGGAGATGCTCTAACCTTCCATTATTTGACGTTGTACGGTTGGATCAGGATACATGGTTGGCGTACACTTTATGACACACTAGTGAGAGTTAAACACCCGATACATTTTATGACACACTTGTGAAAGTAAAATACCCGATACAATTTATTATTATGGAAGTTTATAACTAAGACCCAATCCAAATCAGGCAAAAATTTTGATGACCCTGACTTCTAGTTTGTTTGTGCAGGCCATCCGAATCAAGTCTTTTTTGTCTTCACCCTTTTGCAATGACACCCACGAGCATCTAATCTGGGCTAAAGTTGATACGCACTCCAGAAACTGATGTTGCGTTTTTTGTGATTTACTACGGGCTTTGCTGTTTGATTGCTCATTATGTTGGATCCGTGTTGGTTTTGAATAGAGAGTGGGCTTCTCCCTGCTGGTCCTGTCAGATAAATTAGTAGGTGACAGTCACTTTCTGGATCTCTAGCTCAGTAGAGTTGGAAGTGGAAATATATTCCATTCTAAAAGATAAAAGAGATAAATAGTCCACTAGTTTATCATTAGAACAGCAACATTAGAACTATTTTTGTGCACCAATGAATAGAAATATAAAGTTCAGTACCTTAAGAAGATACATTACAAACAGGAAAAAAACACAAACTACAAACAAGAAGAGATAAACAACACAACTAAGAACAAGAAAAAAACTACTTCTCCTCCACCTCGCTCCACCTACTTCTCCTTCTCCTCCTCCTCCTTGGGCTCCTGGCTGGGCAGGGGCGCCTCCCACGGCAGAGACGAGAAGCCCAGATTTTTGGACGTCGCCGCCACCAGGATGTCAAGGCTGGTGACGCCGAGCTCGTCTTCTAGCGTCTCCCAGAGGACGTCGAGGCGACCGGCCAAGTGCGTCATGCCGAAGACGCAGTGGCCCGTGATCCCCATGGCAGCATACTCTGGAAGGGGACCAAGCCCAAGGCGACGCATGGAGCGCGATGTATTGTCAAATACATCGCGCGCCATCTTCCGGAGAGCCCACTCCTTGTTCGGGGGGGGGGGGGGGGGGGGGGATTCCGGTCGGGGACGCATCCCCTTGGCGTCCTTCAGCGGGCTTGGCGGCGGTGTTGTCTTGTCAGCCATGGTTTTCTTGGCGCGGTTTTGGGAAGATAGGAATAGTGGTTGTGCGGAGAAGACGATGGCGTGCCCGGGTGATCTTATAATGTAGTAGCAACCTAGTTGGGGTGCTCATCCTCTGCAGTACTGCAGGTGCATAGAGGTGGCTGACATGTGGGTCCCACACCATGTGGGGCCCTCATGTCAACCATCTCTACTGCACCTGCAGTACTGCAGGGGATTTGAACCCGTCTGGTTGTTCGTCTCTCGACGCGCGGAGTAGTGGTGATGGGACACAGAGCGGTTCCAATTGAATTCAAAGATGCGCATGCGCTACGCGCGTTTAAGGCGCCTCGGTGACTAGCATGCACATAAGCTCGGTGCGCCCAGTCGCATCAGCCGTCTGTACAAATGGCTACGGCTTGGACGAAGGACCAAACCTTATGCGGCAAATAGCAACGTATAATACTTCCTCTGCCCCAACTCAACTCTATTTCTGTTTTTGTCGAACTAATTACCTTTGATCAACGATTTATATGGAATTTATTAACTTCAATAACATGTAGTACTAGAATGTATATTATGGAAATATTTTCATGGTGAATCTAAAAGTACTATTCTTGTATTGTTAAAACAGATCAAAATTGCATAAATCTCAAAGATAGATTTGACGAAACCTACGACTTCCCTTTGAAAAAGTTTTATACTTTACATTAGTTTTACATATGTGATATGCACATAGGATATATCACTAAATAGTTTTGCAAAAAAACATGGTGGAGAAATATGTATATCCCATATGCTACTACTATGTAAATTAGGGGTGGGCAAATAAACCGAGACCGGAAAACCGAAACCGATAAAACCGAGACCGCAACCGAAAAGACCGAAATATCGGGTATCGGATACTTTTCGAGTAGCAAATATAAATAACTGAAAAATAAATGTCGGGTTCGGGTACCACTCTCGGGTAACTGAAATAACCGAATGGCCGGTCCATCAAATAATAAGTTAAATTATGTGTGCTAAACTATGAACAATTCAAATTTAGATATTTTATTTTCAAGTTGTGATGTGTGACGTTGTTGGATTTAAACATTTATTTTATATTTTTAATTTGTCAATTTATAATAAATGACCTCATGGGATTAAATTTATCAATCATATTAAATTTTTGCAAACATGACATGGATATAATGTATAATTTGGATATATCGGGTAGGACTGAAGACTGAACCAAAATTTTGGTACCCAAAATGTTCGGGTACCTAATATTATTACAACAATCCGGGTAGTGATTCAAGAAACCGAATATTGAAAAAGACAGAAATACCCTAACAAAAATATCGGGTAGACCGAATGCACACCCCTTAACGTAAATCCATCCGAAATAATTAGCTAGTTTGAGGATGAATGAAGTTGAGCTTGCGAGCTTGATGAGCACCATCATTGTTTTGAGTAGCGATTAGTTTATGGCATCATCATATCTGGAGTAATTTTTCTAGATCATTTGGGCCCAAAAAATTAGTTAACACGCTATATCTGAGGAGAAAGATTAGGATATGCTACCTATTGCTTGTGTTGAATAACCCTTCGTCGTGGACAACATATATCTGACACTTCATTCTGGTTGCCAGGATAATTTTGCCCTAGGGATGAAAACGGTACGATAAATTTCCGAACCATCCGACGCCGTTTTTGAAAATTTCTGATGCGAAAACCATTTTCGACAATTTCTGAAATTTTTGATCTGATTACCGTTTTTATCGGACATGGAAATTTGGTAAACGGAATGGAAACGATTTAGACTGATTTCCGACCGAATTGTCGGAATACCGTATTTTAATGGAAAATTTCCGAAAATAACCGAATACTTTCCAAATAGTAGGTTGGGTCTAATGGGCTGACATGTACTCTCTCCGTCCCTTGGAATAGAGGATTTTAAAAAAAAAAACTTCAAAGGAATTCATTCCTACATTGTGCTGATGTCACAGGTGTTTGGAACACAAGAATCATATTTCCTTTCCTGTATAAAGACTTCCTTTCCTATGTAAAATGGAGGAATGAAATAATCCAGTCCAAGTTCTTTGTGGTCTGCTGGTTGGCTATGGAGGGAATATATAGGGTGCTAAAAGTCAAATTAACTAACCTAATGATTTGCATGGAATAATTATTTCTTTTTTTGAAACAAGGGAATAATTATTTCTGAGCTACTGCAATGCAATAGAGGTTTTGATGTTAGAAATATAGGAGTGAAGTTGTTTATGAAGCAAACTGGTAGTTCATTTTGGCAACAAGCTATGACTTTGATTTATGTATCACAAATAATGATAGTTAAGATGCTAAAGAATTTTGTTTATAGTTGCTCTAACATTTTTCCTATGTTTTCATTCCCGCATTCCAAACATCTTGAATTCTCCATTCCTCTGATTTTGATTCCCGTGGTTTTCTCACTTTCCTCGGTCCTGCATTTTGTCTATTCCTATGTATTTTCCAATTCTTGTGATTTGAATTCCTACGTTCCAAACGGGGCCGTAGTAAATATCTCTTTGTAGTTTATTTTTGAACTACAAAGCGACAAGTATTTAGAGACGGAGGGAGTAATAAGCTCAATTATTTAAATTTTTTATTCAGACACCAGTTTGAATAAGGAGTTGTCAAAGGTAATAAGCTCAATTCCGACCGTTTTTATCCCTATTCTGCCCCAAGTCATCTGGGGACGCAGGCGGAGGACCTTGATGATCAGCATAAGGACCAGGCAAGAAATCATTGGTCAAAGGTAAGTTTGACCAAAGCTAAAAATATAGTTGAGTTGGGGCGGAGGGAGGAGTACTTTTTACAGACCGCTTTGCAGGCCCAGCTGCGGACGATCTCCTGCCTGCTGACAACTCCAGCGGCTAAAGTACCGTACAGCTGCACTTTAGAAGCCGTAACCCCAGTTTCACAAGTAGCATTCCAAACGGTGCACTTTAGAAGCCATAACCATCAATGTGCGCGTCTCATCGTCTTCTCCGCGCGTACTAATAAAGACACACCATCCTATTCTCTGCAACACACAGGCCATCCTCTTCTCCACGCGTACTCTTCCTCTTCGTCTCCGTCGCGCGCGCCCTCATTGGTTCCCTTTAAAGCCCATGGAGTTACCCTTGCCGCACGATATTGCAGTCCTTATCGCAGGGTGGGTCGCCGCAACCTCCCCGCAGGCCATGGATGACCTCTCCAGTCTACACGCCAACTGCAAGTCCATGCACGCGGTGTGCTGGGATATCGCCGTGGGCAGGCGCGTGGCGCTGGAGCGGGAGAGCATCTGAAAGTATAACTAGAGCTACGACCGCCTCGTGGAGTGCCTGGCAATCGTCGACAACCCTCGTCTTCCTGCACGGCCGCGCGCAGCCGGGCACCCAGTTCCTTGCCCATGCGGCCGAGAACGGCCACATGGTGGCGGCCTACGTCCTCGCCATGCTCCGCTATGACGCCGACCGCGGAGACCGCGATGCCTTCGAGTATATCCAGTACGTCGAAGGTGAGGCCCACGTCGGCTACAACGCGGCCGGGTCCGTTGCCATGAAGTTGACCAACAAGGAGTGATGTCGGTGTCAGCATGAAGCCATGAATAGTATCGATGATGTCGCCTGGAGGTTCCTGGGTGGGCCTCGTCCAGAAGTGCCGCCGGTGGCGGTGCCCAACATTGATGATGACGCTTGGGACTACTCAATAGGGGGGAACCAGGGAACTACCCACTGCGGTAGTCCTACGTGGGAGGAGTGGAGAGTCTTCTATACAGAGAATTATAGGATTAAGCACGAGCATGACTTGTTCTGCTATCTGGCGTTGTACTATATGGGTTAAATTTCCTCCATTCCCGTTTGGATGCACCCCTAGTTCTCCCAACGCCAATTAAAAGAAAAGAAAGGGAGTACAAAATAGACTTGTACTAGTATATGTGTTTCCCCTATGCCCGCTAATCTCTGATGAATGTTGCACTTGTTCTTTTTCCCCTATGCGCGCTCATCTTATGTTTAGCCCCGTTTGCATCAAAGGAAACTCACGAGATAGTTTAATAAAGAAATGGATTCTTCCGGAAATGGATACATTCAATCATACAGTAGTTTGTAACGAAGGAAATCAGTGTGCCCTTCTCTCTATTCATTGTCTCCACTTTTCATTCCAGTCGTCGCTAATCGACAGAACTAGCTGTTACATAATCCCCAATAAACACAAAATAAACTAATCGGCACATCTAGTCCGCAGCACTTCCCTTGAAGCAGTGGTAATAACTTTTGGCTGCGTATAGGAGTAGTGGTAATGATTACACCGAATATAGGGGCATAGGGTCAGTGGTACGTTGGAGGTCTACCTATCTTTTTCTAACATTTTTCACATCCTTTCTTTTCTTTTGACTCTGTTGATTGTCTCCACTTTTCTTTCCAGTCGTCGCTACCTGTTAGTACTGTATACTACTTTACAGACCGCTTTGCAGGCCCCACTGCGGGCGATCTCCTGGCACCTCTAGCGGATAAAGTATCGTACATGCAACTTTACAAATGAGCTTACTCGAACTTTTGAGCTTGAGCTCATCAAGCTGGCAATACTTAACTTCATCCTCAAACTTTCAATCAAAACTAAGTTTGGTCCTTCAACTTTTAAATGGGTCAATTATTTAGTCCATCAACTTCAAAAAACCCGTTTCACTTTCATCCTTACTCTGAGTTGGACATCAAAACATTGGCATGCCACATAAGATAGTTAATGTGTTTTTAATCCTGTTAATTTGTGATAGAAGTTTGTTTTATTTAAATGTTTGAAGTATGCATCATTGTATGCATGTAAACTCTTTCTCATGTTGAAGCAGGCATGCAAGAGTTTAAGAAATTATTTAAATGGACCACTCATCACTGAGGCTTTGCTGGTTTGTCTGGTGGTAAACCGCATGCGTCATTGGAAACCTAGATGTAGTTAGAGTACAAGAATTAGAACATACCTGCAGGGGTCTTCCAACCACCACCGGGGACGCACGACGGGGGTTAAGGTACACACCGGCACACCCGGACCGTACATATGTGTCGGTGAAGATGAACGGCATTCCGGCTGTGGAAGCACCTGCATGGCTTCCGTTGGAAGGTTAACGACTCGCGAAAGATGTGCGAGGTCGACTATGCCAACATCCAGGTACGTCGCCGTCCGCTGCCACCGTTTTTCATTGTGCCGCCGCTGCATGGTGTTCACCTACCGCTGCTCGTCATCCTTTTGCAGGTTCACCACCAGACTGTAGAAAGGATAAGCACGCACACATGTAACAGTCATTGTTGACTGTGTTGGTCTAACATCATTCTTTGACTGCGTAGGCCTACGTTTAGTCATTAACGCTAGCTTTTGAATCTGTGTAGTGCGAAAGGGTTTTGTTTTGGTTTCACACTACACTAGCTAGCCTAAATAAAGTGTATCTGTGTTCCCTAATGAATTGACAACAAACATTCTCCATACAGAATGAAACTTGCATGCCGCTTTGTTCTGCCGAAGGTTCAAAGGAAACAACACGGCTGGCCGGGTACACGTACGGTACGGGTATGCCGGTGTACCTTAACCCCCCCGTACGTCGTCCATCCCCGGTGGTTGTTGGGAAGATCCTTAGAGGTATGCTCTGATTCCATTCCTCTTACTCCATCTCTAGGTTTCTGATGACGCAGGCGGTTCACCACCAGGCAAACCAAAAAAGGTTCAGCGGCATGCAAGTTTTTTGATGAAAAACTGACTGCGGCCCGCTGACTGTGGCCTGCTGACGCATCCATATCTAGTTTTTTTATGACACTCCCGCTGATGTGTCATCATCTTATTTGTTGTGAAGGTATGGTAGTTAAACTAAGCATTAATAAAGGGACCAATAACATTTTGACACATCAGCGGGATGACGCATGGGAGGACAGAACGAGAGGGACACGGCTTGTATACTCCCATTCAGTGCTTCCATGCGTGCTCCTACTTAAGTGTCATGATTTTATTGGCCCTTTCATTTACCTAACATAATGTGTTATTTAAATTCAACCAATTAGATGATGACACATAAGCGGGAGTACGCATGGAAGCACAAACGGGAGCACCGAAGTTGCCTCCGAGCAGGAGGCCCCCGCAGCCAGTTGGTCATCAAGAAATTTGCATGTCGCTCATCACCAAGGCTTTGCTGGTTTGTCTGGTGGTGAACCGCATGCGTCATCGGAAACCTAGATGTAGTTAGAGGACAGGAATCAGAACATACCTGCAGGGGTCTTCCAACCACCACAGGGGATGCACGACGGGGGTTAAGGTACACACTGACACAGCCGTACCGTACATATGTGCCGGTGAAGATGGAACTCAACAGTCTCACGGTTATAGATAGAAAAAAGGAAGAAGAAAAAGGATGGCGCGCGTTTCGATCTATGAACCGCGAGACTGCTAACTTTCATTTTAATTGGCCAGTTCCCGATTCAGTTGAGTCATTGTTGTTGTACGTGGTGTTTGGTTGAGACAATGCAACTTGTGGTCATAACAATAAGAATTAAAAAGAGGAGTATATCAGATTCAAAAATCTTCATTACGCCAGGTCGTATGATGGACGGACACTCTCCAATCCACTTAAATTGAAGTGGACCCACTCCTACCCAAACGAGGAAAAACAATTTATGGATATGGTATGCATATCCAAGGCTTGCATACCGTTCCACATTTGTGACATGTGTCCACATGAACGGACGGATGAAGCAGTTGCATGACTCTGACATGTGTGCACATGAACAAACGAGGTCGTATGATGACCGGACATGACAGGGATAACACCAAGGAATCGTAACCTTTTAAAGCATAATTTTTCCCCGCATACGATGGGCCCTTCGTGTGTCAAATTAAAAATTTCTCCTTTTATCGAAAAACAGCTCCTTTAACGATGCCAAATTTTGGTACATGGGCTCACGCGTACATGGGGACGAACACCAAGCGTTCCAGCGCAGTTTCGGCTCGGGAATACAAAGTGACTCAGCACAGTTTCAGCCCACGAATAACAAGCGGCCCAACGCACTGTTGGGCCTACTCTGATAGCTTCATGTACGCTTTGTCCTGGATGCCTCCCCGTCGGACCCTTTGATCCACAATGGCCCCCTCTCCCAATTGCACGAAAGGCGCCTAGAGGAGCATCCCCCGGCCGCCACGCTCTTGGAGGAGCATCCGCTGGCCGCCACGCTCTCGGAGGAGCATTCGCCGACCGCCACGCTCTTGGAAGAGCATCCGCCGTCCACCGGCATGGAGCATCCGCCGGCCGCCGCACATGGAGGAGCAACAGTGCTAGGTACAATTGCTCACATAATGTTATTGTAGTTCAATCCTCTTACGAATACGCTGATTGAATTGTAGGAAGTGATGTCAGAAGATAAGACATGGATGGGAAAAGACATACATACGAAGGAGTGGCAGGGTGGAATGAATTCATTTTTAAATTTAGCATTCCAGGGCACTCGTGAAGAAGAAACTAAGCCTTTTCCTTGCACGAAATGTCGTAATATTTGCCACGGGAGACGCAAGGAAGTTCATCTTCACTTGCTTCATAATGGGATGTCATTTGATTATACTTGTTGGGTACACCATGGACAAAAATGAGTTGAGAAAAAATTGTTGAGCAATCAGCAAATAATGAGGAGATAATTTCTGATGATGCTTCTATGGAAAATATGCTGCCCAGCCTTCTTAGAGGCACTGGTGATCATGGTGGTACTTCAGCAGGTGTTGATGATCCAGAAAATGCTATAAACCAGCAGGAGCCAACTGGGTGTGCAAAGGCATTCTATGACTTATTAAATGATGCCAAAAAGGAGTTGTATCCAGGTTGTGAGAAGGTGACCCAATTATCCTTCATTGTCAGGTTGTACCTGATAAAGTGTTTAACTGGTTTGAGCAAAAAAGCGTGTGAGTTCATCCTTGAACTATTCTCATATGTCCTTCCAGAGGGCCATTGCATTCCTAATACACTTGATAAAGTTCAGAAGGTTGTTCGTGACCTCGGGCTGAGCTACGAAAAGATCGATGCATGTGTCAATGACTGTATGTTATTCCAGAAGGACTATTCTCTGCTGGATCGATGCCCAAAATGTGGTGAATTAAGATGGAAAAATAGTACTGGTGGGGATGCAAGAGAGGCTTTACCTTGTGGAAAAGCCAAGAAGCTTGTAGCACGCAAGATTCTATGATACTTCCCTCTTATTCCCCGTCTTCAAAGGTTTTATATGGCAGAATCAACGACATCAAACATGCGCTGGCACAAAGAAGAATGTATTGATCATGGAATATTACGCCATCCTGCAGATTCAAAACCATGGAAGCATTTTGATAGCATTCACCCAAATTTCTCATCTGATCCTCGCAACATAAGACTTGGTCTAGCATCTGATGGTTTCAATCCTTTTGGAGTAATGAATGTTTCTTACAGTACATGGCCTGTGATTCTAATCCCTTATAATCTACCACTTTGGTTGTGTATGAAGTAGCCTTATTGGTTGATGTCAATGATTATTGTTGGGCCAAAGTCACCTGGAAACAACATTGATGTGTATCTGCAGCCTTTGATTGATGAACTACTGTAATTATGGTCTGATGGTGTTGAAACATACGACAGTTCAAAGAAAGAGACATTTCTCATGCGAGCTTCTATATTGTGGACAATAAATGATTTTCCAGCATATACAATGCTATGTGGATGGAGCACAAAAGGTAGGCTAGCGTGTCCATACTGCCATGTAAGCACTGACGCCTTGTGGTTGAAACATGGACGAAAGTATTGCTACATGGGTCATCGTCGTTTCCTACCTCAGGATCACCGGTGGCGTCGGGACAAAGCTTCTTTCAACAACAAAATAGAGAATAGAGAGGCTCGAACATCACTCTCTCGTCATGAAGTACTCCAACAATACGAGACTTTTGATCAAGTGAGTTTTGAAAAGACGAATAATAATAGAAAGCGCACTGAGGAAGATAGGTGGCATAGTTGAAAGAAGAAATGTATATTTTTTCAGCTCCCGTATTGGAAGAAATTGCTAATAAAGCATAACTTGGATGTCATGCACATTGAGAAAAACATTTGTGATAGCATATTGGGTACATTGCTTAATATGGATGGTAAAACAAAAGATAGTCTACAAGCTCGTGTTGATATGCAGGAAATGGGTATACGACCGAAGCAACATCCGGTGGGTATGAAAGGGAAGTATGATTGTCCATCAACATCATATATTTTGCAAAAAGATCAGAAGACCACCTTGAGCAAGTTTTTGGCGGATATGAAGATGCCCGATGGTTATGCCTCAAACATCAAGGGATGTGTGGACATAACAGCACGTAAGGTATCAGGTCTAAAAACTCATGACTGCCATATTATATTTTAGAAGCTCCTTCCTATTGCAATACGTGACATATTGTCTGAAAAGGTTGTTGAACCTTTAATTGAGTTTAGTAGATTCTTTTCTGGAATTTGTTCTAAAGAATTGGTAGAACCAGATTTGGATAAGATGATTGAACAATTTCCTGAAACAATTTTTAAGCTTGAGATGTTGCTTCCTCCCGCTTTCTTTGATATCATGGTACATCTTCCAATCCATCTGGGCGAAGAAGCTCGCTTGGGTGGACCTGTTTCTTACAGATGGATGTATTCAATTGAGAGGTATCTTGGTACATTCAAGAGGTATGTACATAACAGAGCTCACCCGGAGGGTTCTATAGCTGAGAGATATATTATGGAAGAGTGTATTACTTTTTGTAGCCAGTTTTTGGATAACATCAGCGCCAAGCTTAATAGGCCAGAACGTCATGAAGCTACAGCTAGGAATGAACCTTCTCTCGAGTCTAATATATTTACAGAAGTTGATAACTCTAAAAAGGGTTTAAATGGGGCGAACTTATTATGGTGGAACTACATAACATCAGGCATTATATTATTTCTAATGTTGAAGAGGCCGCTCCATGGATCAAGTACGTATAACACTCAGATGTTCTATACTATATTAATGGATCATGCTTATTGTAGATGGCTAATTTAATTTTGTACCCTTTTCAGTACGCATTTTGAAGAGCTGAAAAAAAAATCATTCTTGTGATGTTGAAAAACGACATAGAGATGAGTTTGTTTATTGGTTTCAGAAACGAGTAAGTACATGCAAGTTTTTACTTTGATGAATATTGAAGAAATATCTGTTCTGAAGTTGGTTTATCGATGACCCCTTTTATACTAATTAATGTGTACATATTATGACATTACACAAAGAAGGCAAAGTAACCGATTACTTGTATGCATTATCTTGAGGACCTGATCGTCGGGCACGTTTTTTTAGTCGATCATTCATAAATGGCTTCTTCTTTCGAACAGCAGAGGTGGAAAAAGATTTACAGACGCAAAATAGTGGTGTTGTTGTTCGGGATGGTGATCATGAGTGGTATGGAGTAATCAAGAAAATGATTTCTGTTGATTTCGAAAAAAATCATGAGGTTCTATTATTTGAGTGTGAATGGTTTGATTGGCCTCGTTCTGGTTAGAGCCAAAACAGAGGCTACAAAATGGATCGATAGGGAATGATAGATGTTGACACTACTATTTCTCAATTTAAGTATGAGCCTTACATTCTAATGACCCAAGAAGAACAAGTTTTTTACATTAGAAGTGTGAAGCAACCTAAATGGGCTACAGTTGTTAAAACGGAAACACGAAACCTTTTTGCCATGCCCCCTAGAGACAGTGAAGATAATGTCACTAAGACGATGGAGGCTGAGACATTATTTGATGATCGAAGGCTTACTGATATAAATGAGGATATGACCCCATGGGATAGGAATGAGAATGACATTGACGGAGCAACCGGTGATGCTTCCGCTCTTTCAAATGAAGATGATGACGACGACGACCACGAAGATGATGATACATATATTAATGATGGTATTGTACCTCCAATATTGAGGGAGGACGTCGAAGATGATGATTTTTTCATATAGGTACTGTGTGAGCTAGCTGTATGTGAACTATGTAATGCAACGTTTGTGTTCTGTGGTGATATCTTAACGCCACCAACCGGTATTTCGTGGCAACGTATCCTAATACAATAATTTTGTTTGGTGGCGATAGATCCTATTGCCACGAACTTGTGAATAGTGGCATAAGTTCCTAATGCAACGTTTGTGTATCGTGGCGATAGATCCTAACGCCACGAACTGGTGAATCGTGGCAAAAGTTCCTAATGCAATGATTGTGTTCTGCGGCGATAGATGCTAACGCCACAAACTATTGAATCGTGGCAACAGATCCTAATGCAATGATCGCGTTCCGTGGCGATAGATGCTAATGCCACGAACTAGTGAATTGTGGCAACAGATTCTAATGCAACGATTGTGTTCCGCGGTGATAGATGCTAATGCCATGAACTATTGAATTGTGGCAACGGATCCTAATGCAACAATCGGTCCGTGGTGATGGATACTAATGGCACAAACTAGCGAATCGTGGCAACATATTCTAATGCAATGATCGGGTTCTGTGGCGATAGATGCTAATGCCATGAACTAGGGAATCGTGGCAATAGATTCTAATGCAACAATCAGGTTCCGCGGCGATAGATGCTAATGCCACGAACTATTGAATCGTAGCAATAGATCCTAATGCAACCATCGGGTTCTGTGGTGATAGATGCTAACGCCACGAACTAGTGAATCATGGCAACATATCCTAGTGCAACGATCGTGTTCCGTAGCAATAGATGCTAATGCCACGAACTAGTGAATTGTGGCAACAGATTCCTGGCGATAGATCCTAATGCCACGAACTAGTGAATCGTGGCAACAGATCCTAGTGCAACGATCGTGTTCTGTGGCGATAGATGCTAATGACACGAACTAGTGAATCGTGGCAACAGATTCGCGGCGATAGATCCTAATGCCACGAACTAGTGAATCGTGGTAACATATCCTAATGCAACGATCGTGTTCCGTGGCGATAGATGCTAATGCCACGAACTAGTGAATTGTGGCAAAATATTCATGGCAATAGATCCTAATGCCACGAACTAGTGAATCGTGGCAACAGATCCTAGTGCAACGATCATGTTTTGTGGCGATAGATGCTAATGCCACAAACTAGTGAATCGTGGCAACAGATTCGTGGTGATAGATCCTAATGCCACGAACTAGTGAATCGTGGCAACAGATCCTAATGCAACGATCGTGTTCCGTGGCGATAGATGCTAATGCCATGAACTAGTGAATCATGGCAACAGATTTGTGGCGATAGATCCTAATGCCACGAACTAGTGAATCGTGGCAACAGATCCTAATGCAACGATCGTGTTCCATGGCGATAGATGCTAATGCCACGAACTAGTGAATCATGGCAAAAGACCAAACTTACTGCAACGATTTAGTATTTGTTGCAGTACAATCGTTGCAACAGGGCGGAATCCTTGTAGTGAGATGAGGTTCAACAACCAAGTTCGGGAGGAATTGTGGTTGATCGGGAGGTTGATCGGGAGGTTGCGCAACATGTTTGAATCAAGAACAATGCATATGAAGGTATCATGGACGTCATTGAAAGATGTTTGCACGTATGAAAGGAGTGCATGGACGTGGCTACATGGTTCCGAGGCGTGATGAAGAGATGTGGACGTAAAGAATTGGTCAGAAAGGTCCAACCGACTAGGTTATGGACTTAGGCTGCAGCTGAGTCGGGTTTGACTCAAATATGGAAAGATTTGAGTTGGTTATGATAGGATTTCGAGTGGGTCACGAATTTGAGTTGTTTTAGTAATGTGGGATACATTCCTAAGGTGTTTGGAAGTATTAATATTGCTTCTATCTGCGTATAGAAGAGTCCTAAGCAGTTATGGAAAGTTTCGGTTCGTGATTTGAGTAGGATTAGAGTCCTAGTTGAGATTGGGTTGGCTTAAGGGCTGGTCATATAAGCAAGGGAGGTCAGATCTCATGGTAGACGACTTTGGGGCTGTTCCTCTTGTGTTCTATTGACTAAAATTCATAGTTGAAAGGAACTTTTGTGCCTTGTTCGTCCGACTTATTCCAGACAAGTTTTTCTCGTTGAGTTTTCTGCACAGCACTACCTTTCTTCGGTGAATTTACCATAACTCGAGTTTTACAGATCCAATTGACGTGATTCTTTTTGGGTTGTCTTCAAAACTTGATTATCTATCATCTGCCAAAATTTCACGGTCATTGGATTTGTGTTTTTTGATCTACACGAGTTTCTTTGCAGCATTCCATAACTGTTTCTTACTCGGTAGAACAAATTGACCTTTGTTCGATCTTTCCATCGTAACATGAGTTTCTCTTGAAGGATTTGAGTAATTATTGTTGTGTCGTCTTCGTGACATGATTCTCTCTGATATCTATCACTTTTGTCATGGTGAAACACGTTTAGATTAGTCTCACACACGATTTCTTTAACAGATCGTTTTTCTGCTGAAGGGGTTGGGATTTAATTGTTTCCGCTGCGTAAGATTTTTAATCTACCATTCACCCCTCTCTGGTAGCATTTCACGTGCTCTTCGATTCTACAGCTTTACAATAAGGCAACGACCCACTCCTATTGTCTAGGGAGGCAGAGTGTTCATGCTTAGGGTATGGGACCAAGCTAAACGGCTGAACACTTTAGAACTCCCCCCCCCCCCAAGATCTTGGTTGTCATAAGTGTCGTTCCCTGGCACCATGACACCCTACACTGTCCTACAATTTATGCTTATGGATAGAACGTACGGAGGTGCTATGTGTTCCAAGAGTTGGGGAGGGTCTCTCCTTCTTCTGTGGCAAGGTGGACACACCTGGGGCTGGATACTGCGTTGCTTGGAAGGGGCCCTCCTATCTGGGGGAGAGTTTGTGCGACCCTTTCCGAGAAAGTATGCGCCGCAGCACCAGGTCACCTGTCTAGAGCTCTCTACTCCACACGAATTGCTCCTGGTAGCGCCTCAGCGCCTGTCGGTATCATGCATTTCAGATGGTGGCGTGCCACCTTACTTCGTCGACGAGGTTGACATCTTCTCGTCGGAGTTGATGTTGTTAGGCTTCATCGAACACTCGGACTCGTAGTGAGCCTCCTACGATCTTAGGGGGAAGGACGGCCTTGACCCCGTAAACCAGGAATAAAGGTGTTTCCCCAGTGATGTGGCTTGGTGATGTCCGGCTTGCCCAAAGTGCGTAGGGGAGTTTGTTAACCCACTTGGCAGCATGCTTGTCTAGGTTGTTATACGTGTGCGTCTTGAGGCCCCTGAGGATCTCAGTGTTGTCCCTTTCGACTTGGCCGTTGCTCTTTGGATGAGCCACGAATGCATAACAAACTTGGACACTGAGGTCTTCACAGTAGTCCTGGAAAGCTGCACTGGTGAACTGGGTCCCGTTGTCGGTAATGATTCTGTTTCGGGACCTCAAACCTGCAAACAATCGACTTGATGAACTTGACTGCGGACTCCTTTTTGATGTTGATCATTGGGGCTGCCTGAGGCCACTTGGTGCACTTGTCTACAACGACGTAGAGGAATCGGTACCCTCTGACTGCCCTTGGGAAGGGTCCTAGGATATCCAGCCCCCAGACCGTGAAAGGCCAGGAGGGCGGGATCATTTGCAGCGTCTGCGCCGGAGTGTGAATTTGCTTGGCATGGAACTGGCTGCCTTGCATTTCTTGACCAGCTTGACAGCGTCTTGTAGTGTTGTTGGCCAATAGAAGCCATGCCGGAAGGCATTGCCAACTAGCGTGCGGGAGGTTGCGTGATTTCCGCACTCTCCTTCGTGGATCTCTGTGAGTATGTCGCAACCTTCCTCCCAAGTTATGCACCGTAGCTGCACGCCATTGGCGCCACGTCAACAGAGGTCACCTTCTACTAGCTTCTAGTGCTTCGCCATCCTCACGATTCTCTCAGCGGATATTGGATCCTCTAGGATGATGTTGTCCTTCAGATAGTCTTGGATCTCTGTGATCCACGCATCGGGACTGTAAAAGCCCTCTTTTCAGAAGAACAAAAACGCAAAAATGCGAACTTAAATTTTTTTTTTTGAAAGTGGACTTGGAAATCCAAACTCACATGTATTACGTGTGTTAACCCATGTTCACTACAAATATGGACTTGTTAAAACTTAAAGTCATAATTGGAACATTCCACATAAAGGATTAACAATTTGAATGTTAATTCGAACTCAAGTTCCAACATCGACTTGAGCAACATCATGGAGTTTCCAGCTACACTGACGATGTGTAGTACCTTCGAAAAATTCCATCCTAATCTTTTGTTGTACTGGTGAGAATCATATCAGGGGTGAGGCCCACTTATTGGGTGGCCCACTCGTAAGTTCTCACCAAGCGTCGTTTGTTTTCCTCTTCTGCTCGTGCTTATCGGGAACCATCTCGATGTCTGTGCCAAGAAGGCTTCACACACAAGCTAGTCTTTGAGGCTGTCCTTATTGTCGACCCGAGCAGTACTCACGTGCTCTCTCTCTCTACTTCGACTCGTGGCGCCAATTAGAAAGTTGGGTCGGTAAAGAATAAAAATCAAACCGTGCGAAAGATAAAAATCCAAACAAATTTCGAGCTTAAAGTTTGAATTTACAAAATGTAGGGCTTAGAACCCTTAATTGATTAAGGCCAATATTTAGGATTTCTATTGATTTTTAGAAAAGAAAATAGATAAAGAATAAAAGCAAAAGTCTAGGGTGCTTTCAAATTCAAATTGAATTTGAAATTCAATTGAACCAATTCTCAAATTTGATTCAAAATTTGGATTTTTAATATCTCAAATAACCACCCCCAGGTTACTGTGCTTTGAGATTATTTAGACATGATTTGAAAATCTGAGTGAGGATAAGGAGAAGGGAAAAATGGGGCCCACATGTCATTCAAGTCAACCAGAGCAAACGTGCCATGTTTTTCCTTGTCTTCAAGTCTATCCGTCTGCTGCACTGATAGGCTTCTTCCCTCGCGCCTTCCATCTCCCTCCCGACCCCGTCCGGCCACAGCGCCGCTCACGCGTCGCTCGCTAACGCCGGACCACACACGTCGCGCCCGCTCCTCCCTGCTGCAACTCGGCTGCCGACGCTGCTCCCCGCCGCTCAGCGCCGTGCGCTGCTCGGCCTGGCCGCTCGCTTGCCCCGCGCGTGAGTGTGCCGCCCGATGCGAGCGCTCGACAGCCACGGCCGCCAGCTCCTCCCTGTTGCGCGCCTTTCCTGCCAGCCGCCCGCCTCCCTCGTCGCCTCCCTGCTGGCTCCGCGTCTGTCCACGCACCGCCAACGCCGCGCTCGCCCTGACCGCTCCCAACGGCGCGCTGCCCCGCGCACCTCCTCATCTCCCGGTTGCTTGCAGCGCGGCCCTATGACGGCCGCTGGCCCACGCGCGTCGTCCCGGCTGCTCCACCTCCCGGCCTACGCGTCGCCTCGGCTCCTCCCGTCAGCCGCGCCCCACGCCGGGCGCCTCCATGTCGCCCTGGTGCTTAGATCGCGTCCCCAGCCTTCGCACCGGCCGCCGGCTCGCCTACGGTGCCCCGCGCGCTCCCTCGCCCTGTCGCCGCACCTCCCTGGCGCCCAGCCTGCCGCTAGCCCGCGTCCCAGCTCGTCCCGAGCGCTCCAGCGCCACGCCACCACACGCGCTCGACCCTGCTGCTCGCTGGACTCTGCTCGCGTCGTGTCCGCGCCGACGATGGCCATCCGTCCTTGCCTCTGTCTAGTCCCAGCACCTGGCACAGACGCCGCCCGCTATGTCCTTGTTGCGCCGCGTCTACGCCAGAAGCGGCGCTGACCTCTTGCGCCATGCCCACAACTGCCGTCGGGCTGTGCGCCTCCATGTTCGCGCCATTTTGTTGACGATGCTCGTTCCGCTCGCTGTGTTCCGGCCTTCACCACTGTCTAGTACTCCCTAACTAGCGCCAACACCCAACCTCACCACCGCTGCATCACTGGCAAGTCCATGTGGGCGCTTGTATTGCTTCGACGGCTGCTCCGGCCAACGCCGTCACCTTGATCATGTCGTCGCGGCGTTCCGTGCCGTGGCTATGTCCTGGAAGCAAGGCGAGTAATGGGTGTGATGGATGAAATGCAGGAACACATCATTGACACACCAGCATCGACAGTTGATCCAAGGTTAGCTCTGATTTGTGCAAAGATTGGTCGGATCAATGCTGCAGTCAACCTGTTCGATGAAATGTTTACAAGGAAGAAACTAGATGTATTGAAGTTCCATGCTGGTCTATGGATGCAGGTCTATTGTGGGGTGGCAAATCGACAAGGACATGTGCCAAGATACCTTTGAATGGTGATGAAGCGACGGAATCAAGTACACACCCAAGATGTTTGGCGAAATGCCTACAAGGTGACCCTTGCCCTGAAATGCCTTGCTTGACGTCATCGACGTCCGTTCGTCGTGGTCGCTAATGGTACTCATGTGTCGTCAAGCCGTACATCCCTTTTCCGCCATAATATCATTCCTTTAGAAATCCCCAAGTTGACCTTCTTTGTCTTTTGAATCGTGTTAACTTGTCCGTGCATGCTTGTGATGCTCCACCATGAGCCATGTCGACGTCGTTGACCACATGACGTCGTCGTGACGTTCCGAGCCGTCATCGTGCCCTGGCATCGAAATGAAAGATGCCTGTGATGTGTGTGGTGCTGGAACACAAGAACAACTCGTCGGACAATAGTTGTCAAGCCAAATTAGATTTTAGTCGATGTGAGAGTGATTGAGTCCTAGGTGTAATCTAGATGCTCGATGAAATTCCTTCTAGGTCAAACCACGGGTATTGGTGATCACCGATGACCTGGGGTAGAGGATGCAAGAACGTTGCGACCAACAAGGAGAACTAAACCAAGGGGAACCTTGGATAAGAGTTCCTTGGTTGTATCGAGGATGTTCCGTGGCCAATCACAGGATTGGTTAACTAGGTGTGTCGTTTCATCGACGACAGGTTCGTCGAGTCGCTTGCCGACGATCGAGTCAACATCACTAACCTTAAGACTCACAAGTTGGTTTTCAGGATTCCGCTCACCCCATTGATGAGTCCGGGTCAATTTGGACCTCGCTAATCTGATCTTCTCGTGATGGCAAAGCATGACTGTCACGACAAGGTCTCGCATCATGTTCGAGTTCTAGGAGTTCACCGAGCTCATCTGGACAATCTTGCAAAGGACACTGCAATAGTGTCGTGTAAGCACTTGAACGATGCTCGAGAAGCTTGCCGTATAAACTACTTTACCTAAAAGTCATTTGACGTTGTCTTGGTACTCATGCTAGGTTAACATTGCTTGTAATGACTTCTTAAGTCCAAGCAATGTTGGTCTCACTTCACTCCCAAGTGTCGTTAGGGTTTCAGTTTGTTTCATCCTAAGTCGGGACCCTACGACAGCACTGCTCATTTAACTAGGTTTACTCCTTTATGAGTTAAGTCAAGTTCAGTGGTCGATTGCTAAATCGCGACCTTCATCTTGTACACCAATCATACTCAAGCTTTCGATGCCACCTTGACTCTTAGGTCATCCTTACACAACCAGTCCAACACTTCCACACCATTCAGCTGTATCGTCCTTGAGTGGCATAGCGTCGAGTGTTGAGTGCCAAGTTGCAATGTGTGCTTACATTGCACCTTTCAATTCACATCTCGATACTACTATGACCACTTGCCTCCATCCTTTGTTTATCCACACAACAGAGGCATATCTATCCTTCCTAGTCAAACTCCTTGTTCTTAATGTTTACACAACCCCGTAGAGTCTATTATTAAATTACTTAATTACTTAATCACTTATATGCATATCATGTCGATAGGAACGTGATGATAGGTGATCGATGAGAAGTTTCGCTTGGAGGAGGAGGCCAGGGTGTCCACTTGAAGTCCTTGGCGGAGTCTGCACAGAAAGACCATTAACAATTGACATTTATTCGAGTCGCAAACTAAGGCAAGCCCCGGTTTGCATTTAAGAGCTTTTCAAAGTTTTTCCAGTTTTATTCACTTACGTCTTCTGTTGATATTGTGCATTACGTATAAGGTGTTTGATACTCCACTTACATGACCACAAATCCCAGGGTTTGGTTGGAACGAGTTACAGTTTGACCTGTAGTAACTGCTTTGCTAATGCATAGGAAATCCAGTAGAAGTCGAGTAGTTGGAATCTACTCACGAGAGATGTAGGACATATCTCACAGGATTGGTTAGATAGAAAACGGCATAATATAATGAAATGGAGAACGGGCAGGGGATGGATAGGAAGCGGCAAGAATTGAGTCTCGGTCGCATAGCCCTGCCTGTGTCGCTTCAGGACCGTGCCGTATGCGGCACCGTTGGGCAAGCTTGAACTGTACCGGTTGCATAATGGTATATGGGACGCATTAAACTGATGTAACTCCAGACTGTAGTCTGGAGACTCCTCGGTTGTCCTTGAATGGAGATGCAAAGGCATAAAGGTGTACATCTTCTAGCGGGCAACTTCGACGTGTCCGTGTAGGGGACCTTTTGCTCGGGATGAAGGGGTTTGTCGACATTGGGGTCTTGGGTGAAAGGTGGCCACGTATGACGCGGGGTGGAGAGCACGTATGTGTCTCCCACGCGGGTGTGCGTGTCGTGCAGTCCGGGTGTGTTCTGGTTGCAATCACCGTCCCTCGCGGTAATAGAGTACCACTTGTTCACTGTGTCGTGACGTAGTAAATACTAAAGAAGCCAAAAAATCATATTGTATTGAATTATAATTGCTTGGAACCTTGTATGGCTTAGAGATAGTATAATTAAAAATTTACAGTTTCCCATACTTTACCTGTAATAACATTATGTGCTTTGGGCATGTCATATCATCGACAAATCGTTTCTTGTTTGATTGTGGAGTCCATGATGTGCCGTGCTTGAAGAATGTCATTTGCTACTTAAAATATGATTATAAGGATCCACTTATAGTCAAGTCTATTTATGCTATTCCTTACCTATGTTTAGTATTCACCCTGCATATGTCTAGTGAGACGGTTAAGTCTTGCTGAGCCTTATGCTCACGTTTGCGCTTTAACAATTTTCGCAGGTATTAGTTTTGTTTCTGCTGTTCAGGTTGTACATGAGACTCGAGGTGTCGAGATAAATCTGATGTCAACCAAGCCGCTGCTAAATGTTCTTCTTGTTGCTAGTGAGAATCGTCCTAGGGCATGGACGTCTTCTCTCCTGCTTAGTTAGGTGAGATTATGAGTATGTATTTTCCATTGCGTGTGTACTTCTGTGGTACACTCTTTTGTAAACTCTTCTTATTATGAAATGAAAACTTTATATGTTTTGGTATCCTTTTCGTGTGTGCTGTTAGGTGCCGCATCGCACGGCACCACCCAATGAGATCCTCGGAGGTGTGGACTCCGGCCCCCACGGACATGGTATCAGAGCTTCATTGGGAATAGCACGCTCGAAAAGAGCCTATTTTCGAAAACTCCGAAGTAGTCGAGTGAGGATTAGCTATATGCCCATTAAGGACTATTACTAGTATAAGTTTTAAAGGTGGTGAACTAACTTGTTATATTATTTCTATAACGACGCTCCGTCTTCATGGTAAGAGGTAAGGTACGCCACCGAGAGCGGATCAATCTCGGTAAGCTCAGCATACGAGGAGTGGTATGTAAAATTTCCGTGGCTTGGCACGGGAAGTTAATAGGAGTCTATGAAGCTTTCAATGTTTCTGAGAACCTATGGCACGCGGTACCCCAGCGTGACACAAAATTAGTGGGAGCCCCCATCGGGTGGTGTATAACCCGATATTATGCATCTCTAGAACTATTCATGTTCTATGGGATCATGTGAAACACGTATTGCCGAGCGTGTATAAGCCAGTTCATACGAGAGTCTTTGCTGTACAGACGTATTTACAGCCATGTACCTCGAGACATGACCTCGCTCGAGGACGACTCACACCCAAGTCGTATGCATTTACTTTTGATTATATCTTATTGTGACTGCCTGTCGTGTTTCCCCGTGCCGCCCTTGAGGTGTGAAGGTGTGAAAGGGGATTGTTTGTCTTCTGCAGGTACACTAACTCCGGTAGCGACCCGTGTAGAATACGTTTGCGAGTGATCGATATTAGGACCACCTATAGACGTATCCGGATATACCGGGTTAGATTTTTTTTTTGGTAAGGCACGTAGTACCGTCAGTATCCCACTTGATACTTTGACCATCCCCCACGAAAGAAATGGCTTCATATTCATATTAAGTCCAAGTATCAGTTGCTGATATCTTATGGACAAGGTAAAATGTTTCTCTTCAAGAGTAGGTGAACCAAAGTCCTTTGATCCTGGCGAGAGTTTAGCTCGACTTCACCGGAGTAAGATTTTGGTTAAGCAGGAAGATCCATAGTGATATGCTATGGATAAGAAGGTCGTCAAGTCTCTTTTAAGATTCCATTTGGTTCCAAAGAAAATGATTTGTTGTGAATCAAGTTCTAGCCATCGGACTTGAGTTTTGAGCTAAGTTTCAAAATTTGAGTTTGTTTCCAAATTCTTGTGTTTCGAAGCCGGTGAGTTCTGTTTTCGAACAGAATTGACCTGACTTTGAAATTCCATATCTCTTCAACCTGGAGGGATTTGGAGGCAAGTGAATACATTTTGGAAATCTTTTGAAGTCTTCTATGAGCTTCCTATTGACCTCCAAGCCAAAAGATGCTTTTATGGTGATGAAAATGCACCGTTACCACAGCAGCTGCTGTTCTGAAACTATACGGACCAGCATCTGAATTTTTGCCATATTTCCTTGTAGAAAGCTCTTATATTCCATTATGATACATTTTTGGAAAGGGGAAGAGCTATTCTACAACTTTGTTATTCAATGATACCTCAAATTCAGCTTGTAACTAATTAGAAAACAGAGTTGAAGATAGTACATGTATATAGGTGCTATCTGAAACAGTCAGAAAAATTCTGAACTTTGAATGGCCATAACTCTTAAACTAGAAATGCAACCTATGCATGTTTATATATGTATGGAAATCTTAAAGAGTCCTCTATCAACTTCCTATTCAACACAAGGGCTAAAAGTCACATTAACAAGGTCTAAATTGAAGTGTAGTTTAATTAAGAGGTTCTGACAGCTCGGAAGAGGGGACAGAATCTGAACTCTTCACCAATTGAATCATAACTTTTTGCATACTTCACCTCTGCAGGCCTACTTTATGGGTTTGGAAAGTATAGAGAGTCCTCTACAACGTTTCTATAGAACTCCAGAGCAGAATCCATCTCTAACATACTCAAAATTTCAGATTTCTAAATTTGATCAAATCTGGACAGCGAGTGGACAGTCCTGTATGCAGTTACTGTTTCTCGCATAACTCGCTGTAGAATTGTCGAAAGACTTCATAATTTTCATTTATGGAATATTGAGAATGTATTCAACAAGTTTTCTATGTGTTATTTTTGCAAATATTGATGTTTGTATATCTGAAAATTGTGGACAAAATCAGCCATAAACAAAGGAGGTGCTGTCCAAATTTTCAAAAAAACTGTCAACTTGCAAAATGCCATATCTTCTCAACCAGAAGTGCTACGAGGGCAAGTAAATACTCTTTAGGAATATTTGGAAGTCCTCTACATGTTTTTTGTTCAACACCAGACCAGAATCCTTTTCTAAGTGGGTGAAATTTGGAAAATCGCAGAAACTGTCCAGGCACACCCGAACTGGACAGCAATCTGTACACCTCTGAATTTAATCCATAACTCGCAGACCCTTGATCCAATGGTGTCGAGCGAGTAACCATTGGAAAAGAGAGAGAGAGTCAGCTACAATTTTTGAAATTGGCTCCAGACCTGAATCGGTCATCTACCTATTCCAAATCGAGTTTGAATACAGAGTGGTCAATCTGAACTGAATTCAATTCTGAATGCTGAAATTTTACCCAACTTCAAAAATTCATATCATTTGAACCAAAACTGATATGAAGACAAGTAAGTACATTCTGGAAAGCTTATTAAATTGTCAACAACTTTGTAAACAAGAATATTTCCAGATTTCCATCAGAACAGCCTAAAAACTTTAGATCGAAAGTGCTACTTTTTAAGCAGGTTCTGCTGAAAGTGCAGAAAATTCTGCTGAATTTAAAATAGCATAAATTGCAAACCAGAGACGATCTAGAGGCAAACCAATACTTTTTAGAAAGTTCTTGAAGTGTACTTTAACTTTGTTATTCACCTCAAGATCTGATTTTGCCATTAACTGGATCAAAATCGAGTTTGCGTACAGGCTGGTCGTTTGTCACTATAGCCTGACCAGTTTGAACCTTTTGGTTTTTGTTAGGCATTCGGCTCTCGGTATCAATTCGAGGAGTGTCGTAACCAACCAAGAGTTAGGACTCAAGTATTTACCAAGTTGAATAGAGTGTTAAACTCATTCGAAGCCTTTTCCCTTGGATAGGCATATAGGCATACTAGTGTCTGATTTATGTGACTTGCCATATCACATCTTGTGATGTTGAACGCAGGTCGCAATTACTCGAGTTGCATCTCGTCTTCCCATGAGGATTGTTTGAAGTACGCTTCAACATCCTGGTTTGGAACTTTAAGGGGGAAGGCGAGCACTCAAGTAATGGTGGTATTCAACCATCAACCTTGATTACAACGAGTCGTGTCAACAAGAAGACGATCAAGTAAGTTTACATCTTCAAGAAGATCCAACCTCCACCACCAGATTGAGTTACTCAAAGAAGAAGTGTGACTTCAACTCCACTAAAGTGATCACTAAGGATATCAGTTCCTCTTGCCAGATTGAAGCGAAGGTTAAGTGAAGCATCACTAGAGACATATAGTGAGTTGTTTTTCTTCTGATGAAGATACAATCAAGTTGAGTAGAACATGCACAAGCTTTCGAAAGGTCGAGGTAACGTGGTATATTTCCCACCTTCCTTGTCAATCGTTCCATTATGAATTCCTTAACTGTGGTCAAGTCATGAAGGTAACGCTACTCATTGAGTGTCTTTCACGACCACGGTATCCAATCCTTGCAAATCATCAGACAGTACTTGAGTTTTGTGGGTGTTGTTCATTTAGTCTTGCTCAAACTATAAAAACTACTGCACCATGCATGTGCACCATTTGCATCATACATATGCATCATTTGCACCATACATATGCACCATTTGCACCATACCATATGCATATTCATTGCACCATACAACATATGATGCATCATGAAGCATCATTACCAATGTAACACCACTGATAGAATGCATGATAATACTAAAATTTAGAGCAAGACTGTGTACCCCATTCAAACTATTCTAAGGTGTCTAATGACTACGATCATTTCACCATATTCATTTCACTTCTTACATTGTTGATCTTCTTTCTATTGAGTGATACCTGGGCAACCGATCACTCAACCTCCCTTGCAACTAAACAAACACTTGAACTTCCATCCTTGACTTGTTTTAGTTCAAGTACCTTGATTGTTGCAACTATACCATTCGTCATCGAGTGGTCATCAGTTTGATGATCAACCTTGTAAAATCCATGAAATCTCCTTCCTCGCGAGGATACCATTCGATTATCAACATCGTGAAACTCTTTGGGTCCATCAAGATCTTGCGTTGTTATATGGTAACCTTGCTACACTAATTACCTTGTAGTTACTATATGATTGAGTTCTTTGCTGTGTTGAAACATATGAGGATGCTGAATCCTCAAATGCTCGTGTGCCACCGCAAAGGATCTTCCTCTTCTAATTCTATTGTTTGAAGATGTTGATATACCCAAAAACTGTGTAGTCGCCATATCTTCCATATTCCTGCTGTTTTCATCACATAAGAGTGTTGGGTGTCTTGTTACTCTTATGCTACGGCTAAGGAATCCTATGGTTGACTAAACCTCAAACGAGGTTAATGATTGTTGTTTAACCTTGTAAACCATATTAACTCATGTCAAGGTAAATACCACATTAAGTTATAAGGACCTATGCAAAACCAAATAAGCAACCAGGAATTAATGCAAAGATAGTTTCAAACTATCAGGGTGACCTAGAGAAGCAGAGAACAAGTGCTGATTCTTCAAGTCAAGACTAGGACAGAACAGGATGTCATGTCAGTGTAAGAGTACAACAATAAAGGGTCAGTAACAGACGTGAAAGTTTTACGACGTGATATGGTCATGTCGAGCATCCTGTCAAGGTTATCAACTTAAAGACTAGAATCACTTGAAGCAGACTTTAGAATTTCTTAAGATGTCTGAAGATAATCATTATTTCATAGAACCCAAGTCTTTAAGGGCATTGTCATTTTCCTTAGTCAATGACCCTTATTTACGGATTGCTCCCTCATTGTTTCAGTTATTCTACTTGTTAGAATCTCGGGACGAGATTCCTTTAAGGGGGAAGGATTGTAAAAGCCCGCTTTTCGGAAGAACAAAAACGCAAAAATGCGAACTTAAATTTTTTTTTTGAAAGTGGACTTGGAAATCCAAACTTACATGTATTACGTGCGTTAACCCATGTTCACTACAAATATGGACTTGTTAAAACTTAAAGTCGTAATTGGAACATTCCACATAAAGGATTAACAATTCGAATGTTAATTCGAACTCAAGTTCCAACATCGACTTGAGCAACATCATGGAGTTTCCAGCTACACTGACGATGTGTAGTACCTTCGAAAAATTCCATCCTAATCTTTTGTTGTACTGGTGAGAATCATATCAGGGGTGGGGCCCACTTATCGGGTGGCCAACTCGTCAGTTCTCATCAAGCGTCGTTTGGTTTCCTCTTCTGCTCGTGCTTATCGGGAACCATCTCGATGTCTGTGCCAAGAAGGCTTCACACATAAGCTAGTCTTTGAGGCTGTCCTTATTGTCGACCCGAGCAGTACTCACGTGCTCTCTCTCTCTCTACTTCGACTCGTCGCGCCAATTAGAAAGTTGGGTCGGTAAAGAATAAAAATCAAACCGTGCGAAAGATAAAAATCCAAACAAATTTCATGCTTAAAGTTTGAATTTACAAAATGTAGGGCTTAGAACCCTTAATTGATTAAGGCCAATATTTAGGATTTCTATTGATTTTTAGAAAAGAAAATAGATAAAGAATAAAAGCAAAAGTCTAGGGTGCTTTCAAATTTAAATTTGAATTTGAAATTCAATTGAATCAATTCTCAAATTTGATTCAAAATTTGGATTTTTAGTATCTCAAATAACCACCCCCAGGTTACTGTGCTTCGAGATTATTTAGACGTGATTTGAAAATCTGAGTGAGGATAAGGAGAAGGGAAAAATGGGGCCCACATGTCATTCAAGTCAACCAGAGGAAACGTGCCATGTTTTTTCTTGTCTTCAAGTCTATCCGTCTGCTGCACCGATAGGCTTCTTCCCTCGCGCCTTCCTTCTCCCTCCCGACCCCGTCCGGCCACAGCGCCACTCACGCGTCGCACGCCAACGCCGGACTGCACACGTCGCGCCCGCTCCTCCTTGCGGAAACCCGGCTGCCAACGCTGCTCCCCGCCGCTCAGCGCCGTGCACCGCTCGGCCTGGCCGCTCGCTTGCCCCGCGCGCGAGTGCGCCGCCCGACGCGAGCGCCCGACAGCCACGGCCGCCAGCTCCTCCCTGTCACGCGCCTTTCCTGCCAGCCGCGCGCCTCCCTCCCCGCCTCCCTACTAGCTCCGCGTCTATCCACTCACCGCCGACGCCGCGCTCGCCCTGACCGCTCCCGACGGCGCGCTGCCCCGCGCACCTCCTCGTCTCCCGGCTGCTTGCAGCGCCGCCCTACGACGGTCGCTAGCCCGCGCGCGTCGTCCTGGCTACTCCACCTCCCGGCCTACGCGTCGCCTCGGCTCCTCCTGTCGGACGCGCCCCACGCCGGCCGCCTCCTCGTCGCCCTGGTGCTCAACTCGCGTCCCCAGCCTTCGCACCGGCTGCTGACTCGCCTACCGTGCCCCGCGCGCTCCCTCGCCGTGTCACCGCACCTCCCTGGCGCCCAGCCCGTCGCTGGCCCGCGTCCCAGCTCGTCCCGAGCGCTCCAGTGCCACGCCACCACACGCGCTCGACCCTAATGCTCGTCGGACTCTGCTCGCGTCGTTCCCGCGCCGGCGACGGCCGTCGGTCCTTGCCTCTATCCAATCCCAGCACCTGGCACAGACGCCACCCGCTATGTCCCTGTTGCGCCGCGTCTACGCCAGAAGCAGCGCTGACCTCTCGCGCCGCGCCCACAACTGCCGCCGGGCTGTGCGCCTCCATGTTCGTGCCATTTTGCTGACGATGCTCGTTCCGCTCGCTGTGTTCCGGCCCTCACCACTGTCCAGTACTCCCTAACCAGCGCCAACACCCAACCTCACCACCGCTGCGTCACTAGCAAGTCCATGTGGGCGCTTGTATTGCTTCGACGGCTGCTCCGGCCAACGTCGTCACCTTGATCATGTCGTCACGGTGTTCCGTGCCGTGGCTATGTCCTGGAAGCAAGGCGAGTAATGGGTGTGATGGATGAAATGCAGGAACACATCGTTGACACACCAGCATCGACAGTTGATCCAAGGTTAGCTCTGATCTCTGCAAAGATTGGTCCGATCAATGCTGTAGTCAACCTATTCGATGAAATGTTTACAAGGAAGAAACTAGATGTATTGACGTTCCATGTTGGTCTATGGATGCAGGTCTATTGTGGGGTGGCAAATCAACAAGGACATGTGCCAAGATACCTTTGAATGGTGATGAAGCGACGGAATCAAGTACACACCCAAGATGTTTGGCGAAATGCCTACAAGGTGAGCCTTGCCCTGAAATGCCTTGCTTGACGTCATCGAAGTCCGTTCGTCGTGGTAGCTAATGGTACTCATGTGTCGTCAAGCCTTACGTCCCTTTTCCGCCATAATATCATTCCTTTAGAAATCCCCAAGTTGACCTTCTTTGTCTTTTGAATCGTTTTAACTTGTCCGTGCGTGCTCGTGATGCTCCACCATGAGCCGCGTCGACGTTGTTGACCACATGACGTCGTCGTGACGTTCCGAGCCGTCATCGTGCCCTGGCATTGAAATGAAAGATGCCTGTGATGTGTGTGGTGCTGGAACACAAGCACAACTCGTCGGACAATAGTTGTCAAGCCAAATTAGGTTCTAGTCGATGTGAGAGTGATTGAGTCCTAGGTGTAATCTAGATGCTCGATGAAATTCCTTCTACGTCAAACCATGGGTATTGGTGATCACCGATGACCTGGGGTAGAGGATGCAAGAACGTTGCGACCAACAAGGAGAACTAAACCAAGGGGAACCTTGGATAAGAGTTCCTTGGTTGTATCGAGGATGTTCCGTAGCCGATCACAAGATTGGTTAACTAGGTGTGCTATTTCATCGACGACAATTTCGTCGAGTCGCTTGCCGACGATCGAGTCGACATCACTATCCTTAAGACTCACAAGGTGGTGTTCGGGATTCCGCTCACCCCATTGATGAGTCCGGGTCGATTTGGACCCCGCTAATCTGATCTTCTCGTGATGGCAAAGCATGACCGTCATGACAAGGTCTCGCATCATGTTTGAGTTCCAGGAGTTCACCGAGCTCATCTGGAAAATCTTGAAAAGGACACTGCAATAGTGTCGTGTAAGCACTTGAACGATGCTCGAGAAGCTTGCCGTAGAAACTACTTTACCTAAAAGTCATTTGACGTTGTCTGGGTACTCATGCTAGGTTAACATTGCTTGTAATGACTTCTTAAGTCCAAGCAATGTTGGTCTCACTTTACTCCCAAGTGTCACTAGGGTTTCACTTTGTTTCATCCTAAGTCGGGACCCTACGACAGCACTGCTCATTTAACTAGGTTTACTCCTTTATGAGTTAAGTCAAGTTCAGTGGTCGATTGTTAAATCACGACCTTCGTCTTGTACACCACTCATACTCAAGCTTTCGATGCCACCTTGACTCTTAGGTCGTACTTACACTACCAGTCCAACACTTCCACACCATTCAGCTGTATCGTCCTTGAGTGGCATAGCGTCGAGTGTTGAGTGCCAAGTTGCAATGTGTGCTTACATTGCACCTTTCAATTCACATCTCGATACTACTATGACCACTTGCCTCCATCCTTTGTTTATCCACACAATAGAGGCATATCTGTCCTTCCTAGTCAAACTCCTCATTCTTAAAGTTTACACAACCCTGTAGAGTCTATTATTAAATTACCTAATTACTTAATCACTTATATGCATATCATGTCGATAGAACGTGATGATAGGTGATCAACGAGAAGTTTCGCTTGGAGGAGCAGGCCAGGGTGTCCACTTGAAGTCCTTGGCAGAGTCTGCACAGAAACACCATTAACAATTGACATTTATTCGAGTCGCAAACTAAGGCAAGCCCCGATTTGCATTTAAGAGATTTTCAAAGTTTTTCCAGTCTTATTCACTTACGTCTTCAGTTGATATTGTGCATTACGTATAAGGTGTTTGATACTCCACTTGCATGACCACAAATCCCAGGGTTTGGTTGGAACGAGTTACAGTTTGACCTGTAGTAACTGCTTTGCTAATGCATAGGAAATCCGGTAGAAGTCAAGTAGTTGGAATCTACTCGCAAGAGATGTAGGACATATCTCACAGGATTGGTTAGATAGAAAGTGGCATAATATAATGAAATGGAGACCGGGCAGGGGACGGATAGGAAGCGGCGAGAATTGAGTCTCGGTCGCATAGCCCTGCCTGTGTCGCTTGAGGACCGTGCCGTATGCGGCACCGTTGGGCAAGCTTGAACTATACCAGTTGCATAATGGTATATGGGACCCATTAAACTGATGTAACTCCAGACTGTAGTGTGGAGACTCCTCGGTTGTCCTTGAATGGAGATGCGAAGGCATAAAGGTGTAAATCTTCTAGCGGGCAACTTCGACGTGTCCGTGTAGGGGACCTTTTGCTCAGGATGAAGGGGTTTGTCAACATTGGGGTCTTGGGTGAAAGGTGGCCACGTATGACGCGGGGAGGAGAGCACGTATGTGTCTCCCATGTTGGTGTGCGTGTCGTGCAGTCCGGGTGTGTCCTGATTGCAATCACCATCCCTCGCGGTAATAGAGTACCACTTGTTCACTGTGTCGTGACGTAGTAAATACTAAAGAAGCCAGAAAATCATATTGTATTGAATTATAATTGCTTGGAACCTTGTATGGCTTAGAGATAGTATAATTAAAAATTTACAGTTTCCCATACTTTACCTGTAATAGAATTATGTGCTTTGGGCATGTCATATCATCCGCAAAGCGTTTCTTGTTTGATTGTGGAGTCCATGATGTGTCGTGCTTGAAGAATGGCATTTGCTACTTAAAATATGATTATAAGGATCCACTTATAGGAGAGTCAATTTATGCTATTCCTTACCTATGTTTAGTATTCACCCTGCATATGTCTAGTGAGACGGTTAAGTCTTGCTGAGCCTTATGCTCACGTTTGCGGTTTAATGATTTTTGCAGGTATTAGTTTTATTTCTGCTGTTCAGGTTGTACATGAGACTCGAGGTGTCGAGATAAATCTCATGTGAACCAAGCCGCTGCTGAATGTTCTTCTTGTTGCTAGTGAGAATCGTCCTAGGGCATGGACGTCTTCTCTCCTGCTTAGTTAGGTGATATTATGAGTATGTATTTTCCGCTGCGTGTGTACTTCTGTGGTACCCTCTTTTGTAAACTCTTCTTATTATGAAATGAAAACTTTATATGTTTTGGTATCCTTTTCGTGTGTGTTGTTAGGTGCCGCATCGCACGGCACCACCCAATGAGATCCTCGGAGGTGTGGACTCCGGCCCCCACAGGGACTCTCCTGAGCTTCTGGATCTTTGGCGCCGGGTAATATGGGGTCCCCGGTGACGCACAAGATCCTCGGGGGGGGGGGGGGGGGGGGCATTTGATGAGTAGGTTTAGGCCCGATCTTCCTAAAGGTAAGTCGATTGGGGTGGAGAACTCGACGTTGATGATCTGCGGCACTCGAGCCATTCGAATACCGCTGCAATCACTACACTACTGCTCCGTTGGTTATCAACCGTGCGGCACATGCTTGACGTCGCCAAGAAGGCTAATCCCTGCAAGTGAATCAAGAACAAAAGCAAGAACATAGAAGACACAATCTGAAATTGAGAAGTTGGGGTCTCACAAATCGTAGAACGGCAAAATTGTTATTCTAAGCAAAACCCACCGAATATGACCAGCGGCTGCAGTATTTTAAAGGCTATGGTTCAGCCAAAACACGATTAGACGCATACCTAATGGACTCATACGGGATACAAGGCTCAAAGGCCTGATTCGGTGGCACAGCACCGGACAAAAATCTGGACTCTATTTGTTTTGAAGATTCCCTATGACTCAGGTGGAATTTTGAGGTGCGACCAGAGCCGTTGGAAAGTTTATCTTCTCCTGCACCGTGCATTTGTGGAATGTAGAAAACGGAGTCCGTATGCATCATGGGCGCCCGTTTTAAGGTGGACTGCTCCTGGACTCCGAGTTGAACTCAGGTCTGAGTCGTAAATTGATTCCATCAACTTGTGGACGTCCCAGCTGGTTCTCCATGCTGCCAAGGTCTCTTTCCTTCACTTGTTGATCTTTTCCATTATTCCTAATAACAATTAAATCATCACATAGCAATCTATTCTCAAACTCACATGCAAAAGAAGTTAGGAACGAATTCTCCTGCTGATTTATTAACCGTGCTCGTGCTCTTGTGATTGGTCCTTGCAGTTTAATGCGTGTCTCTGCTGTTGTGATGTCCTCATCATCCTCCCCCTCTTGAATTGGAGTCATCCTTGACACAAGTTCATCTTCTTCTCCCAAGTATGGTCGCAAATCTGAAATGTTAAATGTAGTACTAACCCCAAAATCGGGAGGCAATTCAAGCTTATATGCATTATCATTAATCTTTTCAACAATTTTATAAGGACCAGCAGCTCGTGGCATAAGTTTAGATTTTTCTCAAGTCAGGGAATCGCTCTTTTCCCAAGTGTAACCACAAGAAATCACTCGGTTCATGTTTTACTTCCTTTCTACCTTTACTACCTGCAATCCTATACTTCTCATTCATCTGTTCAATATTTTTCTTTGTAGTTTCACGCATCTTAAGAATGAATTCAGATCGTTTTGTAGCATTCAAATTTATAGTTTCAGAAGGAGGCAAAGGTAGTAAATCAATAGGAGCACAGGGATTGAAACCATACACTACCTGGAACTAACTTACCTTCGTCGTGGAGTGAACGGATCTGTTGTAAGCAAATTCTATATGTGGTAAACACTCCTCCCACAACTTCAAATCTGTTTTCAAGACAGCCCGCAATATAGTGGATAAAGTACGATTAACTACCTCGGTTTGTCCATCCGTTTGTGGGTGATATGTAGTTGAAAACAGCAACTTGGTTTCCAATTTATACCACAAAGTTCTCCAAAAATGAATTAAGAATTTTGCATCACCATCAGAAACAATGGTATTTGGCACACCATGTAAATGAACAATTTCCGTCATAAATAAATCAGCAATATGTGAGGCATTATCATTCATATGATAAGGTATAAAGTGTGCCATTTTGGAAAAATGATCAACAACTACAAAAATACTATCCCTCCCCCTTAGTCCTAGGCAATCCCAAAACAAAGCCATAGAAATATCCTCCCAAGGTACACTAGGAACAGGAACAGGCATATAAAGACCATGTGGGTCAAGGCGAGACTTAGCTTTGTTGCAAGTAGTGCATCGTGACACGTAGCGCTCGACATCACGCCTCATCTTTGGCTAAAAGAAGTGTGTGGACAGCATGTCTTCAATTTTCTTCACTCCAAAATGCCCCATCAAACCTCCACCATGTGCTTCCTGCAAAAGTAATAGACGAACGGAGCTAGCTGGAACGCATAGCTTGTTAGCACGATAGAGGAGACCCTCTCGCAGCACATATTTATTCCAAGTTCTTCCTTCTCTACAATTTTCAAAAGCATCTTTGAAGTTCAAATCAGTAGGATATAATGCTTTTATTGTTTCCAAACCAAAGATTTTAAGATCAAGTTGGGACAGCATGGTATAACGCCTAGATGTATTGGTTAAAAATTGCTTGAACAACCTTGTTTGGCTTAGAGATAGTATAATTAAAAGTTTATAGTTTCTCCATACTTTAGCTGTAATAGCATTATGTGCCTTGTGCTTGTCATATAATCGGCAATGTGTTTCTCATTTGATTGTGGAGTCTATGATGTGTCGTGCCTGAGGAATGTCAGGTGCTAAATAAAACATGACTACAAGGATCCACTTATAGGCGAGTCCTTATGCTTTAATTACCTATGTTTAGTACTCATCCTTGCATATGTCTAGTGAGACGGGTTAGTCTTGCTGAGCCTTATGCTCACGTTTGCAGTTAACAAGTTTTTGCAGATTATACGACTGATGACGGGTTTAATGACGAGGATGCACCCCCTCCAGGGTTTATAGCCGAGTGGGAGCCCTGCATGCCGCCGTGAAGTGCATGTTGCTAGTGCAAAGTATCCAGGGCATGGATGACTTTGCTTTTGCATAGCTAGTGTTGAGGACGTAGCTATGATGTATAGTTCTCTTTCCTTCCGCTAGTACTTTTAAAACTTCTGTTGTGCTTGTCAATAAAGACTTGGTATTGTAAATTTGTTCTCGTTCTATTCTTGTATACTATTGGGTGTCGTATCGCACAACACCACCCAATGAGATCCTTGGCGGTCGGGATTCCGATCACCACAGTCTTTAGCTCCAGCATGTCTTTGATAGCTCCAGCATGTCTTTGTTAAGCCGGATATGTTTTGCTAGGTCCGACTTATGTTGGTTAGCTCCTACATGTTTCTCTAGCTCCGGCTTTTGGGTTGACTAGTTCCGACTGGTTTTGGTAAGCTCCGGCGCTAGGTTGTACTAGCTTTGGTAAGCTCCGGCTCAAGCACCGGTTAGCTTTGGGAAGGTTCAAAGCTTGATCGCTATGTTCCGGCTTTTACTGTGAATTGTCTCGAAGTTGCTTTACATTGTTGGAAAGATTGCTTAGTATTCATTTGCTATTTGGTGCATTTTGGTTGATATGGCTGATATCGTTTGTATATGCTTTGCAACATGCTTATGTGAGGTGCTCACGTAAGGGTGTTGTGTTCAAAACTGACTTGAGTCAAGTCGAGGACTTGGGCTCGTACAGATTGGTTGTTTGTTCATGTGCAGGTGTTGCTTGAGTTCAAGTCATGGCTGGTGATAGGATCCTTTGGACTAGTCTCAGGGAGGAGATGAGGTTCCAACAACCAAATTCAGGAGGAATTGTGATTGAGCGGGTTAGGAGGTCGCGCAGGATGATTGAATCAAGGGCAGTGCATATGAAGGTTACTGGACGTCGAAGGAAGGAGTTTGCACGTATGCATGCGGTGCATGACGTGGCAACATGGTTCCGAAGATAGTTTATGGATGGGAAGATCTGATTGGAAGGATCGGATCGTATCGGTTGATGACTTTGTCTGCGGCGGAGTCGGTTATGGCTCGGTATGGAAAGTATCGAGTTGGTTATGTTAGGATTTCGTGTGGGTCACGAATTTGAGTTGTTTTAGGAATATGGGATATGTTCCTAATGAGTTTGAAAGTCTTAAGATTGCTTCTATCTGCGTATAAAAGAGTCCTAAGCGGTTATGGAAAAGTTTTGATTCGTGATCGGAGTAGGATTAGAGTCCTAGTTGAGATTGGGTTGGCCTAAGGGCTGGTTATATAAGCAAGGGAGGCCAAAGCTCGTGGTAGACGACTTTGGGGTTGTTCCTCTTGTGTTCTACTGAATAAAGTTCATAGTTTGAAGGAACTTTTGTGCCTTGTTCGTCCGACTTGTTCCAGACAAGTTTTACTCGTCGATTTCTGGACAGCACTACCTTTTGTTGGTGGTTTTATCATAACTCGAGTTTTACAGATCCAATTGACGTGATTATTTTTGGGTTATCTGCACAACTTTATTATCTATCATCTATCAAAATTTCACGGTCATTGGACTTGTGGTTTCTGATATACATGAGTTTCTTTGCAGCGATACAGAACTATTTTTCTCTGGTAGGACAAATCTCTCGACGGATTTGAGTGATTCTTTTTGTGTTTTCTTCGTGACTTGACTCTCTATGATATATATCACTTTTTTCATGGTGAAATACGTTTAGATTAGTCTTACGCACGATTTCTTTAACAAATTGTTTTTCTGCCGAAGGGGTTGGGATTTAATTGTTTCCGCTGCGTAAGATTTTTTAAATCTACCATTCATCCACCCTCTGGTAGTTTTTCACGTGCTCTTAGATCCTACAGATTCCAGCTCTGGCCCCTACTTCTGCACGCAGCCGTTGAAGTAGAGAGTCCAGTGAGGCTCAGTGAAGACCTAAGGTTTCGGTTTCTACTCACTAGGGCCCCCAGGATTTGATGGAGAGGGGGTCCATTCCGCCACAAAGTCTGCTAATGCTTGACTCTTGATCGCTTGTCTTGGGACGAATTCAAGATCGAACTCGGCCAATTCCGCTGCCCACTTTACAATGTTCGAAGTGGAGTTGGGGTTATGCAAGATTGCACGTAGTGGATAAGAGGTTACCACCGAAATCTTGTGAGCTTGAAAGTAGTGACGAAGCTTACTGGAAGCGATAAGAACTGCGTAGAGCCGCTTATGCACCTCTAGGTACCAAGTCTTGGCATCATGGAGTACCTCACTGATGAAGTACACTGGGCGCTGGACTGCCCAGACCCTCCCAGAGGGGCCCGGAGCTCCCTCCTCATCAACCCGGATCCTCCCTGAGGGGTCCGGACCCTCTTCGGGGACCTCTGGGTTCTTACTAGAGGAACCCGGAGCTTCTTCTGAAGTCACCCGGACCTTCCCGGAAGGGTATGGGTCTTCTTGTTTAGCAATAGTAACTCCTTCATGAAAGTGCATCTAGAACTCCCTTGTGGGTTTTGGATGATTTATGACAAGCAATTTGGATCCTAACCTCTTTGTTGAGATGAGCGCAGGCATCTCATAGAAAAATGAGCAAAGTGCCAAAAAGAAGGAAGAATGAGGAGCAAAGTGGAAATGAGCTCAAGAAAGAAGAATAGTAGATCCTTGTGTATGGAGTGTGTTAAAGAAACACACCCCAAGAGCTCAATCACAATTAAACACACTCATTGCACAAAGTTACATAGGACCGGACTAGTCCGACTAACACCGAACTAGTCCGAGAACCTCTCTGCACAAAATCAGACAAGTCCGATATCCATCGGACTAGTCCGATATCTCTCTGACTAGAATCGGACTAGTCCTCCCCAGTGCGGACTAGTCATCAAAACACTTCACAAGTCACACAAAATCGGACAAGTCCGACCGCAACCAGACTAGTCCGATATTCTCTCTGGTCCAAATCGGACAAGTACGATATTTGCACGGACTAGTCCGAAAAACCCTCTGAACTAAATCGGACAAGTTCTCCAAGTGCAGACTTGTCATCCAATACACTTAGGGTTTCACTGTCCAAACAAGTCCGATGTCTATTATACTAGTTCGAAGATTTCCAGAAGCGAAATCGGACAAGTCCGTTCCTAGCCGGACTAGTCCGATATTTCGAGACACTTAGGGTTTGCTACACACAGCACACCGGACTAGTTTGGTGACCACCATGGACTTGTCCGATCTTTCTGAACCCTAACGGTCACTTTTAGAAACCCATATAAATAGAGGTGTACGACCATATTTCATAACACTCTTGAACCCTAGCGCCGTCACACCTCCCAAGAGCCCCAAAAACCACATCTCTTCATGAAATTAAGTGCAACAAAGATCAATCCTTTGAGGATTCACTCTAGTTAATTGGAGAGACACGTTCAACACCACATTGAGCTCTTGGTTTGATTCTCTAACACACTCCTGCGATTTAATTGTAATCTTTTGAGTGTGTTCTTGGTGGTATTTCGTGTTGCAATCCAAGGGAGCTCTCAACGTGTGAGAAGGCCCCTTGAATTCGGTTATTCACCCCTTTGTGATAAGTGGAAGAGGATTGGCCTTCGTGGCGATCCGACAAGGGTAGGGTTGGAGAAGACCCGGTCCTTTTGTGGACTCCTCGACGTGGATGTATGTTGCCTCTGTGAGAGCCGAACCACAAGATAAATTCTTGTGTCTCTTTTTTGTGCTCATCGTTCTTATTCTTCAATATAATCTAGGGTTACAATCAAAATTGCTTACTTCATGTTGAATCATTAAAAATAAGATTGAATTGTGATATAACTTGGTATACAACCTTGAAATCCTTCATTTGATTGTATATTTCCACTACATACATTGAAGAATCATTCTAATCGATTAAACTTAACCAACCTAGTCCGAACACACCGGACTAGTCCGCACTTTACCAGACTAGTCCGATATTCTGGTTTTGAACTGGTTGTTAAGTGTTGCAGGTTCTGACAATTATCAAAAAGGCCTATTCACCCCCCCTCTAGGCCACATTCAATTGGTATCAGAGCAGGTTCTTCAAGAAAGAGATTAATTGCTCGAAGAAGATCATGTCGGACATGAAGGACAACCACAAGAGCAACAACCAAGAGAACACTACCAGGATTCTGGTTTATTGCGACGAAAAAAATCGTTGCAATAGGTCGAAATTCGTCGCGATAGGTTGTTCTCGCAATGAAATGGAATGTCACGTTAGTTTTTCTTACTCGTGGCGATAAAAGTCGTGGCAATAGGTTATTGCGACGACTTGACATCCGTGACAAATAGTATGGTATTGCGACGACTCCATGTTTGTTGCAAATAGTATGGTATTGCAACGGTTTAACATATTGCGACGATTAAACGTATTGCAACGAAAATATCGGTGTTGCAACGATGTCACATTTGTGGCAAAAAGTATGGTATTGCAACGACTCCACGTTCGTGGAAAATAGTATGGTATTGCAACGGTTTAACGTACTGCGACGATTTAACGTATTGCGACGAAAATATTGGTGTTGCGACGATGTCACATTCATGGCAAAAAGTATGGTATTGCAACGACTCCACGTTCATGGCAAATAGTATGGTATTTGTAACGCCCGGTTCCGAAAAATGAACCAAGCTAACGCATATGTATGCCCAGGATGTTCATCACACATACACGAGTGCAATCACAAAAGAGTATATAGAAAATTACCACAAAACAAGATTAATTAACCAAGTTTTATTACACAAACCATATTAGCCTCGAATACAAACTCTAATGAATATTTATGACAAGTTCAACTAATGCAGCGGAAATAAACTAATAAGCAACTAAACAGCTAGGCAGCATAAGCAATAGGGTATAGCGCAGCTCCAATCAACACCACAGGCAAAGCTGACGGTAGACACGGCCTAGAACTCCGCATTATCACCATTAAACTCCCAATCCTGACCTGCAACTGTTGGGGGGGATTGCAAGAGTGAGTACATGTCGTACTCAGCAAGTGTGGAAAGTATGACATGTGGCTGATTCAAATGACGACAATAATAATGGCAAAGTGCTGAAAAGTACATAAAACATTTGAAAAGCAATATATATATTATATATATGTGAAGTAAACCCATCATAATCATAAGTAATACCATAATACCAATCTGAATTTACTACCATCATCAATAATTCCAGATTTCACCATTGCCAATAACCATATTCAATACTAGAAATTAATCCATAACCATAATACCAAACCATAACCATAATACTGAACCATAACCATCCCAAATACCATCCCAATACCAAATACCCTCTAATCATGGAAGTTGTCCAGGTGCTCATAACCGGGAGCATGGCTATCATGATAGTTTATTTAGACTCTGCAGAGTTTGTAACTCACCCACGTGTTTGTGATTTCATCACCCGTCGGCGACTAAAGAACCTCATGCCAATTACACTTCCATTGGTGTATGGCCAAGAGATCACAAAATAGCCTTTACAAAGGGATTACTAGCCTATTTAGACCCCATTGAGGTTTCACCGGTGGCGATGTCTCCCGCAGAGCACATCTTCAACCAAGGGCCCCCTCTTGAGCCATTCGGATCCCAGGGTAGTCCCACCAATCCTCAATAAACCCAATCCGACTACCCCTTCTCCGAGCATCCACAATGGCCCAAACAGCACTGGCAAATCCCTAATTAATCAGCATAACATCCAACCCATCCACATACCAGGCTTGCTTAGATCATCCATTACCATATCATATTTAACCAGTTCATGTTAACCATAATCTCATCCATGCATAATTAAATTGAGTGGTATAATTGTTTTCCATCCCAGTTGATTAAGCGAAGCAAAAAGGTAAAAGCCCTTCCCGACTCTCTACCATATATTCCAGGTGACAAGGGTGGTTTAGCAAATCTAGTCAACTTCCTACCATAGGTTTCCCATCAAATTGACACAAGCATGCAGTTGCAAACAAAACATTTATTTTAAAAACAGGATCAATATGCTTCAAGGACACTTGCCTTGCTCTTGCTGTTGATCAGGATCAAAGCCTTCGAACTCTTGATGCTGAAGATCCTCCGCGGCACTCTCTAGCGCAAATCCGTCTAATCCACACAATAAACATACAAGACAAGAAACACAATCAAAGAGTGCACAAGTATTACTCAATATGACATGACATGCATGATTGATGCAAATGCAAGGTAGAACTTGTTACTAGATTGCTTTTAATGATCTCTAACTAGTTCTAATAGCTTTCAACAAGTTTATACAGGTTTGGAGTTGATTAGATCAAATTTTAGAGTCAATTCAACACAATTTAACCAGGAAGATCGGACTAGTCCGCTAGGGACCGGACAAGTCCGCACTTCACGAGATCAGCAGATTAGGGTTTCTCTAGATCGACGTGAATTGGGAGATTAGGGGTCGAATTCATGTAAGGAAAAGAGAATAGAAGGTATACCAGGTGTTTAGGACTCCAATGAATGAAAAAACTTGGAGGTAGCACTTGGATCTTGGTGATCTAGGGTTGGTGATGAACTTGGAGATGAATTGGTGGTGAAGGACGAAACTCGGTGGAGATCTTGATCCTCTTCCGTTTCCTCCTCTTCTTCTTCTTGCTTGGGATCTTCTCCTCCCTCCTTGATGGTAGCTCTCCACAAACTAGGGTTTGGGTGGGTGGAAAAGTGGCAAATAGATGTCAACCCAAGGGGTGGGGTTGTTTATATAGAGGTGGAGGCTAGGGTTAGATGGATTTCGAGTTTGGGATAAGTAGGCCGGTTTAGAGTCCCACATGGGCTCTAAAAGAGTTAGGCACGACGTACCTAGGCCCACTTAACGTGAAACCCAAGAAACAAGTCGTAAAACATAAGATCAACTCGGGGTCGCAAAATATCGGACAAGTTCGGAAAGGACCGGACTAGTCCAAAGTCGTCCAGAGAGAAAATCAGACAAGTCTGGCCAAAAATCAGACAAGTCCGAATTTGAACAGAGAGGAAAAACGGACAAGTCCGCTGGAACACCGGACTAGTCCGGAAAAGTCCAGGGACTTAGCAAATTTTCAAGGATTCATGGAATATCAGACTAGTCCCACAAAATCGGACAAGTCCGAAAGTTTCCAGAGCCAAAATCGGACTAGTCCGCAGCAAAAACGGACAAGTCCATTTTTAGTCAGAGAGAAATCGGACTAGTCCGCAGTGAAACCTGACTAGTCCGCACTTTCCTGCGTTTTAAGTGCGGTTTTGTTTGAAATCAATTTTAAACTCATTCCTCTTATTGTGGATTAATGTTAAACATGTATATGAATGTATGTAGGGCATGATGCATGAAAATGAGGGTGTTACAAACCTACCCCCCTTAAAATGAATCTCGCCCTCGAGATTCGACGCGAAAGAGAAGAGATAGGGAAAATCCTTCTTGAGATCATTCTCCAATTCTCACGTCGCTTCTGTTTCTGTGTGGTGCTTCCATTGAACTTTACACCATCTAATGACCTTGTTCCTTTTGACTCTCTCCTTGGTTTCCAAGATTTTGACCAGTTGTTCGGCGTAAGTCAAATCTTCCTCTAGTTCCAATTCTTCCATTGGCACTTGTTCTTCCGGTACTCTCAAGCACTTCTTGAGCTGGGAAACATGAAAGACATCATGTACATCTGAAAGATGAGCTGGCATCTCCAACTTATACGCTACTTCTCCTCTTTTGTCCAAAATCTTGAACGGTCCAATATAGCGAGGTGCGAGCTTACCCCTTATGTTAAACCTCTTATGACCTCTCATTGGTGACACCTTGAGGTAAACAAAATCTACTATTTCAAAGGCTAATTTCCTTCTCCTATTGTCCGCATAGCCTTTTTGCCTTGATTGGGCAGCCCTCAAGTTTTCACGAATTATTCGGACTTGCTTTTCAGCTTCTTGCAACACATCCGAACCAAATACTTGAGTTTCTCCTGCCTCATTCCAGAATAAAGGTGTCCTACACTTCCTCCCATAAAGAGCTTCATATGGTGACATTTTCATACTTGCTTGGTAACTATTATTGTATGAAAATTCCGCGTATGGCAAGCTTTTGTCCCAACTCTTCCCATGCTTTAAAGCACAAGCTCTTAACATGTCCTCCAAAATCTGATTGGTCCTCTCGGTTTGTCCATCCGTTTGAGGATGATATGCTGAGCTAAAGTTCAACCTCGTTCCCAAAGCTTCATGCAATTTTTGCCAAAATCTGGAGGTAAATTGAGAACCTCTATCCGACACGATCTTCTTCGGGACTCCGTGTCGACACACAATATGCTCCATGTATATTTTGGCCAATTGTGCAGCTGTATATTTGGTCTTCACAGGGACAAAATGAGCTGACTTGGTTAAGCGAACCACAATTACCCAAATTGAGTCATACCCGGACTGGGTTCGCGGTAATCCAACTATAAAGTCCATACCAATCTCTTCCCACTTCCACTCCGGAATCTTTAATGGCTGCAATAATCCTGCTGGCCTTTGATGTTCCGCCTTAACTCGTTGGCACACGTCACACATTGCAACATATTCGGCTATGCCCTTCTTCATGCTATCCCACCAATAGCAAGTCTTCAAGTCTTTGTACATCTTCGTACAACCGGGGTGAATCGAGTATGGCAAGTCATGTGCCTCCTTTAATATTGTCTCCCGAATATGCTTTACATTAGGCACAACGATCCTCTTTCCAAGCCATAAGGTACCATATTCGTCTTTATCAAATCTGAATTCTCTCCCTTCCTCAGTCCTTTCCTTGATTTCCTTGATCTCCTCATCTGTGGTTTGTGCCTCTCGAATTTCTTGCTCCAAGGTTGGGTTTAATTCCATCATCTCCATCTCATTTACAAACCCGAGGTTCAACCGTTCAAACTCCTTGCATAACTCGGATGGCAACTCTCGAACTGTGAGTCGATGACTTACTCCCTTTCTACTCAAAGCATCGGCCACTACATTGGCCTTTCCCGGATGATAGTTGATCCCCAAATCATAATCTTTGATGAGCTCCAACCATCTTCGTTGCCTCAGGTTCAGATCCATTTGTGTGAAAATATAATTCAAACTCTTATGATCCGTATAAATTTCACACCTATGTCCAAGGATATAGTGTCTCCAAATCTTCAATGCATGTACCACGGCTGCGAGTTCCAAATCGTGCGTGGGGTAATTCTGCTCATGTTTCTTCAATTGTCTTGATGCATAGGCGACCACTTAGCCTTCTTGCATCAATACACATCCAAGTCCTTGTCTCGATGCGTCGCAATAAATATCAAAACTCTTGCTCACATCCGACAGTACCAAAACCGGGGCTGTTGTCAACCTCTTCTTCAACTCCTCAAAACTATTCTCACAAGTTTCAGTCCATTGGAATGCCTTTCCCTTCACGAGCAATTTCGTCATAGGCTTGGCTATCTTGGAAAAGTCCTTGATGAATCTACGGTAATATCCAGCCATCCCAAGAAAACTCCTTATTTCCTTGACATTTTGCGGCGGTTCCCACTTCAACACGTCTCTCACTTTTCCGGGGTCAACTGATACTCCTCCTCCTAAAATTATATGACCCAAAAATGACACCTCTCTCAGCCAAAACTGACACTTGTTGAACTTGGCATACAATTGATGCTCCCTCAATTTCTGCAACGTAAGCCTCAAGTGTTCCTCATGTTCTTTCTCATCCTTTGAGTGGACCATAATGTCATCAATAAACACCACAACGAACTTATCCAAGTACTCCATGAATACTTTATTCATGAGGTACATAAAGTAGGCAGGCGCATTTGTCAATCCAAATGACATCACGGTGTACTCATAAGATCCATACCGTGTTCTAAAGGTTGTCTTGGGTATGTCCGATGGTCTAATCTTCATTTGAAAGTATCCCGATCTCAAATCAATCTTAGAGAAGACACAAGCACGCTTCATCTGATCAAACAAGTCTTCTATACGTGGCAAGGTATACTTGTTTTTTATTGTTACCTCGTTGAGGGCTTGGTAGTCTACGCACATCCTTTGGGATCCATCCTTCTTGTCCATGAACAGCACGGGCGCTCCCCAAGGTGAAGAGCTAGGGCGAATAAAACCCTTCTCTAATTGCTCTTGAATTTGCTTCTTGAGCTCCGCTAATTCCAAAGGAGGCATCCTATACGGCCTCTTAGCTATAGGTGCAGTTCCAGGTATTAAATCAATAACAAACTCAATGTCTCGATCAGGTGGCATACCTGGCAACTCATCCGGAAAAACATCCAAAAATTCACACACCACCGGAATCTCCTCAATTGCGGCACCGTCCATATGATTCAACTCCAATCGCTTCAGTGCGGTTTGAGATGCTTCAAATTCTACGGTGATCCCTTCCTCATTGGTCAACTTCACCGTCTTCGTGGCACACTCAATAACTCCATTGTGCTTCCTCAACCAGTCCATACCAAGTATAATGTCCAACCCTTGAGAATCCAAAACTATGAGGTTGGCGGAGAAGTCTACCCCCCTTATTCTAAGGCTTACTTTTGGACATACTATATTTGTCCTCATCTCTCCTCCAGGAGACTTAACCAACAGGGTAAACATCATATGAGAGATAGGCAAACTATACTTGGCAACATACTTCGATGCAATGAATGAATGCGATGCTCCAGAATCAAATAACATAGTCGCGGGGTTGGAGTTGGCGAGAAACATACCAATGACCACGTCATCCGCTTGTTGAGCATCCTCCGTAGAGACATGGTTCACGTTGCCACGAGCAAAATTCTGCTGTCGACGGCTTCCTTGTGGCAGTCCTCCATTGGGTCTTGGGTTTTGCCTCGGCGCATTGCTTCCTTGACCAAGGCATGACTTAGGACATTGATGTGCAAAATGTCCAGCTTCTCCACAAGTATAGCACTTCTTAACTCCACCAGAATTATTGGGACGAGCTTGGTTTTGAACATTTGCAGCAGCAAAATTAGCACGAGGCGCATAAGGCATTGGAGGCCTAGGTGCTTGCATGACAGGGCGCTGCTGCACAAACTGAGTTGGGTGTGGTGCATAACCAGGGCGCTGAGAAGGGATAGAGGAGCTGTAATATGGCGCATTCGGCGGCGCAAAGCGAGGGCGAACATTACTTCCTTGTTGTTGTCCTTGATATGGCGCCTTCCTCTTGATTTCTTGCTCCATCTCACGAATCTTGTTCTCCACCACAACTGCTTTGTCCACGAGCTTCTGAAAATTGGCATAATCGCAGTTGAGTAGTTGCACTTGGATATCATTGTTCAAGCCCCTCAAGAACAAGTATTGCTTCCGGTTGTCCCGACTAACATCCTTAGGCGCATACCTTGAGAGTTGAGTGAATTTATTAAGATATTCACTCACGCTTGATTTTCCTTGCCTCAAATTCTCAAATTCTTGCCTCTTCAAGATCATAACACCCTCCGGCACATAATGAGAACGAAAATTCTCCTTGAAGTCGGCTCAAGTAATTCTCTCTTGGTTCTCATGAGCATTGCAATAAGCATCCCACAAATCTGCAGCTGCTCCAACTAGTTGATGAGAAGCAAACAAGACCTTCTCCCGATCACTGCATTGGACAATAGCTAGCTTCTTCTCCACGGACTTGAGACAATCATCCGCATCCATAGGGTCAGCAGCTTGTGCGAAGGTCGGCAGCCTAGTCCTCATAAACTCTCCCAATCGGTTATGAGGAGGTGGGGGTGGCGGTGGAGGCATGTGGGGCTGATTGTTGATGTTGCCAGCCTGCAGCTGTCCCATTGTTTGTATCATGGTCTGCATGAGCTGGTTTTGCATAGCCAATAGCTGCTCAATGTTGATAGCTCCCTAAGTAGATCCTTGTCCAATGTTGTTCTGAGGCACTCCATTGTCCTCCTCCTCATTATTGCCATCCCTCTGGTTGCGAGTCCTCACCATCTGAAGAAAAGCAATAGGTAAGAATTAGAGAACGTCCCCAACTATATGCATCAAGGGATACGAAACTAAACCACTAGCTATACTGGCCTAGGTGGACATGGCAATGCTAAGGCATCCCAAAATCCTCTATTAAGCACACAAGCAAGCAATATATATAGCAAACAGCACTCCAAGCAAAAACACATCGATTCCTGAGTGCTCCTATGTGCTCTAAAGTGTCCATTCTATCCAGGCTGCATCCTACGGTCAACCTGTGGCTCTGATACCAATCTGTGATGCCCGGTTCCGAAAAATGAACCAAGCTAACGCATATGTGTGCCCAGGATGTTCATCACACATACACGAGTGCAATCACAAAAGAGTATACAGAAAATTACCACAGAACAAGATTAATTAACCAAGTTTTATTACACAAACCATATTAGCTTCGAATACAAACTCTAATGAATATTTATGACAAGTTCAACTAATGCAGCGGAAATAAACTAATAAGCAACTAACAGCTAGGCAGCATAAGCAATAGGGTATAGCGCAGCTCCAATCAACACCACAGGCAAAGCTGACGGTAGACACGGCCTAGAACTCCGCATTATCACAATTAAGCTCCCAATCCTGACCTGCAACTGTTGTGGGGGGGGGGGGGGGATTGCAAGAGTGAGTACATGTCGTACTCAGCAAGTGTGGAAAGTATGACATGTGGCTGATTCAAATGACGACAATAATAATGGCAAAGTGCTGAAAAGTACATAAAAACATTTGAAAAGCAATATATATATATATATATATATATTATGTATGTGAAGTAAACCCATCATAATCATAAGTAATACCATAATACCAATCTGAATTTACTACCATCATCAATAATTCCAGATTTCACCATTGCCAATAACCATATTCAATACCAGAAATTAATCCCTAACCATAATACCGAACCATAACCATAATACCGAACCATAACCATCCCAAATACCATCTCAATACCAAATACCCTCTAATCATGGAAGTTGTCCAGGTGCTCATAACCGGGAGCACGGCTATCATGATAGTTTATTTAGACTGTACAGAGTTTGTACATCTTTACCCACGTGTTTGTGATTTCATCACCCGTGAGCGACTAAAGAACCTCCCTCATGCCAATTATACTTCCTTTGGTGTATGGCCAAGAGATCACAAAATAGCCTTTACAAGGGGATTACTAGCCTATTTAGACCCCACTGAGGTTTCACTGGTGGCGATGTCTCTCGCAGAGCACATCTTCAACCAAGGGCCCCCTCTTGAGCCATTCGGATCCCAGGGTAGTCCCACCAATCCTCAACAAACCCAATCCGACTACCCCTTCCCCGAGCAACCACAATGGTCCAAACAGCACTAGCAAAGCCATAATTAATCAGCTACACCGCACCCATACTTGGCCTCATGGTGGCACTGTAGTCCTGGCTTATTCTCGCATGAACCGGTCCTTAGATCTAAAGCAAGCAAACCACAATAACATCCAACCCATCCACATACCAGGCTTGCTTAGATCATCCATTACCATATCATATTTAACCAGTTCATGTTAACCATAATCTCATCCATGCATAATTAAATTGAGTGGTATAATTGTTTTCCATCCCAATTGATTAAGCGAAGCAAAAAGGTAAAAGCCCTTCCCGACTCTCTACCATATATTCCAGGTGACAAGGGTGGTTTAGCAAATCTAGTCAACTTCCTACCATAGGTTTCCCATCAAATTGACACAAGCATGTTTTTGCAAACAAAACATTTATTTTAAAAATAGGATCAATATGTTGTTGCTGTTGATCAGGATCAAAGCCTTCGAACTCTTGATGTTGAAGATCCTCCGCGGCACTCTCTACCGCAAATCCGTCTAATCAACACAATAAACATACAAGACAAGAAACAAAATCAAAGAGTGCACAAGTATTACTCAATATGACATGACATGCATGATTGATGCAAAGCAAGGTAGAACTTGTTACTTGATTGCTTTTAATCATCTCTAACTAGTTCTAATAGCTTTTAACAAGTTTATACAGGCTTGGAGTTGATTAGATCAAATTTTAGAGTCAATTCAACACAATTTAACCAGGAAGATCGGACTTGTCCGCTAGGGACAGGACAAGTCCGCACTTCACGAGATCAGCAAATTAGGGTTTTTCTAGATCGACGTGAATTTGGATATTAGGGGTCGAATTCACGTAACAAAAAGAGAATAGATGGTATACCAGGTGTTTAGGACTCCAATGAATCAAGAAACTTGGAGGTAGCACTTGGATCTTGGTGATCTAGGGTTGGTGATGAACTTGGAGATGAACTGGTGGTGGAGGACGAAACTCGGTGGAGATCTTGATCCTCTTCCATTTCCTCCTCTTCTTCTGATGAGGACATCACTTCTATAGATACAAACAACACTCCATTGAACATACAAGATGCAATCAATAGAGTCATACACAACAATTAATTTCAGAGGTGAACTCGTTCTTATATATTTCCTTATATGTTTTTGAGAATAGATTGCTACTTAATGATTTATTTGTGATTAGGATCCATGGAGAGGTTCAAGGAGTACTTGGAGGGAGTATTAGGGACGTGGAAGATCAGAGAATTCGTTCAAAGAAGATGGAAACCGAACCAAACTCCAAATCGTATCCAACTCGGAGTCCAGGAGCAGTACGCACTAAAATGGACGCCCAGGACGCATACGAACTCCGTTTTGGACGTTCTACATATGCACGGAAAGGGGATAGGATAACCTTTCCAATGGCGCCGGTCCCATGTCAAAATTCATTGGGAGTCGACGGGAATCTTCGAAACAAAAGCAAGTACAGAATCTGTCAGGGTGCTGCGCCATCGTATTGGGCCATTGGGCCTTGTATCAAGTCTAAGTCCATTATTTTCGTGTCTTAGGGTTAGGTCACGACCCTAACACCCCCTTGGACGTCCTCCCACCTATATATACTCTATGGTAGCCGCCATAGACAATTGGGTTTTGCTTAGATCAATAATATCGCCGTTCTTTGGTTTGTGAGACCCCAACTTCGCGATTTCAGATCGTGTCTACCTTGTTCTTGCTTGTGTTCTCGGTTGCACTTGCAGGGATTAGCCTTCTTGGTGAGTTCAATCGTGTGAAGCATGGTTAATAACCAACGGAGCGGTGGTGTAGTGATTGCAGGGGCTATTCGTGTTCTACTCGAGAGCCTCGGATCATCAACGTCGAGATCTCCACATCAATCGACCTATCCATTACCTATCGGAAGATCGGGCATAAACCTACTTATCAATTGGTATCAGATTTCCAGGTTGCCCGTTAGGTAATTCATCTATCCATTACATTAGTTTTATTTTTCATACCTAGAGTCTACAAAAAAAACCACAAAAAAACTTGCAGTTTAGTAGATCTGTTCATTACTTTGTCCAAACCACATTGAGCCTTTGCAACTTTGTTATTCAGTTTGGTTTTGTTGAGTTTGTGTCCGTGGTTGAGTCATATTGCTGGTTTAGAAAGTGTTTTTGGTCTTAGTTTGAGTTTTGCAATGTGTGATTCATCCTTTTGAATCACGTCATCACGTCCAGATTAGATTCGCCTCTGTCCAGTTAGGTATTTTCATCATATCTCGCACATACGAACTCGGATTTAGGTGTTCTTGTACTTTCTGGAAATCTTAAGAAGTGGTCTATAACTTTCATATTCATCATTTGCCCAGAAAATATAGTTATCGATGTGTAAATTGCATTGGATCCGAATCTGTTATTGACCCAAAAATTCTGAACAGTCTGTATTTCGGGGGCAATATCTCCTATTGTTCTTTTCCAAAATAGGTCTTACATATATTGAAATTAAATAGGAGAGATATATCTACAATCTTGCTGATCTAAGTTTTCCAATTTAGAGCCTATAAGTGTGTCTATTTGTCCTTGGAATATTGAGCAGAAAATCTGCGACAGACACACGAGATATCTTGGATTGATTTTCATTGTGTTCTTCCCTTGCAGCACATTCTGAAAAAAAACGGAAGAAAAAATAAAAAGGAAAGTGCAAAACAAGAAAGAAAAGTCGCAAAAAAAGAGGAAAAAAACAACAAAAAAAACAGAAGTGCTTGCATTCTTTGTGTCATCTAGTTTTGTCTCATGTCTTGCTAGCTTGAACTACTAGGAACACATTTAGGCCAGCAACTTTGACAAATACTTTGGACACTTATTCAACTTTACTATTTGATTTCATTGTTGCTAATCCTTGCTACATAGAAAGTGCCATCCAAGCTACACCTTACTCTTGAGCAGAATCGATACACCTTTGCAATCATCCCACGCTTCATTGGTTTCTTCATACCGTCCACCGTTTGCCACCTGCAGTGTCGGTAAGAACACTTGTAAGAGCGTGGTAAGACGCTTGAGAGTGTGTGATTCCACTTCCATTTTGCCATTATCCTTTGTAGTTGATAGGGATAACATATTTTTTTGTTGTCTTCTGTTTGCTACTAACAATGTCAGGTAAAAGCAAGAATCATGCATTATATGCTGAGATGATAGACATGATGAAGACGACGATGGAGTTGCTCAGTAAAAATCAAACATCAACCAAGGATTCACATGACATTCAAACCACCTTTACAACACCTTCCACAAGAAGTAATTACATTCGCCCATCTCTTCCTTCTTATGATGGTTTTGGTTATGATGAATATATTACTTGGGAAATAGAGGTGGATAAAAATTTTGGACAATGTCATATGTGTGATAGGAGAAAGATTAGAAATGTTGCAAGTGCATTAGTAGATTGTGCATTAACTTGGTGGAACAATTTAAATGAATTAGAAAAACCTCGAACATGGAAAAAAATGAAAATTCTTATGCGAGAAACTTTTGCTGATGTATCTATGTGCAAAGAAGAAATTCAGCAATTTGAGGAGAAATTTCTTGTTGTACCTCCTTTTGTGTCTAACGTTTTGCAGGACAATATAGAAAATAATATAGATGATGCAAAAGAGAACGAGGCTTTTGACAACACTTGTGAAATTTTAGATGGATCAACTCATAATGCACTTGAAATCACTGCTGAAAATGGTAAGGCAAAACATTCTACAAATACAGAAGGTAAGAAGTTTTTGGATGTTCTGAATTTTTCCACCAATCATGCTATTTTTGAGGAGCAACTATTAGAATTGTTTATTTATACACCATTGTCACATGTTGATTTTCCTGTTGATCGTTGCGCTACGAAAGAGTTGTGTGCTGATAACTCTATTATACCTATGCAAAAACAAGTTAATGTACAAGATGATTGTGTTTTGGATTCACCTACTTGTGCTGAGATTCATAATTTGATCACAGCTACTGCTGAAAATGATGAGCTGAATTTTTTGTCTTCTCTAAATACTTTGGGTTATATTGAATTTGACACTCTTTGTGATCTAAATATTGTAGAGAGGAGAATATTTTCAAAATCTGAATTGCCTTTATTAAGTAGAAATATTTTTCATGCTATAGGCAACTATGAAGATAGTGGTGAATTTATGGTGCATAAAGTTTACATATGTTCAAATGTGCAAGCTCCTTTTGTGCTGCAACAACATGGTGAAATGAATGGATGCACTAACACTAATAATGTATTGTCAAGTTTTTCTAATATTTTTTCCTTGCAGCAGGGACAACAAAAGCATTATTTACTGTGGTTGTGCATTATGGACAGCACTCATTCTACCTCCAAAGCAAGCCTCTTTGCTGGACATACGAGCAAGCCGAGGACGGCTTGTCATAAAGAAGGGGAGAATAGTGTGATCATGCACATTATTATTGCACCTATAAACATGACACAATGTTTATTTGTTTGGGATCCTGGCTCAAGTGAATGTGCACTCTTATTTGATGGACAAGATCAAGATGGCGCACTATGTCGTCCACCACATTGGCCTCCTCCATTCTTGCATACAAGAAGATTTGATGGTGTTGAACATTTCGACCAACACATGGGAGGAGATGAACTTGAGTCGAGGACGACTCCAATTCAAGAAGGGGAGAATGATGAGGACATTACTTCTATGGATACAAACAACACTCCATTGAACATACAAGATGCAATCAATAGAGTCATACACAACAATTAATTTCAGAGGTGAACTCGTTCTTATATATTTCCTTATATGTTTTTAAGCATAGATTGCTACTTAATGATTTATTTGTGATTAGAATCCATGGAGAGGTTCAAGGAGTACTTGGAGGGAGTATTAGGGACGTGGAAGACCAGAGAATTCGTTCAAAGAAGATGGAAACCGAACCAAACTCCAAATCGTATCCAACTCGGAGTCCAGGAGCAGTACGTACTAAAACGGACGCCCAGAACGCATACGAACTCCGTTTTGGACGTTCTACATATGCACGGAAAGGGGAGAGGATAAACTTTCCAATGGCACCGGCCCCATGGCAGAATTCCTTCGGAGTCGACAGGAATCTTCGAAACAAAATCAAGTACAGAATCTGTCAGGGTGCTGCGCCATCGTATTGGGCCATTGGGCCTTGTATCAAGTCTAAGTCCATTATTTTCGTGTCTTAGGGTTAGGTCACGACCCTAACACCCCCTTGGACGTCCTCCCATTTATATATACTCCATGGTAGCCGCTATAGACAATTGGGGTTTGGCTTAGATCAATAATATCGCCGTTCTTCGGTTTGTGAGACCCTAACTTCGCGATTTCAGATCGTGTCTACCTTGTTCTTGCTTGTGTTCTCGGTTGCACTTGCAGGGATTAGCCTTCTTGGTGAGGTAAATCGTGTGAAGCACGGTTGATAACCAACGGAGCGGTGGTGTAGTGATTGCAGGGGCTATTCGTGTTCTACTCGAGAGCCTCGGATCATCAACGTCGAGATCTCCACATCAATCGACCTATCCATTACCTATCGGAAGATCGGGACCAATTTTCCTATCATCTTCTTCTTGCTTGGGATCTTATCCTCCCTCCTTGATGGTAGCTCTCCACGAACTAGGGTTTGGGTGGGTGGAAAAGTTGCAAATAGATGTCAACCCAAGGGGTGGGGTTGTTTATATAGAGGTGGAGGCTAGGGTTAGACGGATTTTGAGTTTGGGATAAGTAGAGGCCGTTTTAGAGTCCCACATGGGCTCTAAAAGAGTTAGGCACGACGTACCTAGGCCCACTTAACGTGAAACCCAGGAAACAAGTCGTAAAACAAAAGATCAACTCGGAGTCGCAAAATATCGGACAAGTCCGGAAAGGACCGGACAAGTCCGAAGTCGTCTAGAGAGAAAATCGGACAAGTCTAGCCAAATAGTATGGTATTGCAACGGTTTAACGTATTGCCACAATTTAACGTATTGCAACGAAAATAACGGTGTTGCAACGATGCCACGTTCGTGGCAAAAAGTTTGGTATTGCAACGACTCCACGTTCGTGGCAAATAGTATGGTATTGCAACAGTTTAACGTATTGCGATGATTTAACGTATTGCAACGAAAATAACGATGTTGCAACGATGCCACGTTCGTGGAAAAAAGTATGGTATTGCAACGACTCCACGTTCGTGGCAAATAGTATGGTATTGCAACGGTTTAACATATTGCAACGATTTAACGTATTGCAATGAAAATAACGGTGTTGCAACGATGCCACATTCATGTCAAAAAGTATGGTATTGCAACGAATCTACGTTCGTGGCAAATAGTATGGTATTGCAACGGTTTAACGTATTGCGAAGGTTTAATGTATTGCAATGAATAGTACGTTATTTACGACGATTTCACATATGTGGCGATAAGTACGGTATCACGACGATTTCATACTCATGGCGAATAGTATGGTATCGCGACATTTTCACATTCGCGGCGAATAGTACGGTGTTGCAACGATTTCACATCCGTAGTGAATAGTACGGTATGGCAACATTTTTACATTTGTGGCAAATAGTACGGTGTTGCAACGATTTCACATTCGTGGAGAATAGTACGGTATCGCAACGATTTCACACTCGTGCCGAATAATATGGTATCGCGACGTTTTCACATCCGCGGCGAATAGTACGGTATCGCGACGATTTCACACTCGTGGCGAATGATATCGTATCGCGATGTTTTCACATTCGTGGCGAATACTAAGATGTTGCAACGATTTCACTTCCGTGGCGAATAGTACGGTATCGCGACGATTTCACACTCGTGTTGAATAATATGGTATCGCGACGATTTCATAGCCGTGGCCAGTAATACGGTATTGCAACGATTTCACGTTTAAGGCGAATAGTACGGTATTGCAACGATTTCAAAATCATGGCAACGGTATTGTATTGCAACGATTTCTGATGTGTGGCAAAAGGTTCGTAATGCAACATATTCAAATCTGTTGCAACGGGGTCGTAATGCGACGTTCTCTGGGTGGTGGCAATAGCAGTCTAGTGCAACGCTTTTTTGGTCGTAGCCAAATGTTTGTAGTGCAACGTTTTATAATTTGTGGCAATAGCTAGCTTCCTATTGCAACAATTTATTTCCGTCGCAATAATCTGTTAATTCCATGTTTTATAATTAGCGGCACTAGAATCCTAATGCACCAGATTTGAAAATTAGTGGCAACAGAATCAATTTATTCGCACATGATATGTCTGTCGACTTAACAACAAACATCCAGCAATTGATGCAATGCTCAAGGACCCTTGCGTCGTTGCGAGACGATGTTATTTACAGTTTTTTCAGTTTGCAACATTGCACCCATTAAAATAGCACCGCGACGAGTTGTAGTACTAGGAATAGTTTCTTGAGCATCCAGCTTCGACTTGGTGCGAGCAGGAGCCTTTTGTGGAGTTGCTGCTAGCCGTTGTTGATTTTGCAAGCTCTCCATCATTCTGCGCATGTCTGCTAGCTCCTTTTCTTACCGTGCAGAATTGGTTGCCATCTGATCATGTAAAATCCGGACTTCTTGGTTGAGCTGTTCATTTGCCTGGACGAAGCCATCCATCTGGGAGGTCATATTATCATTTCTTCCTTCCAACTCTTGCACCTGAGAGCTGAGGTCTTCATTTGTATTCTGCAAGGATCGAACTTGCTGGTCGAGCTGGTCAGACATCTGGATACGCAGTCTTTCAGAAACATTTGGTTTAGCCATATAACCACGCCCCCGAAACTGTGATCCTCTAGAACCGGTTGCGGATATATAAGTAAGCTGTAAGATGTTGTTTCTTTCCTCATCTGGGATTGGGACTCCCAGCTGAGCTTCCTTGACGTTGATTTGAGAACGTGCCTGGGTCTATATACAAAAAGAAAAGTCACATGTACATTGCAAATATTTATTTAAATGCGGACTGTTTGAAGTGTTTCTCACATGTACAACTTCTGCCTGCTCGTTTGCCCATTGACCGTTCTTCATGGCTTGCCTCCCACAGTTCTATGTCATCGGGTTCTTTTCCGATCTTTGGGTCTCGCTACATCAAATACAAGTAAAATTTGATTGAATGATTGCAGTGCAAAGTAAAAGCATGATTTAGTTTTCATACCTTCTCGTAACTAAGTTGGGCGTAGGATTTCGAGCCAAGCAAGTGTTTTGTCTTTTGAGTACTTCGATTTCGTGAATTGGTTCTGCTTATTGACTGCAATTTTAAGAATTAATTTCACGAATGGGTGTTATCAAATAGTTTTGGTAGGATATAAAGGTATTAGAAAGCTAGCTGACCTTGAATCGCTTGGACCCAAAATAGTCCATAAGCACCAACCAATCAGAATCTGCTACGTCAACAGGCTTGTTCTGTATACGTTCCTCCTTGGTCGAATACTTCTTGTAGGTGGCATGCAATGTTGATCGCCACCCCTTGTAGCGCTCACCAGCAATCTTCAATATTTTTCTTCTGGTATCATCTGTGTCCTCCAAGTCTCAGGCATTATGTACATTATATATCACACTGTTATAAACGTACAAGATGGAGGTCACTAGAAAAAAATACTTATGTGGGGTGTCACAACACTAACCAGAATGTCTCTCACTATATCGCTCTTCGAAGTATCGCCAACCTCTGCCCACTTCCTTACACCAGCGAGGGGTGCATTTTTTTGTTGTAATAACCACATCATCGACAAAGTGCTGCTGATTAGGACCAACCGCAGCACCCAACCTATCGGACCACTGAATTTGTAGCTTCTGATTCTGATCATTCGTTCTATTTGCAGATGCTAGATAGCGCAATTTAGCAACCTTAAGTCCTTTAGCCACCCCTCTTCCAAACTTCTTTCCTTCTGTTAGTGTCATTTAAACAGTAAACGTTTAAAGCAAATTAGCAATTGACCAGGCCTAATATCATGTACAAATAGTGTGAAAGAAGAAGAAGTCTGATGTTTTACCATCTTTAGGACGAGTGCGACAAATACGAGCGTGGGAACACCGCGTCGCAACAGCATATTGCTCCATATTGGGCGATGCATCGACTTGTTGACTTCTTTGTTGCAGTTCATACCCTACAATCAGGCATGAGGCAGTAGTCAGTGGCGCTACAGCACCCGTAGTACTGCAGGGGATTTTTAGTCCAGCTGCAAATCAGGCAAGACAGTAGCTGGCGATGCTAGAGAAAGAGAGGGTTCGCCGGGTGCTCGTCCTCTGCGGTACTGCCGGTTCGGTCTGACTGACATCAGCAGGAGCGCGTCTCGAGGCGAATTGGTGGCAGGGCGAGTCATGGACGTCAGCAGTATTAGCAGGTAGAGGATGAAAGACAGATGAGGCGGGCAGCTTGCGACGTTTAACAAAGCTAGGGTTCGGTCTGGAAGTGCAGTGACCACATTTAAGTCAGAGGATCGACGTCTAGATCACATCGGTGATCTCACGTGACTTACCTTTTTACTGCAGGCGATGCAGTAAAGATCCAACGGTGTGATTCTGTTGGATCTTTACTGCATCGCGTGCAGTAAAAATGTATAAGTCAGGTGATCTGCGTCCATTGATATCACCCCGGAGCAAGTCTCGAGGCTAGGAGGACAGTGTGGCGGATCTAGGAATTAAATTTAGGTGGATTGCATACTGATATTTTGCTCTGCATGTTAGCATCTCGCCCTAAAGTGCTAGAACGGATACATAAATATAATCTTGCGTTAATTACCAGACATCAGCAACGCATTTGGCAGTGTAAAAAACGGAATTGAGATCATATAAGCAGCAATGAACCCTCATGTACATGCATCTCTAAACTATATGATACTAACATTTCTTAGTGGACAGGGGTTAATGATATTGGACTATTTTTTCCAGGGTATGTGTAGGATCGAAGAGCACGTGAAAAGCTACCAGAGGGGGGGTGAATGGTAGATTCAAAAATCTTACGCAGCGGAAACAATAAAACCCTAATCCCTTCGGTAGAAAAACGATCTGATAAAGAAATCGTGTGTGAGACTAATCTAAACATGTTTCACCATGACAAAAGTGACAGATATCAGAGATAATCAAGTAACGAAGACAATACAAAAGGAATTACTAAAATTCGTCGAGAAAAACTCAAGTTATGATCAAAAGATCAAACACTGGTCAATCTGACCTACCCGAGAAAAACAGTTTCTGGAATGCTGCAAAGAAACTCGTGTAGATCAAAAACCACAAATCCAATGACCGTGAAATTTTGACAGATGATAGACAATCAAGTTGTGAAGACAACCCAAAAAGAATCACGTCAATTGGATCAGTAAAACTCGAGTTATGATAAAACCACCGACGAAAGGTAGTGCTGTCCAGAAACTCGACGAGTAAAACTTGTCTGGAACAAGTCGGACGAACAAAGCACAAAAGTTCCTTCGAAGTACGAATTTTATTCAATAGAACACAAGAGGAACAGCCCCCAAAGTCTTCTTCACGAGCTTTGGCCTTCCCTTGCTTATATAACCAGCCCTTAGGCCATCCAAATATCAACTAGGACTCCAATCCTACTCAGATTACGAATCCTAACTTTCCATAATTGCTCAAGATTCTTCTATACGCAGATAGAAGCAATCTTAAGACTTCCAAACACCTTAGGAACGTATCCCACATTCCTAAACAACTCAAATTCGTGACCCACACGAAATCCTATCATAACCAACTCGATACTTTCCATACCTAGCCATAACCGACTCAGCTAGCAGCCTAAGTCTTCAACCGATACGATCCGATCCTTCCGATCAGATCTTCCTACCATAATATGTCTCTAGAAGCATATTGCCACGTCATGCACCTCATGCACACGTGCGAACACCTTCCTTTGACGTCCATATGCACTGCCCTTGATTCAATCATCCTGCGCGACCTCCTGACCCGCTCAACCACAGTTCCTCCCGAACTTGGTTGTTGGAACCTCATCTCCTCCCTGAGACTAGTCCAATGGATCCCGTCACCAGCCATGACTTGAACTCAAGCAACACCTGCACATGAACAACCAAACAATCCATATGAGCCCAAGTCCTCGACTTGACTCAAGTTAGTTCCGAACACAACACCTTACGTGAGAACCTCACATAAGCATGTTGCAAAACCACAGTAGAAATGATATCAACCATATCATCCAAAACGCACCAAAAAACTTAGCAAATGAATACTAAGCAATCTTTCCAACAATGTAAAGAAAGTACGAAACATTGCAAATGAAAAGCAGAAGCACTACGGTCAAGTTCCGGACCTTGCCAGAGCAACCCGGAGCTTGAGCCGGAGCTATCAAAAGCTAGTAGAACCTAGCGCCGGAGCTTTCCAAAACTAGTAGATCCTAGCACCGGAGCTTACCAAAAACTAGTCAAAACTAGTCAACCCAAAACCGGAGCTAGACAAAGTACATCGGAGCTTAGCAAAAGCATGCCGAAGCTATCAAGTATATGCCGGAGCTATCAAATATATGCTGGATCTATCAAGGACATGCCGGAGCTAACAATAACATGCCGGAGCTAAAGATAATGCTCACCGGAGCTAACCAAAGCTGGTCGGACCTTACCAAGAAGTCGGACCTAGCATCGAACGTAACCGGAGCTACCCAAACCAAGCCGGACCTACCGTCGGACCTTGCTGTAGCTCAGAGCTATAGTCGGACCTTGATAAAAAGGTGTTTTGGTGATATTTAAAACTTTTATAATCAAAGCAAAGTGTATTCACTACAAGCCAATGTATTCAGCACACATAGGTCTTACAATCTCCCCCTTGATGAATGCATTGGCAACACCATTTAAAAACCGAACATTGGCTTATTCACATAAAAGTTTTTAAAGAAAATTTCTTCCCCATTGTAAATCAAAAGTAAAATGAGAAGAAAAAAAATTATCCCATATTATCTCTCCCCCTTTTTATTATCTCTCCTTATGCACATATTCTCTTTCTCTTCATGCTTATCTCTCCCCCTTTGACAATGTATTCAGCAAGTCATGAGCATGTAAACAAATTTTCTCTCCCTCTTTAGTTGTTATGAGCATATTATAACATATACATATAAACAAAGCTCATCCAAGTCATACTATCAAGTACTTTACATTATCACATCAATGAAATACATAAAGTAGTGTAAGCCATGCTAGAGATCATATGTAATTTTCAATTTAAGCAAGTCATGATCTCACAAACTTAACTATCTCAAAACCTAATAGCATGACACTAGTTGCTGCATTTCATTATTTTTCAAAGCATAAATTTAGATCATATGATATTTGCAAGAGATTATATGCGCATCTGCCTTATTCTAACCAACCAAGCCAAGCCTATGTCATTTGACAATCAGAAGCTTAAGGACATGGTTTTAGTCATACACAACTTCTTCCAAGTTCATATCTAAGTGCAATGATAAGCCATCTCAAAAGAAGAAGTGCGATGCATGCATATTCTCTTGATCTTTTCTCAATTTATATTTGTTCATAAAAACTCAACATGTGAGTTGATTACTTGATGAATTCTTAATGATTAAAAGCACTTGTGAACATGTAACAAGTTCAAAACAGCAAGAAGGTTCGACCATGACCAGTTTTAGTGTAAGTTATTATTCCAATTACTAGACATGGCAAAAACTACAAAATGTATAACACGAGTAATTTAGTAAGGACTTTCAGCATGTAAAAGGAATCACAAGGTCATATATGTATGAAATACTATGCTCATATTATTTTAATTTCAGATTCACACATAGACTTCTCAAGTTTCAAAACTCCCCCTCAATTTAAGCCATGAGGATGCATAACCCCTATTTCACTACGAATGAAACAAAAACGAGTGAAATCCAAAGGTTTTGTAAAAATGTCAGCCAATTGTTGTTCGGTATCTACATGGTGAAGCAGAATGTTTCCTTTTTCAACGTTATCTCGGAGAAAGTGATACCTAATGTCAATGTGCTTATTTCTAGAATGTTGCACGGGGTTTTTGGCAATGCAAATAGCACTAGTGTTATCACAGAATAGTGGAACACTACCTAGATCAACCCCATAGTCCTTAAGTGTTTGAACAATCCAAAGAGTTTGTGAGCAAGCACTAGAAGCAGCTACATATTCAGATTCGGCTGTGGATTGTGCAACTGTATTTTGTTTTCTAGAGGACCAAGCAACAAGAGAATTACCAAGAAAATGACAAGCACCGGAAGTACTTTTCCTATCAATCCTACAAACCCCAAAATCAGCATCCGAAAAAGCTTTCAAAGTAACGGTTGAGGAAGAAGGAAGAAAAATGCCAAATTCTTGAGTTCCATGTAAGTACCTGAGAATCCTTTTGACGAATTGACAATGTGAAACACGTGGGGAAGCTTGAAACCGTGCACAAAGACATACGCTGTATTGTATGTCCGGTCTTGAAGCCGTGAGGTACAAAAGTGATCCGATCATGCTTCTATATTCTTTTTGATCCACGGATTCACCATCTTCATCAAGTTCAAGTGTTGTTGCTGTTCCCATTGGTGTCCGAAGAGGCTTGCTTTTATCCATGTTGAAGCGCCTTAGGAGGTCTTTGGTATACTTAGTTTGATGCACAAAGGTAACCTCCTTGGTTTGCTTGATTTGTAGCCCCAAAAAGTATGTGAGTTCACCCATCATACTCATTTCAAATTTGGAACTCATCATTGCTGAAAACTTGGACACAAGATCATGAGAAGCACAACCAAAGATAATATCATCCACATACACTTGAACGAATGATGAGCCATTGCCATGCTTAAGCACAAAAAGAGTTTTATCAACCTTGCCCATGGTAAACCCCTTTTCAAGTAAAAATGTTTTTAACCTGTCATACCATGCTCTAGGGGCTTGTTTGAGACCGTATAAGGCTTTGGACAGTTTGTAAACATGATTAGGAAAATCTGGATTTTCAAAACCTGGTGGTTGTTTGACATAAACCTCCTCATCTATATATCCATTAAGAAAAGCACTTTTAACATCCATTTGATATAGCTTAAAACCTTTAGATGCTGCAAAAGCTAACAAAATTCTTATGGCTTCTAATCTAGCGACAGGAGCAAAAGTTTCATCAAAATCTAGACCTTCAACTTGAGTGAAACCTTTAGCAACCAACCTAGCCTTATTCCTAACCACAACCCCATCCTCACTTTGTTTATTTTTATATACCCATTTAATTCCAATTAAAGTGTGACCTTGAGGTGGAGGTACAAGTTTCCAAAACATTATTTCTTTCAAAATTTTCTAACTCTTCTTGCATGGCAATAATCCAAGATTCATTAGTGAGTGCGTGTGATATATCTTTGGGTTCAAAAGAAGCAACAAAAGCAGAATGAGCATGAGAGTTTGGATCGCAAAACCTGGACCGTGTGACTCGTTCATGCAAGCTTTCAATCTTTTTTTGTGGGGGATGATCTTTGTAAAAACGTAAGAGAACAGATGTCTCACAAGCTTCTTCTTCATTAGGTTCATCGTAGATTGATGAGCTTGTGACTTGTGGACAATCAGGACCAGCATAGGTGATAGCCGGAGCTTGTTCAATGTCCGGAGCTGGACACGTGTCAACTTCGGAACTACCAGGCAGTATCACCGGCTCTTTTTCATCTTCGAAAATACCCTCCCCCTGAGGATACGGATCTGGTCCTGCAACACCGGAGCTAGTACCTGGGCTAGCTTCATCAAAAGACACTTCACAAGTCTCCATAATTTTGTTAGTGTCAAGTAAAAGCACATGGTAGCCTCTAGTATGAGATGGATAACCAAGAAACATGCCGTCAATGGATCTAGGTTCAAATTTATCAAGATTACCATGTTTCTTAACAAAGCATTTGCAACCAAAGACCCGAAAGTGTGTAACACTAGGCCTATGTCCAAACCGGAGCTCATATGGTGTTTTACCTAGCTTAGCACGCAAGAAAACACGATTTGAGACATAACAAGCGGTTGCTAACGCATCAGCCCAAAATTTCCTAGGAGTTTGATATTCATCAAGCATAGTCCTAGCCATCTTTATGTTCTTTCTTTCTACAACACCGTTTTGTTGAGGTACATATGGTGAAGAAAATTGATGATTTATTCCATTTTCAGCACAAAAGTGATAAAAAAGATTGATTTTTAAATTCAGTACCGTTATCACTTCTAATTGCCTTTAAAGATCCTGGGTGATCAATTGATAATCTAAGAAATAAAGTCCTAAAGTGACTAAAAACTTCATTCTTAGACGCCATAAAGTAAACCCAAGAGTATCTAGAATAATCATCAACAATAACAAGAACATACCATTTACCTCTGAAGGATTGAACACGTGAAGGTCCTACGGTGTCAAGATGCAAAAGTTGACATGGTTCAGTTGTCATGATCATTGTGAGAGGAGTATGTGAACCTACAACCATCTTAGCATGTCTACAAGAAGAGCACACAATTTCTGTGACCCCTTTAAGCTTAGGCAACCCACGTATGCGATCAAGAGCACTAACACGCGTTAGGTGATCAAAGCCTATGTGACCAAGTCTACGATGCCAAAAATATAAGTCCTTTGAATCATTAGCAACTAGACACCTATGCTTAGAGGAAGACATATCAAAATCAGCTTTAAAAACTCTTCCAAACCGAGACATGTTAAAAATAAGCTCACTATTTGAATCTACAACTTTGCAGCAGTTTTTATTGAAAATAATTTCTAGATTTTCATACAGCAATTGTGCAACAGAGAGCAAGTTGTATTTCAAATTTTTGACAAGTGCCACATCCTTCAAAGTGTAGTGATCATTTACTCTAACCAAACCCTTAGCAATTATAGGAGTTGAAGAATTATCGGCAAAAGTAACATTTTCTACACGTGACACAAAAGAGAGGGAGGAGAACCAATCTTTGTTACCAGTCATGTGGCGTGAGCAACCTGAATCCACAATCCAAATGTTCTCCTTCCTCAAACGTGTAACCTACATAGAAGCACAATACGTCGATGACTCAATACTAGGGTTAGTCAAAAGGCATCTAGGAATCCAGTACTGAGTCACGCGACGTGCAGCAGGAAAAACACGCGAAAGCTGAGACAAAACAGCAGGTTTATGAGTCAAATATTGAGGTTTTCTGTTCTTAACAGTTGATTTAGAAGTTGTTACTTGTTTAGAGTGAAAACCAGTAGCTCCAGAGGTAAGAGCAAAAGGTCCGGAGGCAAAAACTGAAGCTCCGGAGGGAACAACAGAAGATCCGGAGGCTCTCGGAGCTATCAGAACTACCGGAGCTGCCTTTGTAGATTTCTTGCCAAAAGTTCCAGAAGCTACCTTTTCAAATTTCTGACTCATTAAAGCAGGTTGCATGTTTCTAATTTTCGGTTTAGCATGAAGGTTATGAGATCTAGCAGACATTCTTTCCCTTTTCTGTTGTTTAGCTAGTCTATAACAAAAATCTATGACATGACCATCTCTACCACAGTAGGTACAATGAAACTTAATTTTGTAATCATGTCTCGATGAGCACCCAACATTAGAAACAGAATTAGAAAGCACTCCTGCAGATTTGAAAACCACTTCTTTTTGTTTAGGCTGTTTGAATCAAACCACTTCCTAATGACTTTAGAATTTTAGGTGGATGTGCCTTAGCATGAACAGGAGAATCAAAACCTAAACCAGTTTTATCTTTGCAAGACTTGGAAGAATTCAGCAGCAAGTTTAGATTCTTATTCCCATTACAAAACAGATCTATTGTCCTATGTGTGTCATCAAGTTTTTTGGACAGATCAAGGCAATTTTCACATGAAGTTTTTCCTTTTAATTTGCAATTGGAACAAAATTTAACTTCATGAGAACGTAAAGCATTGTTCAATATAGAAATTTCATTCATAGCATCCTGTAGTTTCTTATCAAGATCATCACAAGTAGAACAATGCAAGTCAATTGTAGAACAGCTAGCATCTTTCAAGTTTTTATCATTAAGTGCAGCAAGCTCTTTGTTCTTTTTAATTTCTTCATCAAGTCTATCTAGAGTGGAGGAGTGTGTAGTTCTTAATGTGGACAATTGTTCATAGATTAAGTCACATGAGGGACATGCATCATCACTAGGAATCAAAGTTTTTAAACGGTTAATTTCAGATTCTAGTGATTCAATTTTAGCAGCATTATCCCTAAGCTTTTTGTCCTTTTTCTTGACAATAATAGTTGCACGAGAAATAGCATCACACATTTCATTGCAGGTAGAACATACCTCATCATCTTCACTGCTGTGTTATGCATCCTCCTGACTTGATCTTGATCTTGATTTGCTCGCCATGAAGCATAAGTTGGCCAGGTCGTCATCATCTCCATCACTTTCAAAGTCTACATCACTTGAACTAAGTTCTTGAAGTGCAGTGATGAAGCTGTTAATCATCTTGCGTCCTATGGTACCCTTCTTCTTCTTGTTGGAGTTTCCAGAGGAGGTCCGGACCTTGCTTTGTTTTTCTTCCCGGGTGGTCGGACCTGAAAGGTTAGGGCATTCTGTACGAAAGTGTCCTATTTTACCACATTCAAAACAGCGTTGAGGTCTAGAGCTTCCTCTCCTTCTAGTTCTCACATTTTGCAATGCTTTTGAGAATCTAGTAGAGATGAGTGCCAACTCCTCTTCTGGAAATTCTTCGTCTGTTCCAGGGTTAGCAAGGACAATAAAGCAAGAGTATTGCAAGATGATGATTGGCCGGAGCTAGACATATCACGTTGTGAGACAAATGCAATAGACTTGTTTGGGTTCTTATATGCTAGGATGTCAATTTCATGAGTTTTTAGTTTAGAATAGAGTACATCTAATGTAAGAGAACTCATGACAGTTGATTCACGTATAGACGTTACTTTCATCTCCCAAATTGGCATGTCTAATGCACTAAGGAGTTGTCTAGCATTTTCAGCATCTGAAAAATTAACATTCACGCTACGCAAGTTGCTGAGAATTTTATTGAAACGAGCAAAGAGGTCATCGATAGACTCACCGGGTTGCATCTCAAAACGCATATATTCCTTTTTGAACATATCATTTTTTACCTCTTTGATTGTGTTGGAGCCTTCATCGTAATCACAGAGAGCGCTCCAAACATCGTATGTTGATCGAAGGTGTGCGACACGATCAAAGTCGCTTTGAGTGAGTCCTTGGATGATCAAGTTTCGTGCTTTGTTGTTGTTGTCGACGTCCCGGAGGTTCGTAGCCGTAACTTGATCGTTAGGCGGGACTTCATAATCACAAAGATTAGAGCACCGTGGATCTGATACCAATTGTAGGATCGAAGAGCACGTGAAAAGCTACCAGAGGGGGGTGAATGGTAGATTCAAAAATCTTACGCAGCGGAAACAATAAAACCCTAATCCCTTCAGTAGAAAAACGATTTGTTAAAGAAATCGTGTGTGAGACTAATCTAAACGTGTTTCACAGTGGCAAAAGTGATAGATATCAGAGAGAATAAAGTCACGAAGACAACACAAAAGGAATTACTAAAATGCATCGAGAAAAACTCAAGTTATGATCAAAAGATCAAACACTGGTCAATCTGACCTACCCGAGAAAAACAGTTTCTGGAATGCTGCAAAGAAACTCGTGTAGATCAAGAACCACAAATCCAATGACCGTGAAATTTTGATAGATGATAGACAATCAAGTTGTGAAGACAACCCAAAAAGAATCACGTCAATTGGATCAGTAAAACTCGAGGTATGATAAAACCACCGACGAAAGGTAGTGCTGTCCAGAAACTCGACGAGTAAAACTTGTCTGGAACAAGTCGGACGAACAAGGCACAAAAGTTCCTTCAAAGTACGAATTTTATTCAATAGAACACAAGAGGAACATCCCCCAAAGTCGTCTTCACGAGCTTTGGCCTTCCCTTGCTTATATAACCAGCCCTTAGGCCATCCCAATCTCAACTAGGACTCCAATCCTACTCAGATTACGAATCCTAACTTTCCATAACTGCTCAAGATTCTTCTATACGCGGATAGAAGCAATCTTAAGACTTCCAGACACCTTAGGAACGTATCCTACATTCCCAAACAACTCAAATTCGTGACCCACACGAAATCCTATCATAACCAACTCGATACTTTCCATACCGAGCCATAACCGACTCAGCTAGCAGCCTAAGTCTTCAACCGATACGATCAGATCTTCCTACCATAATCCGTCTCTAGAAGCATATTGCCACGTCATGCACCTCATGCAGACGTGCGAACACCTTCCTTTGACGTCCATATGCACTGCCCTTGATTCAATCATCCTGCGCGACCTCCTGACCCGCTCAACCACAGTTCCTCCTGAACTTGGTTGTTGGAACCTCATCTCCTCCCTGAGACTAGTCCAATGGATCCCGTCACCAGCCATGACTTGAACTCAAGCAACACCTGCACATGAACAACCAAACAATCCATATGAGCCCAAGTCCTCGACTTGACTCAAGTTAGTTCCGAACACAACACCTTACGTGAGAACCTCACATAAGCATGTTGCAAAACCACAGTAGAAACGATATCAACCATATCATCCAAATGCACCAAAAAACTTAGCAAATGAATACTAAGCAATCTTTCCAACAATGTAAAGCAAGTACGAAACATTGCAAATGAAAAGCAGAAGCACTACGGTCAAGTTCCGGACCTTGCCAGAGCAACCCGGAGCTTGAGCCGGAGCTATCAAAAGCTAGTAGAACCTAGCGCCGGAGCTTTCCAAAACTAGTAGATCCTAGCACTGGAGCTTACCAAAAACTAGTCAAAACTAGTCAACCCAAAACCGGAGCTAGACAAAGTACGTCGGAGCTTAGCAAAAGCATGCCGGAGCTATCAAGTATATGATGGAGCTATCAAATATATGTCGGAGCTATCTAGGACATGCCAGAGCTAACAAAAACATGCCGGAGCTAAAGATAATGCTCACCGGAGCTAATCAAAGCTAGTCGGACCTTACCAATAAGTCGGACCTAGCATCGAACATAACCGGAGCTACCCAAACCAAGCCGGACCTACCGTCGGACCTTGCTGTAGCTCAGAGCTAGAGTCGGACCTTGATAAAAATGTGTTTTGGTGATATTTAAAACTTTTATCATCAAAGCCAAGTGTATTCACTACAAGCCAATGTATTCAGCACACATAGGTCTTACAGTATGCCATGTCATATGGGGCATAGCATGTAGGTACGCCATAATGGCCAGGGGTTTGCGGGCGGCGGGGTCATCATGGCACGCGGACGATGGGACGTGGAGATGGAGGGAGACGCGTCGGAGAGGATAGTGAAGTGACCACCAGCAGGGTGTGGGCACCGGCCGGTGCCGGAGTGACCAGCGGCGACATGGGTTTGCGAGCGGCGGGGTCATCATGACACGCGAAGGATGGGACGTGGCAATGGTCGAGGGAGACACATTTTTGGGGACACTGAAGTGAGCAGCAGCAGGGCGTGGTCACCGGTGCCGGAGTGGCAGCGGCGAGAGAGCCCAGCGTGCGAGTGTAGGCATCAATAAATCACGCCATCACATATACTCACCAGCAGGGCGTGGGCGCCGGCCAGTGCCGGAGTGACTGGCGGCGACAGGGGTTTGCGGGCAGCGGGGTCATCATGACACGCAAAGGATGGGATGTGGCGATGGTGGAGGGAAACGCGTCGGGGAGAACATTGAAGTGAGCAGCAGCAGGGTGTGGTCGCCAGTGCCGGAGTGGCTGGCAGCGAGAGAGCCCATCGTGCGTGTGTAGGCATCAATAAATCATGCCATCACATATACTGATTAACTGTTAACTGGGACTAGGAAACTACAATCGCAATGCTAAAATATTTAGTAGAGTCCGGTACATATTTATACTCGTAGTACTAGCATAGGATGACGAATCTCGGGGTTCCTGAGCATCAGGTGCTGCAATATTTTGTGCATACGATGCAAAGGAATTAACGTATTATAAATATGTGTATTTTGATAGTAAACACATTTATAGTTATACCAGGTGCTTGTTGCCCATCACGATTACTTGTAGACGACTTGACAGTTTGGTGTCTTGTTCCTAAAGTAAAGAGTATATATAGTAAGTAACAGTGATAATGACAGATTACATGAGGATGTGTATTTTAGATCGGGCGGTGTGGTTGCTATGAACTGAAAATGTTTATTTTGAACGGAGGAATTAGAAATGAAGGAGTAGGAAAAAAAACTGTACAATCTGAGAAAGAAAAACAAGAAAAACATGTATAAACCGTGGGAACTGAAAATCTTAGGAATACAAGTTTGGAACACAGGAATGAGAGTACAACATTGGGAGTGGTTGAGAAGATAACCCTGGCGTCATTTACTTCTAAATCAAGAAATTACATAGTACATGCGGTTTTTAATAGTTATCTTTCCTGACATGGAAATGTACTAGAAATACACTATCATAAACTGTCGGAGCAACATCTATTTCGGGGCAGAGCTGTAGTGTATTTTATATATGGAAACAAGTAGAATGCAATCAGATGCTAGGGTAAAATAAAAAGATGAATCGACTGTAGGATGCAGATCTAACGATTGAGGATAGTTGATTGTACGATTGCACCATTAATCAGATTTTATACTAGACATTCATGAAACATAAGAGCATATAAGGAGTTGGGACGACAACTAGGAATGAACTGGCTGCAGCTGTTGGGACGACAACTAAAGTGATAAGGAGGGAGTAGCTCTATAAAAAGACGGCATGGATCGTGTAGAACTTACGTAGCACAAAACTGGAGTACGGGATGTCGCAGGGCGGGGTCGGCGACGAAGAGGTTCGGTAGAGCCCGTCAAACTTGGTCGTTCGACATTGTACCCACAGTCACCACCACCACTCACACGGGAATTTCTTAGGAATGCAAGTTTGGAACACAACACTAAGAGGAGAACATGTGTGTCGGGAACGGAAGCCACTGCAGGATTAGAGGGAGACGCACATTTATATTCGTCGTGGCTAGCTACAAATGGGTGGGACTGGAATTTTGGGCGCACGGAGTGAAGTTTCAATTGTGAAAATTTCAATTGTGCGCGCCAAGAAGAACGAAAAAAATTTCGAGGGACCACTACCTGTTGTTCATCTTTATTTTCATGGAGATGTAAAAGCAGTCATGTGGTAGTGGGACATTACAAAAAAAAATACGAACAAAAATATGAATCGCCAAATGTATCATTGTGCTAATGCAAATGACATGCAAATACAGAACACCCAAGTCCACGAAAGGAGGACGGCAAAGCCATGGTCTAGTAAAAGGTAAACAATCAGCATTTTATATATAACATTCGTCGCAATGAAATGATAACATATACAGAGTATATACTACTACTAAAAAAACGTTTTCCCCTGTGATGTCTAATCTTCAGGCCGTCGATCCAAAGCCGCCTGTACATACGATATATATATCAGCAATGTCATCGGATATTAGCTACAACGGATAAAGTACTTTTCATGCACCTGTTGCATCAGGCGATGGACTAGTTAGCAATTTAGATGACATAATTTCCTAATCAAGTTAATTATGCATCATGTCTGTTGTTAGTTCTATTACTTGTAAGGATAATGTTTACTAGATTTCATTCTTTCAGCCACAAGAAATATAGACGGTCCCAAGTTACAAACATATAGGAGATGTTTTCGATAAAAGAAGTTTTTCAATACTGCATATATAGAACACATTGTTCATGAACATAAAGACATATTTCATTAACAAACATGTAATAGGAAAACACGTAGTAGACAGCAAGAACAAGATAAACTACACCTAATACTACTCTACTCAGAGATCACGAAATAGATAAACTACTCCTAATACTACTCTACTGGGAGAAAACCACGTCCTCCTCCTCCGCTGTTGTCGCCTCCTCCGCCTCCGCCCCCGGTGCCGCCTCCTCCTCCTCCTCCTCCTCTGTCGTTGCCGCCGATGCTGCCGCCTCCGCCTCCGCCGCCGCTACCGCCTCCTCCTGCTCCTCCTCCGCTGTTGTCGCCGCCTCCATAGCCGCGTCCACCTCCGCCTCAAGAGACGCCTCCTGCTCGGCCTCCTCTGCTGCTGCCGCTGCCCAAGCCGCCTCATACTCCTCAACCTCCATCATAGTCCGAAGCTTCCCGGCGGCGCGGTGCTTAATCTTCAGGAGGCCCTCTACCCCAGCAACCTTCGCGATCGTCTCGTGGAGGGCGTCGAGACGATCGGCCACAGTCATTAACCCGTAGCAGTAGTGGCCCGCGGTGTCCATGCTCGTGTGGAGGGGAAGGGTCCCAAGACCCAGACGGCAACACGAGCAATCTGTGTCAGAAAAGACCTTCCGCGCCACTACGTTGAGCGCTAGTGCGCTATGAGCGGCGGCGGACTTGGCGTCGGTGGCCACCCTAAGGCGTCGATCGAGTTTGTCGATGCGGTCGGTGAGGATTCTGAGAGTCTGCTCAACCCAACCGGGATGAGGAAGTGCAGGTGCCGCGGGCGGAGATGCGGGCGCCCGCCATCAAGTCCACCGGCATTGCCGGCAGCGATGGAAACGGAGAAGGAGGTTTGGAGGACATCGATGGCCTATAGCGCTTTGGCACGGGGCTACCCATTTGTGTGGCGACGGAGGTGCAGAGAAAGAGCAAGAGGTGGTCGACGGTGGTGGGGGGAGAAGTTTAGAGGCTAGGATCTAAGGAGTGGTGCGGCGGAGAAGCAAGAGGACGGTGAGCCTTTATAGCAGGTCGTCGTTTAAGCGGGCGTGTCGAGATGATCGGACACTAGAGGAAACCGCGCTTAATTATGAACCGGTTAGTGGGCCGATTTCCTTGAAACCGCGGTTTGCATCCTCTCGGTCCCAACGGCTCGACGCGTCCCATTAGGAGTAAATTTACACGCGGGGAAAAACAATTTTTTTGTTATATAAAAAAAATCCGTCCTTACACGCCTAAGTCAACTTCGTGACCGCGCGTCCGTGCCTGCGGACGCCTTGCAGCGAACATGGGCCTAGTCCTGCACGCATTACTTTCATTCGGATTTTTAACTGCAACTGTGCACCATGCCTTATAATGTCGGTGCACCGACCTCAACTTTCCGTGGTGGGACTAATCCTTCGCACCTGTTCCATATGTTCTTTTCTTCTCTGTCTGTTGTCTAATACTATTTATGTTCTATGTTCAACATGCATGTGTGACCTCGATCCACGATCATGTTTCATGATGTTATACGTGTGTTTTCTCTTTTTGTTGAAAGATTGTCATGTACTGTTTGAGGTATATATATATATATACATGCATGTTAGTGTTGTTAAACATGACTGAGGTGTTTTAATTCTAGCTATGTCTAACATGCACGGACCGCAAACATGATCAACCAATTACACTGCGTAAGAAACCCAAATAGGAGACAACGATGGGCGACAGATCGGATGTCCATCGATCACAAAGTGATGCGAGACGCGCTTAAAGTCATTGATTGTCTCCTTTAGCTTTGCAATTACAAATCGAGACGAGCTTCAAACCCTAAGATCTTTTGTTTTTGTCCAATTTGCTCGGCTCACTTGTGACAGATTAACACATCACTAAACTTAGAGCACATTCACTTGATTGAAATCCAGAAATTCTAACACACCAGTATTCATTGACACGAATGAACACATATATATTAAAAAACACAAGAAATATGTACAAGAACAGAATTGAAGCTAAACATGTACAAGAACTCCTAAAACTAAAAAAGAAATATGTACAAGAACTCCTAAAACTACTCTGCCGGCCTCGCCTCCTCTGCCCTCTCCCCCACTTCTCAAACCACGACAAGCGGTCCTCCTCCTCGTCGTCGTCGTCGTCATCGTTGTGGTGGTGGTCCCCGTCGTCATCGCCGTCGTCATCGTCGTCGTCATCATCGTCATCGTCATTGTCATCGTCGTCGTCATCGTCGTCGTCGTCATCCTCCTCCTCCTCCTCCTCCTCCTCCTCCTCCTCCTCCGGCGACGATGCAGCAGGAGAGTGGGCCGGCTGCTTCGGCTGAGCCGATTGCTCCGGCTGCACTGGTGGCTCCGGCTGCACCGGCGGTGGAACCCCGCCGTGACGGAAGTTCCTCTCCGTCGCTGCCACTAGGGCACTACGGCCCTCGACGCCGAGCTTCTGGGCCATCATCCCGGATAAGATGTCCAGGCGATCGGCCACACCCGTGAGGGTGTAGAGGTAGCAGCCGGTGGTATCCATTCACGGAAACTCGAGAAGGGTACCAAGACCCAAGGCGTCCAAGGCCCAAGACGTACTATTGTACGCCTCTCACGCCATAATGAGGTGTTGGTCGTTGTTCACCCTCTCGGGGAAGCTGCAGCATATCCGCTTGCAGGGTGGCTGCCTCGGCGGGCTAGGAGGCGGAAGGTTCGCCATGGCTGTGGTGGTTCATCGGTGCTGGGCTAGGAGGTGGAACGATGGAAGAAGAAGAAAGGAGTGCAAAAGTTATGTGCTTGTACATAACCAACGACGCGCCTTATATATGGTCTGTGCGGAGTAGACGAGGGAGCGGTTCGTTTCCCACGCATTGAACTCTTTGCAGACCTCGTGCGGCGCAATTAAACCATTGTGGAAGACGATCTTCAGAGATCCTTCCGTCTCTCTTGTATCCATGTGGAACGTCGCGCACGCGTCCCTGCACCATGGCTTCTAAACTTCTCCGCAGGCCTCGTGTGGCGCGTTAGTTACTTGGCGCACTGGAAAGGCCAGCGGTGAGATCTCCGACGAGCCCCGCCACGGCGGCGCCGCCCGCGCGCCCTCGGCGCGAGGAGGAAGAAAGGGTCTGTGATGGTGGTTTTCTTGTTTCGTGATGTTGTTTTTCTTGTTTTGTAGTACTATAGTTTTATGTTAATGAACTCAATATCATTGTTCCTCTGTTCCATCTGTTATTTTGTTTTCTATCTGTTATTTAATGAACTATCGGTTCTATATATTTGTATTCTCTGTTAATGAACAACTGTCGCGTACGTGCGTTTTTTTGTTGTCGAAGTTGGATTCGATAGGATCATCCATGTTTTTGTATACTAGATCTCAATCCATGCTAGTTGATGTTTCATTGGATGTACGACGATCAAAAAGTTTTTGTTTCGTAGGTTGGATTGGACCATCCATGTTGATATTTCATATGATAATATTTATTTATATATTAATTCTTTATTTTACTAATGTATATTAATAATATATAAATATTAAATATGACGATCGTTTTTTCAACAAAAGAGAAAACAATTGTATAACACCATCAATGTAACATGATAGTGGATCGAGGTCTTGCACATGCATGTTACACATAGAACACAAATATGGAGTACATAGTTCATTAGACAACGGACAGAGAAGAAAATAACATATGGAATAGACGAACAACATTGAGTTCAGTAACATAGAACATTACAAAAAAAGAGAAATGTCATCATGAAACAAGAAAATCAACATCACAAATCCTCATGAACAAGTGATCAATCATGCATGAAACATGATGGAGACCTCGCTGGCTCTCTTTCAAAAGCATGCATGCATGTCCGGCCATCATACATGATCACGACAAAGCATTAATGCTCGGATAGTCGGACGTGTTGCGTACACGTGTTAATTTTCTCTTATGCTGATGGGACGCGTCGAGCCGTTGGGACCGTGCAGCATATATATCCGCCTGTGATAATTGTCTTATCATAGGCGGGTCTTGCAGCATAACTAACCACCTGGACGGGTTGTTTGCTAAGTTGTACGGATGTCATGAACGGCTTCCCATTCTCAAATTCAGGAGGAACATCCTCAAGCTTGTATATTGGAACTACTGGTTAAACTAAAGCTGTCCGCTGATTATACATGACACCGTCTTCTTCCCACTCCTCGATATCTCCTAATGATGGATCATGAGAAGAACGAGATGCACTCGATTTTATAATATTTTCCTTCATAGTTTCCAAATATTTTGACACTTCTGATGAAGGTTTCTTATTTTCATATGAGGTAACTTTGATAGGCACTGATGATCGAGGAGTAGTCGTCGGAAGTTGGACACTGGCTTGTTGTTGAACCTGTTGTTCAACTGATTGCTCTTTACTCCCAGCAATTGGCTCTAGTACTACTTCAAGGGATAAGGAAACTGAAGAACAGTATCGGTCATTATCTCAGACGGTTGGTAAGTAATACCCGCCTGAGATAAACATCTTCTCAGGCGGTTATTAAGTATCAACCGCCTGTGAAGATATTTACTTCTTCTTAATTAATATTCTTGATTAAATGTGGGTCCTTTAAAAAGGCAAAATTCCACTTTCTTGTAATATTATTGATAAGTAAAGGTTACCATTAAATTTCACTTCATAAATCTTTTGAAATTGGTCAGAACATAAAAAACATACAACAAATGCTATTTTTCATTTTTCTATCTTGATGAATATAATGCCTTTTTCATTTATTTTTTCAGTGGACATTTTTACTCATCATACCAACCTCTATGAATTTTTTCAAATTTTTTTAAATTTTTTTGAATCAATGTGTGTTCATAATTTGATGAATGCCTCATATGTATAGGAGCATTTATATAGAATGATGGATAATTTGAAGTTTGACATGTCGGAATGCTTTTAAAAAAATTAACAAAATTCATACATGTATAAATGATACAAATATGTTCATACAAACAAATTTGAGTGAAGGATCTTTTTTTTATGAGATACACAAATGTGAATAATATGTGAGTAGAAATTAATTTGATATTTACCAGAACATTACAATGTCAGCGATACAAGTTTTAAAATATTTTGTTCAGGTGGTAGATGTTAATTTTATACAAATGTAGAAGAAAGAATCATCGAATTTGGACACAATTTGCAGAATCTAAACATGTTTGAGTATTTATATTGGAATCTAAATAAAAAAGAAGCAAGGGATAAGGAAACTGAAGAACAATATCGGGCATTATCTCAGGCGGTTGGTATGTAATACCCGCCTGAGATAAACATCTTCTCAGGCGGTTATTAAGTATTCGCCTGTGAAGATATTTACATCTTCTTAATTAATATTCTTGATTAAATATCTTATCAGGCGGTTGGTAAGTAAAACCCGCCTGAGATAAAGTTAAAAACCGCATATGAAAAACCGACGCCTGGAGATGGGGACCCCTCACCACACGCCCGCTATTAGACAACGACCCGCTATAAAGGCTCACCGTTCTCTTGCTTCTCCGCCGCACCGCTCCTTAGATCCTAGCCTCCAAACTTCTCCCCCCGCCACCATCGACCTTCTCTTGCTCTTTCTCTGCACCTCTGTCGCCACACAAATGGGTAGCCCCGCGCCGAAGCGCTCTAGGTCATCGACATCCTCCGAACCTCCTTCTCCGTTTCCATCGCTGCCGGCAATGCCGGTGGAACTGATGGCGGCGCCCGCATCTCCTCAGCCAGACTGGTTACAGGAGACTGTCCGCCTTTTTACCGCCCGCATCGACGAATTAACATGCCGAATTAAAGATGTCAAAGACGACGTGTTCCCCGCCGTCGAACATGCAAGAGCGCTGGACACAATGTCGCGAGATGTATTTAACAATACATCTCTCATCTATCGCCGTCTGGGTCTTGGGAGGCTTCCCCATCTCCCCAGCATGGACTCCGCCGGCTACTACTTGTTCGGGTTAAGCTTTGTGGCTGCTCGTCTCGACGCCCTCCACGAGACGATCGCGGAGGTTGCTGGGGTACAGGGCCGCTGGAAGATTCTGCACAGCGTCGCCTATAAGCTCGGTGTGGAGACGGAAGAGGAGTCACCGCCGCCGTCGGAGGCAGAGGCGGAGCCGCCGGAGGATGCGTCGGTCGCGGCGCACGCGGCAGCGGAGGTGGACGAGGCCTCCGAGTAGAATAGGATTAGGAGTAGTTTTGTTCTAGTTTCTACATGTTTTTTGTCCATGTTTTCTTTACTCTTGCTTGTAATATATGTGTTGGTAGTATGTTAATGTAATATGTCTTTTATGTTCATGAACAATGTGTCTGATGTATTATCAAAAAATTCTCCTTTTATCGAAAAACATCTCCTTTAACAATGCCAAGTTTTATCCTTTAACCCACTTCATGCGTGAATCGAAAAACATCTTCAGTCGTGATGTTGTGTTTCTCTTGTTTTTTTTTGATATTTTTTCTTTTCACGTTTTGTCATGTTGTTTTCCTGCAAAAATCTGAACAGTTGCGAGACTCGCGATGTTATTATTGCACGGACTGGAACAGGCCGGAAGTTACCCCTATACGCGGTTTCACCATTACAATGTCCATAGGACCCACATGTCAGCCCCTGCTACTGCACTTGCGGTACTGCAGGGGATGTGCGGTGGTTCCATGTTGTTTCGCTTTATAATATAGGAGTACTCCAGAGACTCCCAAGAAACCGCAACCTCCAAATACTAGTAGTACACCCTTTTTTTTCTCTCAGGCAGATTTGTTTCTTCATCGCTCGTCGCTCATTAATTGCAAACTTCTCCATCGACCCCCGTCGGTTTTGTTCGCGGCTGATGATCCCAGAAGATGGTGGTCCTCTGAGAAGGACCAGAAGCGTGTGCCACATATCTGGCGAAATCATGAAGAAAAATGAGGAATATGCGGTTGCGGTCACAAATGAGGTACTAACTCCTGCCCAGCGTAATGAATTTATGGACCAGATAGCAGTGTACATCCAAGATTAGGCAAGAATGCACGTAGTTACTTACGGTGCACATCCCCATGGGATTGGCATGTACTACAAGTTAAGAAATAAAAAAGAGAGAGATGCTTTGGTCCTAGCAAATCCCCATGTGGTAGGGAATTGGGAGTTCAGATTTGAAAAACATGATGAGGCAAGTCTTAATACGCGTCGTGCTCAGTTTACTAGAAGGTGTTGGATTTTGCTACTTGGTTATCCTCTGGATCTAAAGGAGCGAAGGTTTATTGAACAAACCTGCTCCAGTTTTGGCCAGTTGCTTCATTGGGATGAAAGTGATCCAAACCCAACTAGGGTCATTCTGCTGGTGATGGTGGATAATCCACTTGGCATCCCTTGAAGCCTTGTCTCAGGAGAGGCAACGAAGTCGGCGGGAAAGGACGTTCATGGACTGTACCAGTTTACGTCCTAGGTCTTGATTTTGTGGACCACCTTTCGGGTGATGAGGAGGACCCTCCGCCTTTCAATGGCAACCCCCACCCTTACCACAGACCAGTCTTGCCTGGTCCTTATCCTGATGATCAAGGTCCTCCGCCTGCTGCCCCAGATGACTTGGGGCAGAATGATCCTGGCGACCAGAATAATGAAGCGTCTGATATGTTGTCCACGGCGCAGGTAGCATATAATATCCTAATCTTTCTCCTCATATATAGCGTGTTAACTATTTTTTTGGCCCCAAATGATCTAGAAAAATTACTCCAGATTTGATGATGCCATAAACTAATCACTGCTGAAAACAATGACGGTGGTCCAAGCAAAGTTGTCGTGATGCAGGATGCGTGGAGGTAGACCCAAGCAAGGTGGTGGTGCAGGATGATGCATGGAGCTAGCTGACAGACTGAAGGTGCTGCTTGAAGAGATGTGGTGCGCACTAGATGTGCGGATTAGTTTATTTTGTGTTTTTTGATTACGTAAGAGCTAGTACTGTCAAGTTAATTAGTTTGTTGCCTGGAATGGTACATTGAACACTATTGTTTGGTTCCGTCGATGTTTATATCTAGTATTTAATCCTTGTTTATATCACTGTGTTGCTGGTTGAAGAGATTTTATGCATATGCTTTATTTTAATCCTTGTTTACATCACTGTGTTTATATCTAGTAGTACTTAATTATGAACCTGTATAGAAGTAGAAATTTATACAACTTTATTATTAGTGAAGCCAAAATTTATAGAACCTAGATTTTTTAAAGCACATGTGTCACTTCTGGAGGAATCCATTCCTTTAAACTGCCCCGTTAGTTTCCTTTGATGCAAACGGGGCTAAACAAAAGACGAGCGCGCATAGGGGAAACACAAAAAGTGCAACATTCCTCAGAGACGAGCATGCATATATAGGAGAAACACATCAACATGCCTTATACAAGTCTATTTTATATACTCCCTTTGTTCACTTTTCATTGGCATTGGGAGAACTAGGGGTAGCGCATCCAAAAGGTAATGGAGGGAATATAACCCATAGAGTACAACGCGTTATGGCAGAACAGGTCATACCCGCGCTCAATCCTACAGCTCTCAGTACAAAAGACGGTCCACTCGTACCACCCTCGCCGGCCGCAGCGGGCAGGCCCCTTGGTTCCCCCCTGTTGGGCAGCGGGAAACGTCATCGTCAATGTCGGGCAGTGCCACCGGCAGGGGTCCCGGAGGAGGCCTACGCAGTAACCTCCAGCCCACGAAAACGTCGAGCCTCTGCATGGCTTGATTCCGACATCGGCAGCACTCCGTGTTGGTCCTCTACATCGCGACGGACCCGGCCGCGTTGTCACCGACGTGGGCCTTGCCTTCGACCTGCCGGATATACTCGAGGGCATCGCGGTCCCCGCGGTTGGCGTCGTAGCAGAGCATGGCGAGGACGTAGGATGCCACCTTGTGGCCGTTCGCGGCCGCCCGGGCAAGGAACTGGGTGCCCCGCTGCGACTGCGCGCGGTCGTAGTTGAAGACGAGGTCGAACCCGGTGACGTAGCACGCATGACGGTTGCCCATGTTGGCCAGGCGCTCCACGAGGTCGTCGTGGCTCCCGTTTCCGTGTCGTTGGAACCACTCACAGCTACTCTCCCGCTCCAGCGCCACGCGCTTGCCCACGGCGGGATCAAGGCACGCCGTGTGCATGGCCTTGCAGGTGGCGCGCAGACTAGAGAGGTCGTCCATGGGCTGGGTGGAGGTTGCGGCGACCCACCCCGCAATCAGGACCGCAATATCGTGCGGCAAGGGGAACTCCATGGGCTTCGAAGGGCACCAATGAGGGCGCGCACGACGGAGAGGAAGAGTACACGCGGAGAAGAGGATGGTGTGTGTGGCAGAGTAGAGGATGGTGTGTCGTCTTACTACTCTTTATTAGTACGCGCGGAGAAGACGATGAGACGCCCGGTGATTTTTAGTACGCGCGGAGAAGAGGGATGGTGGTGTGTGGGCAGTTATTTCCAGCCAATTTTTTTGTCCTGGCTCAACTTTACTTTCACTGTATGGTCATGTCAGTTGTGTGCTCTGCACATTTTCAGCTATTGTCCTTTGTTGCCGTAGCAACTTGCTGGCATTGAATGGTGAAAGTGCATCTAGGACTCTCTTGTGGGTTTTGGATGAATTATGACAAGCAATTGGGATCCTAACCTATTTGTTGAGATGAGTGCAGGCCTATGATAGGAAAATGAGCAAAATACCTAAAAGAAGAAAGGATGAGGAGCAAAGTGGAGATGAGCTCAAGGAAGAAGAGTAATAGATTATTGTGTATGGAGTGTGTTAAGGAAACTCACCCCAAGAGCTCAATCACAATTAAACACACACATTGCACAAAGTTACACAGGACCAGACTAGTCCGATCACAACCGGACTAGTCCAATAACCTTTCTGCACTAGATCGGACAAGTCTGATATCTATCGGACTAGTCCGATATTCTTCTGACTAGAATCGGACTAGTCCTCCCAAGTACGGACTAGTCCTCAAATACTTCACAAGTCACACAAAATCGGACAAGTCCGATCATAACCGGACTAGTCCAATATTCCTTCTGATCCATATCGGACAAGTCCGATATTTGCACGGACTAGTCCGAAAAACTCTCTGATCTACTTCGGACAAGTCCTCCAAGTACGGACTTGTCATCTAACTCACTTAGGATTTCACATGTCCGGATAGGTCCGATGGATATCAGACTAGTCTGAAGATTTCCAGTAGCAAAATCGGACAAGTCCGTTTTCAGCCGGACTAGTCCGATATTTCGGGGTACTTAGGGTTTGCTACACACAGCACACCGAACTAGTCCGGTGACCACCACGGACTAGTCCAAACTTTCTGAACCCTAATGGTCACTTTTAGAAACCCCATATAAATAGAGGTGCACGGCCTTCTTTTGCAATCTCTCGAACCCTAGCGTCGTCACACCTCCCAAGAGCCTCAAAAACTACATCTCTCCACGAAATTAAGTGCAACAACGATCAATCCTTTGAGGATTCACTCTAGATCATTGGAGAGACACTTGGAACATCACATTGAGTTCTTGGTTTGATTCTATAACACACTCCTGCGTTTTAATTGTAATCTTTTGAGTGTGTTTTCGGTGGAAATTTGTGTTGTAATCTGAGGGAGCTCTCAACATGTGAGAAGGCCCCTTGAATTCAGTTATTCACCCCTTTGTGATTAGTGGAAGAGGATTGGCCTTCGTGGCGATCCGACGAGGGTAGGGTTGGAGAAGACCCGGTCCTTTTGTGGACTCCTCAACGTGGACGTAGATTGCCTTTGTGGTAGACGAACCACGGGATAAAACCTTGTGTTTATTTTTTGGTGTTCATTATTCTAATTCATCAATATAATCTAGGGTTTCATGATCATTACTCATCTTACGTTGGATTGTTAAACATAATATTTAATTGTGATATAATCTAGAATTTAACTGTGAAACCTTTATTTGATTCTATTTTTCCGCTGCACACATAAAAGAATCAATTTATTTGATCTAGCTTAATCAAATTAGTCTGTGAACATCGGACTAGTCTGCACTTTACCGGACTAGTCCGATATCTCTGGTATTGAGCTTGTTATTGAGTGTTGCAGGATCCGACAAAAATCGAAAAGGCCTATTCACCCCCCCTCTAGGCCCACATTCAATTGGTATGAGAGCAAGGTTCTTCAAGAAAGAGTCTAATCACTCGAAGAGATCATGTCGGATATGAAGGACATCCACAAAATCAACAACCAAGAAGAGGTTAACAATGACAAGACTCACAAAGTGGAAAAGTACCTCGAAGCCATTCAATACTTCGAGGACGACAATGAGGAGACACTGGAGCTAAAAGCGCTCCTTAGAAAGAAGGCACTTTCCAAAGGGAAAGTGAAAGTTGAAGAGAAGAATAAGGGGAGTAGTCAAACCGACTACTCCCGATATCCTTTTAACTATGATCATCTAAATTCCAATAACAATCATTACTTATCTATCCCACTTGGAAAAGCCCCACACTTCGATGAAGTGATTACTCAATGTGGAGGCAGAATATGAAAATGCATTTGATTTCCCTCAACCCAAGTCTGTGGCATGTTGTATGCACAGGGATAGATATTCCGGACGACGACGAAGAGCTCATCCCAAGCCAAGAGCAGGCCATTCATAGAAATGCATAAGCCGCAGCTGTAATCACCTCCTCACTCAGTCGGGACGAGTTCACCAAGGTGGATGGACTCAAAATTGCTAAGGAGATATGGGATACACTACAAACTGCACATGAAGGTGACCGACATGTGCGTGAAGCAAAGATTGAGATGATCGAATGCGAACTAGGAAGATTTGCAATTGAGGAAGACGAGTCACCCCAGGATATGTACAATCAATCGAAAACACTTGTCAACAAAGTTCGATCATACGGGAGCAAGAAGTGGAATGACCACGAGGTGGTAAAGCTCATCCTTAGAGCTTTTATGCCTCGCAATGTCACGCTATGCTCCATGATTAGAGAAAGTCCCGGATACAAATGGATGACTCCGGATGAATTGCTTGGAAAAATCATCAACTTTGAGATGATGGAAAGACAAGCAAAGCACGTCAAGGAAATTGCCAATCTCACCTTGGCTAAGAAGAAAGGGGTTGCTCTAAAGTCCACCCTCAAGCCTCTATCCAAAGAAGAAAGGTAAGCACAACTAGAGGAAGACAGTGACGACGAAAGCAGTGAGCTAGATGAAGAGGACATGATATTGTTCATGAAAAAGTTCAAGACAATAATGAAGAAAAGACAAGGAACAAAATCAAGTGAGGGAAAGTACAAGGAAAGAACGAAACCGAAGTTGAGACGGGCATGCTACAATTGTGGTGAGTATAACCACTTTATAGTTGATTGCCCATATGAGGAGAACAAGAAGAAGACCAAAGAATCCAAGCCTCAACCTAAGAAATTCTTCAAGAAGAAGAAGCAAGCCGAACAAGCGCACATTGGGAAGGAGTGGGACTCAAACGATGAGTCCTCATCATCTGAAGAAGAAGAGATGGCTAGCGTAGCCATCGAGAGCACGTCTTAGAAATCTACACTCTTCCCCACACTCGGTGCAAGGAAGGGAAATGGCACTTGCCTTATGGCAAAGGAAGGTAAATGCAAGGTAATCATCAAAACCCCTTCTGTGCATTCCTACTCTAGTGATGATGAAGTGAATAGTGATGATGAGGATATGCTTAGTGGACTAGATAGGAAAGCTGCAACAAAAATGAAATTTTTACTTGATCAACTTGTTGAGAAGGAGAGGTTAATTCATTGTCAAGAGGACATGATTATCTCCCAAAAGGAGGAGTATGTCGAACTTGAAAAGGAGAAAAGCAACTCACTAGAGCTTGAGTTAGCTTCAAGCAAGAAAGCTTGCTTGGAGTTAACTGACTCAAATGTTGCAATCAAGGACCAACTTGCTGACCTGATCAAGGTCAACAAGATCCTTGAAGTGCAAGTTAAGTCACTCAAGCTGAGTGAACCTTCCTCCTCTTCAAGTTCACCTTCATAACCCACTAAAACTAATTTTGCTCATATGTGCACATGTAGTAAGATTGACACCAGTTTGAAGGAGAAGTCAACCTCCACAAAGGATAAAAATCCTACCCAATGTGGCATATTTGACAAGGAGAAGATCAACTATGCACGTAGTGCATACTTGGTCCAAAGACCTCCAAATGTCAAGTATGGCATTGGTTACTCTTATGATGAAAAACAGCATGTTGGAAGTCATAAGAATAACAAGGGGAGGATTTCCTTTGTGAAGGAAAGACCCTCTCAAACTCATAAGTCGAAGGGAAAAAACCTGAACTCAAACAAACAACAGACTAGTCCGGTGAGTGTCCGGACAAGTCCGGCCTCCCAGACTAGCCCTGTATACAAACAACAATGATTACTCTTTAGAACCTTTAATGCCTCCTATGTGTTAATGAGAAATAATTTTGGCAAGTTTTATGCTAATTATGTTGGGCCACGCCATGGGAACACCAAATCTCATGTGTGGGTGCCCAAATATATTGTAACTAACCTTCAAGGACCAAGCAAGCTTGGGTACCTAAAACCAAAGCATAATTTGTTTTTGCAGGCCTATTCCTCCGGTGGATCCAAATGGGTGCCAGAAAGTGGCTGCACCAACCATATGACCGGAGAAAGAAGAATGTTCGTGGAATATGAAGAGAATGAGGATCCAAACGAAGGCATCTACTTTGGAGATAATAGTCAAGGAAGGGTGCTCGGTACCGGTAAAATTGCAATATCTTCTACACACACACTTTCTCATGTTTTACATGTTGAATCCTTAGATTATAACCTGTTGTCCATATCTCAGCTATGTGACAAAGGTTATAATTGCTTGTTCACTAACGAGGGTGTGACCGTCTCTAGGAGGAGTGATGGTTCCATTGCATTCAAGGGTATGTTGAAGGGAAAGCTTTACCTCGTTGACTTCAACAAGGATAAAGCCAAACTTGACACATGCTTGATTGCAAAGACCAACATGGGTTGGCTGTGGCATAGACGGCTAGCGCATGTTGGTATGAGGAATCTTCAAAAACTCCTAGGGCGATCACATCCGCAGTTTGAAGGATGTTGTTTTTGAGAAAGACGGGCCTTGTAGCGCGTGCCAAGCCGGGAAGCAAGTTGGAGCACCTCATCCCGCAAAGAACGTCATGACTACAACAAGACCGCTCGAAGTACTTCACATGGACTTGTTCTGTCCAATTGCTTACATAAGCATCGGCGGTAACAAATATGGTTTAGTAATTATTGATGACTTTTCTCGCTTCACTTGGGTTTTCTTTTTGCACGATAAGTCAGAAACACAAGGAACACTCAAGAGATTCCTCAAGCGAGCTCAAAACGAATTCTCATCGACAATCAAGAGTATTCGAAGCGACAACAGCACGGAGTTCAAGAACACACAAGTGGAGGAGTACCTTGATGAAGAGGGTATCAAGCACGAATTTTCAGCGCCATATTCTCCACAACAAAACGGAGTTGCCGAAAGAAAGAACTGAACACTCATAGAGATGGCAAGAACAATGCTCGATGAGTACAAGACCTCGGATCGATTTTGGGCGGAAGCAATTAACACCGCTTGCCACGCCGTAAATCGACTTTATCTTCATCGACTACTCAAGAAGACATCCTATGAGCTACTCACCGGTAACAAACCAAATATCTCATATTTTTGAGTTTTCGGCTCTCCATGTTATATCCTGAACAAGAAGCCTAGGACTTCAAAGTTCGTTTCGAAGTCCGATGAAGGTTTCTTGCTTGGTTATGATTCAAACACTTACGCCTATCGTGTTTTCAACAAGGCCTCCGGACTCGTTGAAATAGCACGTGACGTAGTGTTCGATGAGACTAATGGCTCCCAAAAGGAGCAAGTTGATCCATGTGAACTAGGTAAAGAAGAAGCTCCGTGTCAAGCATTGAAGAGAATGGCTCTAGGTGAGGTACGACCACAAGAGCCACCTCCACACGTACATGAGGATGATGAACCACAGGAGGAGATCAACGATCAAGGGGTAGCTTCAACGCAAGATCAACCACAAAGATACCAAGATGATCAACAAGTCAACAAAGGAAATAACTTAGGGGGGGAAGCAGATGATCATGAAGACACAACTCCTCAAGTGCCACACCCAAGAGTACACCAATGCGTCAATCGACAATATCATTGGTGACATCCAAAAGGGAGTAACCACTAGATCTCACATAGCTAACTTTTGTGAGCATTATTCGTTTGTATCCTTTTTGGAACCACGCAGGGTTGAGGATGCATTGAAAGATCCAGACTGGGTGGTGGCAATGCAAGAAGAATTGAACAACTTCAAGCAAAACGAGGTGTGGGAACTTGTGGAAAGACCCAATGCAAACATCATCGGCACCAAGTGGGTCTTCCGCAACAAACAAGACGAACACGGGGTGGTGACAAGGAACAAAGCATGACTTGTGGCCAAAGGGTATTCACAAGTCGAAGCGCCTTCCTCAACGGACCAATCAAGGAGGAGGTGTACGTGGAGCAACCACCCGGGTTTGAAGACGAAGAGTTCCCCAACCACGTATTCAAATTGCGTAAGGCTCTCTACAGCCTCAAACAAGCTCCTAGAGCTTGGTATGAGTGTCTTAGAGATTTCTTAATTGAGAATGGTTTTCAAATTGGCAAAGTAGATTATACTCTATTTACAAAGAATTTAGACAATGATCTTTTTATTTGACAAATTTATGTTGATGATATAATCTTTGGGTCAACTAATCAATCGTTTTGTGAGGAATTTAGCAAAATCATGACAGACAGGTTTGAAATGTCAATGATGGGAGAATTAAAGTACTTCTTGGGATTCCAAGTGCGGCAACAAAAGGAAGGGACATTCATAAGCCAAACCAAGTAGAAGCATGACATACTTAAGAAGTTTGGCATGGACAAGGAAAAGCCCATAAAGACCCCCATGGCAACAAATGGCCACTTGGATCTCCATGAAGATGGACCTAGCGTCGACCAAAAGGTATATCGCTCCATGATTGGATCTCTACTCTATTTATGTGCATCTAGGCCAGACATTATGTTGAGTGTATGTTTGTGTGCAAGATTTCAATCCAACCCTAAGGAATGTCACTTGACAGCCGTAAAAAGGATCTTGAGATATTTAGTTCATACACCCAACCTTGGTCTTTGGTACCCAAAAGGCTCAAAATTCAATCTCATTGGTTACTCCGATGCAGATTATGTCGGGTGCAAAGTAGATAGAAAAAGCACCTCCGGCACATGCCAATTCCTAGGGAGATCCTTAGTCTCTTGGTCCTCCAAGAAACAAAATTCCATTGCCTTATCCACAGCCGAAGCGGAGTATGTTGCAGCCGGGAGCTGTTGTGCACAACTCCTTTGGATGCGACAAGCTCTAAGGGATTACGGTTACAAATGAACCGTATTCCTCTCCTTTGTGACAACGAGAGTGCTATTAAAGTTGCCCACAATCCAGTTGAGAACTCTAGAACTAAACACATATACATAAGACATCATTTTTTGAGAGACCATTCCATGAAAGGAGATATAGCCATCTCACATGTCAATACCCAAAAATAATTGGCCGACATATTCACCAAGCCACTTGATGAAAAGCGCTTTTGCAGACTCCGAAATGAACTAAATATCCTCGATGCTCGAAGTGTGGCTTGAAAAGTTGGATACCTGTATGAACTCTTCAAAATATATTGATTGAATTGTGAAAATCAACTCTCTCTCAATTTTTCCCGAAAAAACTATGTCAATTACTAGATCTTGGTGAATTATTATCATTGCTTGATTGTTGTATGCTTACTGGTCATATTCATCAAGATCATTTGATTTAATTTGCCTCTCTATTCACTATTTATGAACCTTCAAATATATATGAATGGGCTATGCAAATTTCTCCTGGTGACCACGGACTAGTCTGTGGTTACCTGGACTAGTCCGCACATGCAGACTAGTCCGCAGAGTGTCGGTTAGGCCAGACTAGTCCGATAACACCATGGACTAGTCCGCTGTTGCTCTCTGGATGAGTTCGGACTAGTTCGGTCATCTCCGGACTTGTCCGATTTTTCGTGTCCATAACCCTAGCCGCCACCAAACCCTAATCCCTTCATCCTCCAGTCTTGCTCACGCGTTCTCTCTCTCCTCCGCTCGAGCTCCCAAGGCGATTTCTTGCTTCCTCCATCGAAAATCTCCGCATTTGGGCGGAAATCAAGCTTGCCCTCTTGAGGATTGAAGCTAGAGGACTTGTCCGGCTTTCAACACGCTCATCTCCAAGCTTCAATCGATTTCTTCAATAATCTTCACCCAAACCCTAGAAATCTCGTTTTTCATCATTATTGGTCGAATAGCCTAGCATCTTTCACTATATACATGCCTCCTTTATGTATCACATGTATGCTAGACTTATTGTGCATTAGGAATCAGCTTTTGTCAAATCTCTTAGGTTTTTTAGTATGAACACCAGACTAGTCCGGTCCATGCATGGGCAAGTCTGGTCCCCCCGGACTAGTCTGTGCCTATGCCCCGGACAAGTCCGATGGTTCTAAACTCAAAACCTAACTCTTCAATTCCTCAATGCAATTCCTTGCTATCCTTTCATACCTATGCCTTGTATCACTCATTATCATTCTTGAAACTCATTCTCAGGTCATGTCGAGCTCAAACGATGAGGTTTCAGATTTTGAGGCCGAGATGGACCACGAGGTGGCACCTCGGACCTCAACGAGTCTTGGCAAGAAGCGCCAAGAGCGACCTACCGAGCCAGCTCCGTCTCCTCCACAAGTTTAGAGGAAAGTGCTAGCGAAGAAGCCGGCCTCCAAGGTGCCAGTTTCTAGGACTACCGCCAGTGGTGGCCCTAGCTCGGCAAGTGCCTGCCTAGCCAAAGGCAAGGGCAAGGGGATAGCGACGGGTTCAGTTGGACCATTGAAGCTGCATGCTCCCAGGGAAGGGGTCCGGGACCCCACTGAAGAAAAGTTTGATGGGAAGGGCAGCGACTCAGCTGCAAAGCTCAGGAGCATTGATTGTTGTAATCATCCAAAGCAAGCTACAGATGGAAGATTCTGGAGCAATTTTCATGCTGACTATTACAGGGCTGTATACCTGCAGATGAAGACACCGGTGGTGCGCAGTCAGTGGATTGACTGGGCACATCTTGAGAAGAAGAGATGCTCTGCATTTGATGAAGTGATTGCAGCAGCTGAAAGACATGGCTTGAAGGACCTATTTGCCTTCAAGTGCAATTGGAATGATGAAGTGGTGGATCAGTTCTATGCCACCTGCCACTTTGCAAGCGATGAAGAGGAAAGAGTGACTTGGATGACTCATGGATCCAAGTACACTATCACTTATGAAGAATTTGCAAGGATGTTGCATCTTGACACCTAAAGCAATGACAATGTGATTATTCACAATGTTGGTGTCATCGAGAAGGAGAAGATGAAGTTTCTCTATGAGCCCAATTCAATGTTCATCCCTCCTTCCACAAAGAACATGAAGCCATTCTTTGTGGTGCTACACAGAGTCTTGAGGAAGACCATTGCCCCTAAGGATGGGGATGCAGGGAGTGTACAAGGGTACCTCTGGACTCTAATGAGGGTCATAAGCAAGAACAGACAGTTTGATGTGTTTGACTACATATGGAACGATATGGTTAACATCTCCAGCACCCCCCAACAGGTCCTGTGGCTATGCTCCCTATCTAATGTTTATGATTGAGAAAGTCACAGGGATCGAATTTGTCAAGGATGTGGAGCACACACCTCTGAGGCCTCAGAAGCCTCAACAAGTAAATGTCTAGGCTGCTCCCTCGCCGGCCTCCAGTCCCGAGGCACCAGCAAGAACAAGTGAAGATGTCAGAGCTGCTCCGACTTCAAGGGCAGCCCCTTAGAGAGGATCAGCTAGTGGAATCCTCAAATACCTGGCTGCCATCTTCACCTCCTGCAAGAAGGCTGAAGTGAAGGCCCACAAGCTCAACATGAAAAGAAAGGAAGACATGAAGTACATCAAGGCAAATGTGAAGCAAATTTGCCAGAAGCTGGAGATCGACCCCATTGGATCTCCAGTGATCTCTGAGGACTCCGACCCGGACTACACTGAGCTCGGGCCCTTGACCCCATCCGAGCTGGCCTACTTTGGCATTGGGGGCTCGAGCGTCTCCGCCCCTCCTCCTTCTCCTCCTCATCAAGCTGAAGATGAAGATGACGAAGACGATGATGAGAGGACCGACAGTGAAGAGTGAAGACCCTAGGACCCTCCTCTCCTTTTTTTTGGTGTCTTCATGCCAAAGGGGGAGAGATTGAGGGGGAGTCTTAGCTTTAGCTGTAGGATGCGAGGAGAGAGCTCTTTTTATGATTTTTGTCTATTTTGAGTTTGCAGTGTCTTAACTTTGTTCCTAAGTTGGTTATGGTTCTGTGATGCAATGCTTAATTAATTTGAGAAGTATTTGTTGAAATCTGTAATCTTGCTCTTGGAATGACATATATGCTTGGCTTTGGTTGATTAATGTAAATTATGTCATTCTCAATGTCTCAATATACTTAGTTATGCATCCCACCATAAAGAATGCACATATGGGTAATTCTTTCACTGCTTGATGTATTTTTGACTCATATGTGCATACTTTATGAAAATCTCAATTTTTATCATATTTTGTGAAATCACAATTGGTTGTCATCAATCACCAAAAAGGGGAAGATTGAAAGTGCATCTAGGACTCTCTTGTGGGTTTTGGATGATTTATGACGAGCAATTGGGATCCTAACCTATTTGTTGAGATGGGTGCAGGCCTATGATAGGAAAATGAGCAAAATACCAAAAAGAAGGAAGGATGAGGAGCAAAGTGGAGATGAGCTCAAGGAAGAAGAGTAATAGATTATTGTGTATGGAGTGTGTTAAGGAAACTCACCCCAAGATCTCAATCACAATTAAACACACACATTGCACAAAGTTACACAGGACCGGACTAGTCCGATCACAACTGGACTAGTCCAATAACCTTTCTGCACCAGATTGGACAAGTCCGATGTCTATCGGACAAGTCCGATATCTATCGGACTAGTCCGATATTCTTCTGACTAGAATCGGACTAGTCCTCCCCAGTACGGACTAGTCCTCAAAACACTTCACAAGTCACACAAAATCGGACAAGTCCGATCATAACCGGACTAGTCCGATATTCCTTCTGATCCATATCGGACAAGTCCGATATTTGCACGAACTAGTGCGAAAAACCCTCTGATCTACTTCGGACAAGTCCTCCAAGTGCGGACTTGTCATCTAACTCACTTAGGGTTTCACATGTCCGGACAGGTCCGATGGATATCGGACTAGTCCGAATATTTCCAGTAGCGAAATCGGACAAGTCCGTTTTCAGCCGGACTAGTCCGATATTTCGGGGTACTTAGGGTTTGCTACACACAGCACAACGGACTAGTCCGGTGACCACCACGGACTAGTCCGAACTTTCTGAACCCTAACGGTCACTTTTAGAAACCCCATACAAATAGAGGTGCATGGCCTTCTTTTGCAATCTCTCGAACCCTAGCGCCGTCTCACCTCCCAAGAGCTTCAAAAACTACATCTCTCCATGAAATTAAGTGCAACAACATTCAATCCTTTGAGGATTCACTCTAGATCATTGGAGAGACACTTGGAACATCACATTGAGTTCTTGGTTTGATTCTCTAACACACTCCTGCATTTTAATTGTAATCTTTTGAGTGTGTTTTTGGTGGAAATTTGTGTTGTAATCTGAGGGAGCTCTCAACGTGTGAGAAGGCCCCTTGAATTCGGTTATTCACCCCTTTGTGATTAGTGGAAGAGGATTGGCCTTCGTGGCGATCCGACGAGGGTAGGATTGGAGAAGACCCGATCCTTTTGTGGACTCCTCAACGTGGACATAGGTTGCCTTTGTGGTAGACGAACCACGGGATAAAACCTTGTGTTTTGTTTTTGGTGTTCATCATTGTAATTCATCAATATAATCTAGGATAATCATTACTCATCTTACGTTGGATTGTTAAACATAAGATTTAATTGTGATATAATCTAGAATTTAACTGTGAAACCTTTATTTGATTCTATTTTTCCGCTGCACACATAAAAGAATCAATCTAATCGATCTAGCTTAATCAACTTAGTTCGCAAACACCGGACTAATCCGCACTTTACTGGACTAGTCCGATATCTCTGGTATTGAGCTTGTTGTTGAGTGTTGCAGGATCCGACAAAAATTGAAAATGCCTATTCACCCCCCCTCTAGGCCCATATTCAAATGGAAAGTGGGAATATATGTATTGATGAAGGGTGTTAGGGTAATTTTATGTGTTGACTAATGTGCGGTTTGAATCCTAAAAATAGAGTTCACTTGGGACAGAGGGAGTATAAGATGGTCACCCGCGCCATCGTCTTTTCCGCACAACCGTTCCAACATCCTCTCTTCTCTCCACAAAACCTAGCTGCGGCTAGTATACAGCAAATACTTTCGAGCTTGAGCAACCCTTCGCCACTGAGCCCGCTGAGGGACCCAGCCGCCGGTAAGCGATCGCGGCTGGACCCCCCCTCGCCGCCGCGCATGAAGGATACCCTCCTGTTCAACATGGCCCGAGATGTATTTACGGATACATCTCACTCCATAAAACGCCTTGGGCTCGGTACCCTTCCACAAAGTACTGGAATGGACACCACGGGCCACTACGTCTTCGGCCTCTCGCACGTGGCCTCTCGTCTCGACTCCCTTTGGGAGACGATGGCAGCCAAGCTCGGCGTCGCGGGTCATTGCAACCTCATCATGGCAGTGGACTTGAGACTGGGTCACCTTCCGCCGCCAGAGCCCGAGGCGCTAGAGGAGGGTCAGGAGCCCGAGGACCCACCGGAGGAGGAGGAGGTGGAGGCTGAGTAGACTAGTATTTAGGTGTTTTCATTTCATGTTTTTAGTTGTAGTTTTTTGTTTCATGTTTTTAGTTGCAGTTTTTCGTTTCATGGTTTTAGTTGTAGTTTATCTTTTCTTGTGTTTGTAATATACTCCCTCCATCCAAAGCGACAAGTATTTTGGGACGGAGATACTCCCTCCATCGAAAGGGACAAGTATTTTGGGACGGAGGGAGTAATGTTTTTAAGTTAAATGCACTTGGTGTTCTTGTTTATGGATGTACTATCTGTGCAAAATTAGTTCAAATTTTCTGATCGCCAAACCCTCCTTGTCCCCAAACCGGTGGAGTTGCCAGGAGATCGCCTGCAGCGGGGCCCGCAAAGCGGTCTATAAAGTAGTAGTAACAGGAAAATGCAACAGGCCGGTAGCTAGGACTGGAAAGAAAAAAGTGAAGACAATAAGAGGAAGAAAATGTTTGAAAAAAGGAAGGACAACCGAAATGTTAAACAGGAAATCTTTTCACGGAAATTAATCCAATCGTAATCCTCTCAAACATAGGATCCCTTTGAAGGATAGGATTTGTAAAGTATTTTTAGTTTCCATAGGAAACGTAACACATGAGCTAGGACACTTTGGTAGCCATACTAAAAGAGTTGCTTTCCGCCTCATCCACTTCCCCACGCCGACAGTAGAATCTCTTCGGTCGCGAGAAGGTGTCCTCCGAAAAGTTCGAGGACACCGAGGAGTGTCCGTCAGAAGAGTCGCCTGATGACGAGGAGGCCGGGGAGTTGGGGTGGACCGGCGGCATATAGTCGAGGTAGTGATCCAGGTGGATGATGAGCTCCGTCGTGAGGCCGCCAGGCCAGACCACTGCAGCATGGTTGAAAGGTTCTACCGGTGGCCCGCCGTCACTCCAGTCCGGCCATCACTTCCTGCAAAGAAGGTGGCCATTTTGGCCCGAGGCAGGAGGCTTGGGTCTTTCATCCACCCAACGACCGTGCATAGGTTAGCACGCTCCCGGTGGTAAGTGGAAGCATCGAAGTGATCAAAGAGGAAGACGTCACCCAGAACGTGTTTGATGCCCTCCGCAGACTAGACATGCAGAGGGAGGTTCTCGATGACAACCTGCACGTGGAAGAACCACCCGACGATCGGCACACCGACGCCAAAGATCCATGGCCAGAAGTAGTGGTTATCATCCGGCATGGATATGATTGCCGTATCGATGGCGAGCTCCCGATAGTCATCACGGGTGAACCGCACCAGGAACTCACCATCCCCAAATGTGGACACAGTGAAAGCCCAATGCAGGATTTCAAGTTGGTGATAGATGGCCAGGGTGATCTCCATGGGCGTCGCCTCGCTGCGACCTCCTCTGGGTCCCAGAACAGCTGCTTGGCAGCGCAAATGGATAAACTCCGTCGTCATGAGGCGGTTGTTGACCACTGTGCATTGCCCCTCACGAGGGCGCAGGGACGGTGAGCCTGCAGGTACCTGCTCGCGTCTAACATGGTTGCGAGGCATGGCGCTGTGACAACAGAGGCAAAGGACTTGTCAGGCAACACACGGGAGCATGGATTGGAATCAGTCGGGAACTTGAGCTTGGAAGCAATAGGGGGGGTTAAGAAGGCGAGGATGAAGAGGCCTAACATCGGAAGCAGCGTCCCTTGAGTATCTCACAAAAATCCGGTGATAGGACCGGACCTTTCGAGGCCTTCGGCTCTGTGCAAGCGTCATGAATGCGCAAAGGCCCAACTTGAATATAAACTGAATCAGCGCAGTTTCAGCCCACAAATAACAAGCGGCCCCGCTTTTTCGTCCTGCCTGCCTGCCTACCCGCGGCGGGAAATTTTTATCACGCCGAATGAAGAAGGAAAATAAGAAACGAAAATAATATTTTATTACGGTACCCTTCGACCCGCAACGCCGGCCCCCTCTCCGCAACGCGCTTGTGGGAGCATCCGCCGGCCGCCACGATTGTAGGAGCATCCGCCGGCCGCCACGCTTGTAGGAGCATCCGCGGGCCGCCACGCTTGGAGGAGCATTCGCCGGCCGCCACGCTTGGAGGAGCATCCGCCGGCCGCCACGCTTGGAGGAGCATCCGCCGGCCGCCAAGCTTGGAGGAGCATCCACCGGCCGCCACTCTTGTAGGAGCATCCGCCGGCTGCCAAGCTTGGAGGACCAACTGCCGGCCGCCACGCTTGGAGGAGCATCCGCCGGCCACCACGCTTGTATGAGAATCCGCCGGCCCAGCGCGTGGAGTAACAATCACATAATGTGTTCTTGTACATCTATCCTCTTACGGATAGGTTGATGGCTGATTGAATTGTAGGAAGTGATGTCAGAAGATAAGACATGGATGGGAAACGACAAGCATACGAGGGAGTGGTAGGATGAAATGAAGTCATTTTTAAATTTTGCATTTTAGGGCACTCGTGAAGGAGGAACTATGCCTTGTCCTTGCACGAGATGTCGTAATATTTGCCACAAGACATGCAAGGGAGTTCATTTACACCTGCTCAGAAATGATATGTTATTGGATTATACTTGTTGGATACACCATGGAGAAATACGAGTTCAGGAAAATATTGCTGAGGAATCAGCAAATAATGAGGAGATAATTTCTGATGATGGTGCTATGCAAAATATATTGTCCAGTCTACTTAGAGGCATTGATCATGGTGGTACTTCAGCAGATGTTGATGATCAAGAAAATGATATAAACCGGCAGGAGCCAACTGGGGATGCAAAGAAATTCTATGACTTATTAACTGATGCCAAAAAGGAGTTGTATCCATGTTGTTCGCAGCTGACCCAATTATCCTACATTGTCAGGTTCTACTAGATAAAGTGTTTAACTGGTATGAGCAAAGTAGCTTGTGAGATGTTACTTGAACTATTCTCATTTGCGCTTCCAAAGGGCCACTGCATTCCTAATACACTTGATAAACTTCAGAAGGTTGTTCGTGACCTCGGGCTGGACTACCAAAAGATCGATGCATGTGTCAATGACTGTGTGTTATTCCAGAAGGACTATTCTCTGCTGAATAGTTGCCCAAAATGTGTTGAATTAAGATGGAAAAATAGTACTGTTGGGGATGCAAGAGAGGCTTTACCTTGTGGAAAATCCAAGAAGCTTGTAGCACGCAAGATTCTACGTTACTTCCCTCTTATTCCCCGTCTAAAAGGTTTTATATGGGAGAATCAACGGCATCAAACATGCGCTGGCACAAAGAAGGTCGTGCTGATGATGGAATATTACGCCATCCCGCCGATTCGAAAGCATGGAAGCATTTTGATAGCATTCACCCAAATTTCTCATCTGATCCTCGCAACATAAGACTTGGGCTAGCATCTGATGGTTTCAATCCTTTTGGATTAATGAATGTTTCTTATAGTACATGGACTGTGATTCTAATCCCTTATAATCTACCACCTTGGTTGTGTATGAAGCAGTCTTATTGGGTGATGTCAATGATAATTCCTGGGCCAAAGTCACCTGGAAACAACATTGATGTGTATCTGCAGCCTTTGATTGATGAGCTACAGAAATTATGGTATGATGCTGTTGAAACATATGACAGATTAAAGAAAGAGACATTTGTCATGCGAGCTTATTTATTGTGGACAATAAATGATTTTCCAGCATATGCAATGCTATGTGGATGGAGCACAAAAGGGAAGCTAGCATGTCCATACTGCCATATAAACACTGACGCCTTCTGGTTGAAATATGGACGAAAGCATTGTTACATGGGTCATCGTCGTTTCCTACCTCAGGATCACAGATGGCGTTGAAACAAAGGTTCTTTCAACAACAAGGCAGAGAATAGAGAGGCTCCAACATCACTCTCTGGTGACGAAGTACTCCAACAATACGAGTGTTTTGATCAAGTGAGTTTTGGACCGACGAATAATAAGAGAAAGCACACCGAGGAAAATAGATGGCATAATTGGAAGAAGAAAAGTATATTTTTCGACCTCCCTTATTGGAAGACATTGCTAATAGGGCATAACTTGGATGTCATGCACATTGAGAAAAACATTTGTGATAGCATGTTGGGGACATTGCTTGCTATGGATGGTAAAACAAAAGATAGTCTACAAGCTCGTCTTGGTATGAAGGATATGGGTATACAGCCAGATCAACATCTGAAGTTCATAAAGAGCAAGTACACATTCCCACCAGCATTATATACTTTGGGCAAAGATGAGAAGACCACCTTGTGCAAGTTTTTGGGGAATGTGAAGGTGCCCGATGGTTATGCCTCAAACATCAAGAGATGTGTGGACATAAAAGCATGTAAGGTGTCGGGTCTAAAAACTCATGACTGTCATATTATATTTCAGAAGCTCCTTCCTATTGCAATACGTAACATATTGCCTGAAACGGTTGTTGCACCTTTAATTGAGTTTAGCACATTCTTTTCTGGAATTTGTTCTAAAGAATTGGCGGAACCAGATTTGTACAAGATGAGCAAACAAATTCCTAAAACAATTTGTAAGCTTGAGATGTTATTTCCTCCCACTTTCTTTGATATCATGGTACATCTTCCAACCCATCTTGTCGAAGAAGCACGGTTGGGTGGACCTATTTCTTACAGATGGATGTATCCAATTCAGAGGTACCTTGGTACATTGAAGAGGTATGTACGTAACAAAGCTCACCCGGAGGGTTCTATAGCTGAGGGATATAGCCGAAGAGTGTATGACTTTTTGTAGTCAGTATTTGGATAACATCAGCACCAAGCGTAATAGGCCAGAACGTCATGAAGCTGCAGCTACAAATGAACCTTCTGTTGATAATTCTAACATATTTACAGAAGTTGATAATTCTAAAAAGGGTATACATGGGACCAACTTACTATGGTGGAACTACATAACATCGGGCATTATCTTATTACTAACATTGAAGAGGCCGCTCCATGGATCAAGTAATAACGTATAACTCAGATGTTGTATACTATATATATGGCTTATTGTAGATGGCTAATTTAATTTTGTACCCTTTTCAGTGAGCATATTGAAGAATTGAAAAAGAATCATTCTCGTGATGTTGATAAACGCCATAGAGATGAGTTTGTTGATTGGTTTCAGAAACGAGTAAGTACATGCAAGTTTGCACTTTGATGAAATATTGAACAAATATGTGTTCTGAAATTGGTTTGTCGTCGATAACCCCTGTTATACTAATGTGTACAGATTACGATATTACACAAAGAAGGCAAAGCAACCGATTATCTGTATGCATTATCTAGAGGACCTGATCGTCGGGCACGTTTTTTTAGTCGGTTATTCATCAATGGCTTCTTCTTTTGAACTGCAGATGTGAAAAAAGATTTACAGACCCAAAACAGTGGTATTGTTGTTCGGGGTACTGATCATGATTGGTTTGGAGTAATCAAGAAAATCATTGTTGTTGATTTTGAAAAAAATCAAGAGGTTCTGTTATTTCAGTGTGAATGGTTTGATCGGCCTTTTGGATGCAGTCAGAACCAAAGCAGAGGCTACAAAAAGGATCAATACGAAATGAGAGATGTTGACACTACTCTGTTTCGATTCCAGTATGAGCCTTACATTCTAGCCACCCAAGCAGAACAAGTTTTTTATGTTGCAAGTGTGAAGCATCCTAAATGGGCTACAATTGTTAAAACGAAGCCACGAAACCTTTTTGCCATGCCCCCTGGAGACAGTGAAAATAATGTGACTAAGACGATGGAGGCTGAGACATTTCATGATGATCTGCTTACTGATGATATCAATAATGAGGATACGACCGCATGGGCTAGGAATGACATTGAGGGAGCCAGCGGCGATGCTTCCACTCTTATAATGACAACGTCAGGTGATCAGTTTGAGGTAGATGGAGTTGCATCAGAAAATAAATACGACGATGACGACGATACATATACCAATGATGGTCATGTAGCTCCATTGTGGGGGGACGACAGCAAAGATGATGATTTTTAGTATAATTAAGTATGTGACATGTAGCTCCACAATGAATTCATCCGTCCAAACCCGATATTTATTTTTCAGTTATTTATATTTTCTACACGAAAAGTACCCGATACCCGATATTTCGGTCTTTTCAGTTTCGGTCTCGGTTTTATCGGTTTCGGTTTTTTGGTCTCGGTTTATTTGCCCACCCCTAATTTACGTGTTAGTAGCATATATATGGGATATACATATTTCTCCTGCATGTTTTTTTTTGCAAAACTATTTAGTGATATATCCTATGTGCATATTACATATGTAAAACTAATGTAAAGTATAAAACTTTTTCAAAGGGAAGTCTTAGGTTTCGTCAAATCTATCTTTCAGATTTACGCAATTTTGATCTGTTTTAACAATACAAGAATTGTACTTTTAGATTGACCATGAAAATATTTCCATAATATACAATCTAGTACTACATGTTATTGAAGTTAATAAATTCCATATAAACCATTTGTCAAAGGTAATTAGTTCGACCAAAACAGAAATAGAGTTGAGTTGGGGTGGAGGAAGTATTATATGTTGCTGTTTGCCGCATAAGGTTTCGTCCTTCATTCAAGCCGTAGCCATTTGTACAGGTGGCTGATGCGACCGGGCGCACCGAGCTTACGTGTGCGCCAGTCAACGAGGCACCTTAGACGCGCGCAGCGCATGCATTGAAATCACCTGCAGTACTGCAGGTGCAGTAACAGTCACTGACATGTGGGTCCGGCTAGCCGTGGGGCCCACATGTCAGTGACTCTTACTGCACCTGTAGTACTGCAGAGGTTATGCATCCCGCATGCGCATCTTTGAATTCAATTGGAACCGCTCCGCGTCCCATCACTGCTTTACCGTCTCTGGGCCTAGGCGGGCGGAAATAAATTTTTTGTGTCCCTGCCGCACAACATCGTCTGTCGCGCCCCCGCCGCCGGCCCGCCGCCCTGCGCCCCCACCGTCGGCCCGCCCCTGACTCGAGAACGGATCGAGGGGAAGGCTCATCGCCCATAGCAGTCGTGTAGCTTCCATCCCCTCGATCTGTTGGCGATGAGCCTTCTCCTCATCCATTCTCGAGTTCGCGGCGGCCACGGCGCCGCTTCTACCCTGCTTCTGGACTGAGGACGCTGATGATCTGCAACATACTTTTAAATATGCTTGCTACTAGCCGTTGTTGATGCGTTAATACCTGATGTTTTACATCGTTGAGTATGTTGCGGATCATCGGCGTCGTTAGTCCAGCACTGAGTCATCAGGAGGCAAAAAGTAATGAACATCATTGATCAGCACTGCGCCGAGGAGAACGCGAAAATTGCAGTTGGCCGCGTCAAGTCGGTTTTACGATTTTATTCATGTTCCATTTGACTTCAAGTACCACGCCTATGCTTTGAAATATATGATTATACTAATCAAGCTCCAGTCTTTTACTGATTGATACTTAACCTCGTTTGTTGCATTTGCCACGGTCCGAGGCCAACAAGGGCTACTGCTTTGTCAACGTCACATCGCCAGATGCGGCGTTCTGGCTATGGACGAAGCACCTGCATGGCTTCCGTTGGAAGGTGAACGACTTGCGGAACATGTGCGAGGTCAACTACGCCAACATCCAGGTACGTCACCGTCCGCTGCCACAGTTTTCCATTGTGTCGCCGCTGCATGGTGTTCACGTGCCGCTGCTCGTCATCCTTTCACAGGGTCGGGATGCGTTGGTGGCCCATTTCTCCAAGTCATGCTTCGACTGCGAAATCGAGGAGTTCCTGCCAGTGTGGTTCAGCTCGCCGTGGAAGGTGAACGACTCGCGGAAGATGTGCGAGGTCGACTACGTCAACATCTAGGTACGTCACCGTCCGCTGCCACCATTTTCCATTGCGTCGCCGCTGCAACGTGTTCACGTGCCGCTGCTCGTCATCCTTTCGCAGGGTTGGGATGCGTTGGTGGATGCGGCCAGATGGTTGCTCTTGCAGGTGTATGGTAATTACGTGAGTGTTTGGTCGGGTCATGTGGTTATTCCACGATGCACCATAAACCTAGTGTTGAGGCCGCGTATTTGTCAATTGTGTGTACACTCTAGTGACATGTGACAAAGTGCTCAGTCATCAATTGCGTTTGTTTTGACGTCGAAGTTCGATTGGAGATAGATCATCCATTTCTTTATGTCTTGGATCATCCAAATTAACGTTTGGTTGGATGGACTGGACGATCCAATTTTTCGTTGGTAGGTTGGATGAAACTTGATTGAGATTATTGAATCATCAAAGTTGATAATTTCATAATATTATTCGTGCGCATGATGATCGATCGTGCACGCCGAGCGCAGAGTTATTCGGATCGCTGAGCAAAGTTCGGACGTGGAGTTCGTGTGTGCCCGTGCGCCCTGCAAGATTCAGTGCGGTCGCGTACGTGGCAATCATCAGGGCAGGGTGGTACAGTCGCGGGAACCATGCAGTGCACCCTTGGCTATAAGATTTGGAGCGTGAACGTACGTGGCAACCATATGGGGATGTAGCTTCGGTGCTCCCGTTTGTGATTCCATGCGTACTTCGCGCTTATGTGTCATCATCTAATTGGTTGAAGTTAAATCAGACATTATGTTAGGTAAATGAAAGAGCCAATAATATCATGACACTTAAGTAGGAGCACGCATGGAGGCACTGAATGGGAGTATACAAGCCATGTCCTCGGATGCAACTTCATGTAGCTCCATCCTAATGCAATGATTGGGGTCCCATGGCGATAGATTCCAATGCCACGAACCAGTGAATCGTGGCAAGACATCCTAATGCAATGATTGTGTTTCGTTGCATTAGTATCCTGACGCCACAAAAAAAGTGTATCGTGGCCACACATCCTAATTGCTATGATTGGGGTCCGTGGCCATTGATACTAACGCCACGAACTAGAGTATCGTGGAAACACATCCTAATGCAACGATTATGTTCCGTGGTGATAGATCATGTAATGCCACGAACCAGTAATTCATGGCAACAGATCCTAATGCAACGATTGTGGTCCCGTGGCGATAGATCCTAATGCAACGACTGTGTTTCGTGGCAATAAAGCTGTAACGCCACGAACCAGTAATTCATGGCAACATATCCTAATGCAACGATTGTGTTCCATGGCAATAAAGTTGTAACGCCACGAACCAGAGTATCGTGGCAACACATCCTAATGCAACGATTCTGTTTCGTTGCATTATTGTCCAAATGCAACTGTTTGCTGATTCATGGCAACAGATCCTAATGCAACGACTGTGTTTCGTGGCAATAAAGTTGTAACACCATGAACCAGTAATTCGTGGCAACAGATCCTAATGCAACGATTGTGTTCCTTGGCAAGAAAGCTGTAATGCCACAAACCAGTAATTCGTGGAAACAGATCCTAATGCAACGATTGTGGTCCGTGGCGATAGATCCTGTAACGCCGCGAACCAGTAATTAGTGGCAACAGATCCTAATGCAACGATTGTGGTCTGTTGCATTAGCATCCTGACACCACAAACTAGTGATTCGTGGCAACAGATCCTAATGCAACGATTGTGTTTCATTGCATTAGCATCCTAACGCCACAAAAAAGTGAATCGTGGCCACACATCCTAATTGCTACGATTGGGGTCCATAGCCATTGATACTAATGCCACGAACCAGGGTATTGTGGCAACACATCCTAATGCAATGATTCTGTTTTGTTGCATTACGGTCCAAATGCAACTGTTTGCTGATTCGTGGCAACAGATCCTAATGCAATGACTGTGTTCCGTGGCAATAAAGTTGTAACGCCACGAAACAGTAATTCATGGCAACAGATCCTAATGCAATGATTGTGTTCTATGGCAATAAAGTTGTAACGCCACGAACCAGTAATTCGTGGCAACAGATCCTAATGCAACGATTGTGGTCCATGGCGATAGATCCTGTAACGCCACGAACCAGTAATTCGTGGCAATAGATCCTAATGCAACGATTATGGTCCGTGGCGATAGATCTTGTAATGCCACGAACCAGTAATTCGTGGCAACAGTTCCTAATGCAACGACTATGTTCTGTGGCATTAGCATCCTGACGCCACGAACTAGTGATTTGTGGCAACAGATCCTAATGCAATGATTGTGGTCCGTTGCATTAGCATCCTGACGCCACGAACTAGTGATTCGTGGCAACAGATCCTAATGCAATGATTGTGTTCCGTGGCGATAGATCCTAGTGCCATGAACTAGTGAATCGTGGCAAAAAGCCAAGCTTACTGCAACGATTTAGTATTTGTTGCGGTACAATCGTTGCAACAGGTCGGAATCCTTGTAGTGGAAGGTTGATGATGAAAAGAACCTCAAGGTGGAGAAGCTCCTTGAAGCCATTCAAGACTTCGAGGACGACGATGAGGAGACACTGGAGCTAAAGGCGCTCCTAAGAAAGAAGACACTTTCCAAAGGGAAAGTAAAAGTTGAAGAGAAGAAGAAGGGGAGTAGTCACACCGACTACTCCCGATATCCTTTTAACTATGATCGTCTCAATTCCAATAAGAATCATTATTTATCTATCCCACTTGGAAAAGCCCCACACTTCGATGGAAGTAATTACTCAATGTGGAGGCAAAATATGAAAATGCATCTAATTTCCCTCAATCCAAGTTTATGGCATATTGTGTGCACAGGGATAGATATCCCGGACGATGATGAAGAGCTCACCCCCAGCCAAGAGCAGGAAATTCACCGAAATGATCAAGCCGCGGCCGTAATTACCTCTTCACTCAGTTGGGACGAGTTCACCAAGGTGGATGGACTCGAAATTGCTAAGGAGATATGGGACACACTACAAACTGCACATGAAGGTGACTGACATGTGCGTGAAGCAAAAATCGAAATGATTGAAGGTGGGTTAGGAAGATTTGCAATTAAAGAAGACGAGTCACTCCAAGACATGTACAATCGATTAAAGACACTCGTCAACAAGGTCAGATCATACGAAAGTAAGAAGTGGAATGACCATGAGGTGGTAAAGCTCATCCTCAGAGATTTTATGCCTCGCAACGTCACACTATGCTCCATGATCAGAGAAAGCCCCGGATACAAAAGGATGACTCTGGATGAACTGCTTGGAAAGATCATCAACTTCGAGATGATGGAAAAACAAGCAAAACATGTCAAGGAGATTGCCGACCTCACCTCGGCAAAGAAGAAAGGGGTTGCTTTGAAGTCCACCCTCAAGCCCCTATACAAAGAAGCTAGAGAAACACAACTAGAGGAAGATAGTGACGACGAGAGCAGTGAATTAGATGAAGAAGACATGATATTGTTCATGAAGAAATTCAAGAGAATAATGAAAAAGAGACAAGGTACAAAATCAAGCAAGGGAAAGTACAAGGAAAGAACGAAGCCAAAGTTGAGGCGGGCATGCTATAATTGTGGTGAGTATAACCACTTTATAGTTGATTTCCCATATGAGGAGAACAATAAGAAGACCAAAAAAGCCAAGCCTCAACCCAAGAAATTCTTCAAGAAGAAGAAACAAGCCGAACAAGCGCACATTGGGAAAGAGTGGGACGCAAATGATCAGTCCTCATCATCCGAAGAAGAAGAGATGGCTAGCATAGCCATCGAGAAGACATCCAAGAAGTCTACCCTTTTCCCTACACTTGGCGCATGGAAGAGAGATGGCACTTGCCTTATGTCAAAGGAAGGTAAACGCAAGGTAACCATTAAACCCCCCTCCGTGCATTCCTATTCTAGTGATGATGAACTCAATAGTGATAATGAGGACATGCTTATTGGACAAGATAGGAAAACAGCCACAAAAATGAAATTTTTGCTTGATCAACTTGTTGAGAAGGAGAGGTTAATACATCGTCAAGAGGACATGATCATCTCCCAAAAGGAGGAATATGTCGAACTTGACAAGCTTCTAGAACTTGAAAAGGAACGAAGCAAATCACTAGAGCTTGAGTTAGCTTCGAGCAAGGAAACTTGCCTGGAGTTAACCGACTCAAATGCCACAATCAAGAACCAACTTGTTGACCTGATCAAGGTTAACAAGATCCTTGAAGTGCAAGTTGAGTCACTCAAGCTAAGTGAACCTTCCTCCACTTCAAGCTCACCATCTCAACCCACTAAAACTGATTTTGCTCATGCTTGCACATGTAATAAAGGTGACACCAGTTTGAAGGATAAGCCAACCTCTACAAAGGATAAACATCCTGCCCAAAGTGGCGTATTCGACAAGGAGAAGATCAAATATGCACGTAGTGCATACTTGGTCAAAAGACCTCCAAATGTCAAATATGGCATCGGTTATTCTTATGGTGAAAAGCAACATGCTAGAAGCCATAAGAGTAACAAGGAGAGGATTACCTTTGTAAAAGAAAGGCCCTCTCAAATTGGAAAGTCATGGATTAAGACAGTAACTACACATGAACACCGGACTAGTCCGGTCGGTGTCCGGACAAGCCCGGTCCTCCGGACAAGTTCGGCCCCCAGACTAGTCCTGTACATAAACAACAACATTTATTGTTTAATACTTTTGATGCCTCCTATGTGTTAATGAGAAATAATTTTGGCAAGGTTTATGCTCATTATGTTGGGCCACGCCATGGAAACACCAAGTCTCATGTGTGGGTGCCCAAATGTAATGTAACTAACCTCCAAGGACCCAAGCAAGCTTGGGTACCTAAAACCAAAGCATGATTTGTTTTTGCAGGTCTATTCCTCCAGTGGATCTAAATGGGTGCTAGACAGTGGCTGCACCAACCATATGATCGGGAAAAGAAGAATGTCCGTGGAATATGAAGAGAATGAGGACCCAAACGAGGGCATCTACTTTGGAGATAATAGTCAAGGAAGGGTGCTCGGTACCGGTAAAATTGCAATATCCCCTAAACACACACTTTCTCATGTTTTACATGTTGAATCCTTAGATTATAACCTGCTGTCCATATCTCAATTATGCGAGAAAGGTTATAATTGCTTGTTCACTAACGAGGGTGTGACCATTTCTAGGAGGAGTGATGGTTCCGTTGCATTCAAGGGTATGTTAAAGGGAAAGCTTTATCTTGTTGACTTCAACAAGGATAAAGTTGAACTTGACACATGCTTGATTGCAAAGACCAACATGGGTTGGCTGTGGCATAGACGGCTAGCGCATGTTGGTATGAGGAACCTTCAAAAACTCCTCAAAGGCGATCACATCCAAGGTTTAAAGGATGTTGTATTTGAGAAATACAGGCCCTGTAGCGCGTGCCAAGTCGGGAAGCAAGTTGGAGCACCTCACCCCGCCAAAAACGTCATGACTACAACGAGACCACTCGAGCTACTACATATGGACTTATTTGGTCTAATTGCCTACATAAGCATCAGCGGTAACACATATGGTTTAGTTGTCGTTGATGATTTTTCTCACTTCACTTGGGTTTTGTTTTTGCATGATAAGTCAGAAACACAAGGAATACTCAAGAAGTTCTTCAAGCGAGCTCAAAATGAATTCTCATTGACAATCAAGAATATTTGAAGCGACAACGGCACGGAGTTTAAGAACACACAAGTGGAGGAGTACCTTGATGAAGAAGGCATAAAGCACGAATTTTCAACGCCGTACTCCCCACAACAAAATGGAGTTGCCGAAAGAAAGAACCGAACACTCATAGAGATGGCAAGAACAATGCTCGATGAGTACAAGACCTCAGATCGATTTTGGGCGGAAGCAATTAACATCGCTTGCCACGCCGTAAATCGACTTTATCTTCATCGACTACTCAAGAAAACATCCTATGAGCTACTCACCGGTAACAAACCAAATATTTCATACTTTCGAGTTTTCGGTTCTCCATGTTATATCTTGAACAAGAAGCCTAGGACTTCAAAGTTCGCTTCAAAGTCCGATGAAGGTTTCTTGCTTGGTTATGATTCGAACACTTACGCCTATCGTGTTTTCAACAAGACCTCCGGACATGTTGAAGTAGCACGTGACGTAGTGTTCGATGAGACTAACGGCTCCCACAGGGGGCAAGTTGATCCATGTGAACTAGGTAAAGAAGAAGCTCCTTGTCAAGCATTGAAAAGAATGGCTCTAGGTGAGGTTCGACCACAAGAGCCACCTCCACACGTACATGAGGAAGATGAACCACAAGAGGATACCAACGATCAAGGGGGAGCTTCAGCACAAGATCAACCACAAGAATACGAATATAATCAACAAGTCAACAAAGGCAATCACTTAGGGGGAGAAGCAGATGATCATGAAGATACAACTCCTCAAGTGCCACACCCAAGAGTACACCAATGCGTCCAAAGGGATCACCCAATCGACAATATCATCGGTGACATCCAAAAGGGAGTAACCACTAGATCTCGCATAGCTAACTTTTGTAAGCACTATTCGTTTGTATCCTTTTTGGAACCACGCAGGGTTGAGGATGCATTGAAAGATACAGACTGGGTGGTGGCAATGCAAGAAGAATTGAACAACTTCAAGTGGAACAAGGTGTGGGAACTTGTGGCAAGACCCAATGCAAACATCGTCGGCACCAAGTGGGTCTTCCGCAACAAACAAGACGAACACGGGGTGGTGACAAGGAATAAGGCACGACTTGTGGCCAAAGGGTATTCACAAGTCGAAGGTTTGGATTTCGATAAGACCTTTGCTCCAGTAGCTAGGCTTGAATCTATTAGAATATTACTTGCATATGCTACTCACCATGATTTCAAGCTGTATAAAATGGATGTGAAAAGCGCCTTCCTCAACGGACCAATCAAGGAAGAGGTGTACGTGGAGCAACCTCCCGGGTTTGAAGATGAAGGGTTCCCCGACCACGAATTTAAATTGCGTAAGGCTCTCTACGGCCTCAAACAAGCTCCTAGAGCTTGGTATGAATGTCTTAGAGATTTCTTAATTGAAAATGGCTTTAAAATTGGCAAAGTAGATTATACACTATTTACAAAGAATTTTGAAAATGATCTTTTTATTTGTCAAATTTATGTTGACGGTATAATCTTTGGGTCAACTAATCAATCCTTTTGTGAGGAATTTAGTAAAATCATGACAGACATGTTTGAAATGTCAATGATGGGAGAATTAAAGTACTTCTTGGGATTCCAAGTGCAGCAACAAAAGGAAGGAACGTTAATAAGCCAAACCAAGTGCACGCAGGACATACTTAAGAAGTTTGGCATGGACAAGGCGAAGCCCATAAAAACCCCCATGGCAACGAATGGCCACTTGGATCTCAATGAAGATGGACCTAGCGTCGACCAAAAGGTATATCGCTCCATGATTGGATCTCTACTCTATTTATGTGCATCTAGGCCAGATATTATGTTGAGTGTATGTTTGTGTGCAAGATTTCAAGCCAATCCTAAGGAATGTCACTTGACAGCCGTAAAAAGGATCTTGAGATATTTGGTTCATACAGCCAACCTTGGTCTTTGGTATCCAAAAGGCTCAAAATTCAATCTCATTGGTTACTCCGATGCAGATTATGTCGGGTGCAAAGTAGATAGAAAAAGCACCTTCGGTACATGCCAATTCCTAGGCAGATCCTTAGTTTCTTGGTCCTCCAAGAAACAAAATTGCATTGCCTTATCCATAGCCGAAGCGGAGTATGTTGCATCCGGGAGTTGTTGTGCACAACTCCTTTGGATGCGACAAACTCTAAGGGACTATGGTTACAATATGAACCATATTCCACTTCTTTGTGACAATAAAAGTGCCATCAAAATTGCCCACAACCCAGTTGAGCACTCCAGAACTAAACACATAGATATAAGACATCACTTTTTGAGAGATCATGCCATGAAAGGAGACATAGCCATTTCCCATGTCAACACTCAAAAGCAATTAGCCGACATATTCACCAAGCCACTTGATGAAAAGCACTTTTGTGAACTCCGAAATGATCTAAATATCCTTGATGCTCGGAGTGTGGCTTGAAATGTTGCATATATGTATGAATTCTTCAAATATGTTGATTGGATTGTGAAAATCATCTCTCTCAATCTTCTCCGAAAAACTATGTCAATTACTAGATCTTGGTGAACTATGATCATTGCTTGATTGTTGTATGCTTACTGGTCATATTCATCAAGATTATTTGATTTGATTTGCCTCCCTATTCTCTAAATATGTACCTTCAAATATATATGAATGGGCTAAGCAATTCTTACTTGGTGACCACGGACTAGTCCGTGGTTACCCGGACTAGTCCGCCCATGCAGACTAGTCCGCAGAGTGTCGGTTAGGCCAGACTAGTCCGGTATACAACGGACTAGTCCATATAGTCCTCTGGAAAAGTTCGGACTAATCCGGTCACCTCCGGACTTGTCCGATTTTTCGTGTCCATAACCCTAGCCGCCGCCAAACCCTAATTAATTCACCTCCACTCTTGCCTCACGCGTTCTCTCTCTCTTCCACTCGAGCCCCCAAGGCGATTTTGCGTCCCCTCCACCAAAAAGCTCTGCATTTGGGTGGAGATCAAGCATCCTTGCTCGAAGATTGAAGTTCACGGACAAGTCCGGACTTCAACACCCTTCTCTTCGAGCATCAATAAAATTCTTCGGTAATTTTAACTCAAGCCCTAGAAATTCCAAATTTCTTCATTGTTGATCGAATAGCCTAGCATTCCTTGCTATATACATGCTCTCTTGATGTATTACGTTTATGCTAAGGTTGTTGTGCATTAGGAATGACCATTTGTCTAGATTCCTAGGTTTTTGAGTTTGAATACCGGACTAGTCCGGTCCATGCACGGACAAGTCCGATATCCCTGGACTAGTCCGTGCCGGTACACCGGACAAGTCCGATTTATCTGAACTCAAAACCTAACTTCTCAATTCCTCGATGCAATTCCTTTCTATCCTTCCATACCTATGCCTTGTATCACTCATTCTCAATCATTCCTCTCATTCTCAGGTCATGTCGAGCTCGGGCAATGATGTCTCCGACTTTGAGGTTGAGATGGACCACGAGGTAGCACCTCGGACCTCGACGGGTCTTGGCAAGAAGTGCCAAGAAAGACCCTCTGAGCCAGCTCCATCCCCTCCTCAGGCTCGGAGGAAGGTGTTGGCAAAGAAGCCAGTCTCCAAGGCAGCTGCATCATCAAGTGGCCCTCGCCAATCAAAGGGCAAGGGCAAAGGGATTGCTATGGGTCCAGTTGGCCCGTTGAAACTACATGCTCCAAGGGAAGGGGTCCGTGACCCCACTGAAGAGAAGTTCAACGGGAAGGGCAGTGATTCGGCGGCAAAATTCAGAAGCATCGATTGGTATGGCCGATCGAAGCAAGCTGTTGATGGAAGATTCTGGTGCAACTTCCATGCTGATTTCTACAAATCGGTGTATCTCCCAATGAAGACACCAGTTGTGCACAGTCAGTGGATTGACTAGGCACATTTTGAGAAGAAGGGCCGCTCACCTTTCACTGAGGTAGTGGAAGCCATTGAGAGGCACGGCCTGAAGGATCTTTTCACCTTCAGGAATAACTGGAATGATGAAGTGATTACGCAGTTCTTTTCAACCTGTCACTTCTCTAGTGAAGATGAGGAGAATGTCACTTGGATGACTCATGGATCCAAGTACAGTATTACTCAAGAAGATTTTGCTAGCCTGCTTCACCTTGACACCTCAAGATCCGACTGCTTGATCATACACAACATAGGTGTCATTGAGAAGGATAAGATGAAGTTCCTATATGAGCCAAACTCAAAGTTCAACCCTCCCTCCACCAAAAACATGAAGCCATTCTTTGTGGTGCTGAACAGAGTTTTGAGGAAGACGATTGCTCCCAAGGATGGAGATGCTGGGAGTGTGCAAGGATACCTCCGGACTCTGATGAGGGTCATAAGCAAGAACCGCCAGTTTGATGTGGCAGAATACATTTGGAATGACATGGTAAACATATCTTGCACTCCCAACAGGTCATGTGGATATGCTCCTTACCTAATGTTTGTGATTGATAAAGTCACCGGGATTGAGTTTGTGAAATATGTGGAGCATCTCCCATTGAGGCCTCAGATGCCTCGAAAGCCGAGTGTGCAGGTTGCTCCCTCGCCGGTCTCCAGTCCCGAGGCACCTGCAAGAACAAGAGAAGATGTCAGGGCTGCCCCTGCTACTAGGGCAGCCCCTCAAAAAGGTTCAGCAAGTGGAATCCTCAAGTAATTGACTACAATCTTTGCCTCCTGCAAAAAGGCCGAAGTGAAGGCCCATAAGCTCAACAAGAAAAGAAAGGAGGACATGAAGTATATCAAGGCAAATGTGAAGCAAATTTGCCAAAAACTGGAGATTGAGCCAATTGGGTCTCCAGTAATCTCTGAAGACTCAGATTCTGACTTCACCGAGCTCGGGCCCTTGACCCCCTCCGAGCTTGCCTACTTTGGCATTGGGGGCTCGAGTAGCTCCGCACCTCCTCCTCCTCCTCCTCATCATCAAGCTAGAGATGAAGATGACAAAGACGATGATAAGAGGACCGACAGCAAAGAGTGAAGACCTTAGGACCCTCCTCTCCTTCTTTTTGGTGTCTTGATGCCAAAGGGGGAGAGATTGAGGGGGAGTCTTAGTCTTAGCTATAGGTTGCGAGGACAGAACTCTATGCTATTTTTTTTGCCTATTGTGTGGTTTGTAATACTTTAACAATGATCTTAAGTTAATTATGGTTCTGTGATGCAATGATTTGATCCTTTGAGTAGTATTTGTTGAAAACTGTGATTTTGCTCTAGAATGACATATATGCTTACTATTGGTTGATTAATGTTTCAGTGCACTTAGTTATGCATCCCACCATAAAGAATGCACATATGGATTATGTTTTCTCTGCTTGATGTATTTTGGACTCATATGTGCATACTTTATGAAAATCTCAATTTTTATCATATTTTGTGAAACCTCAATTGGTTGTCATCAATCACCAAAAAGGGGGAGATTGAAAGTGCATCTAGGACTTCCTTGTGGGTTTTGGATGATTTATGACAAGCAATTGGGATCCTAACCTCTTTGTTGAGATGAGCGCAGGCTTTTAATAGAAAAATGAGCAAAGTGCCAAAAAGAAGGAAGAATGAGCAGCAAAGTGGAAATGAGCTCAAGAAAGAAGAATAGTAGATCCTTGTGTATGGAGTGTGTTAAAGAAACACACCCCAAGAGCTCAATCACAATTAAACACACTCATTGCACAAAGTTACACAAGACCGGACTAGTCCGACTGACACCGAACTAGTCTGAGGACCTCTCTACACAAAATCGGACAAGTCCGATATCCATTGGACTAGTCCGATATCTCTCTGACTAGAATCGGACTAGTCCCCCCCCCCCATTGCGGACTAGTCATCAAAACACTTCACAAGTCACACAAAATCGGACAAGTCCGACCGCAATCGGACTAGTCTGATATTCTCTCTGGTCCAAATCGGACAAGTCAGATATTTGCACGGACTAGTCCGAAAAACCCTCTGAACTAAATCGTACAAGTCATCCAAGTGCGGACTTGTCACCCAATAAACTTAGGGTTTCACTGTCCGGACAAGTTCGATGTCTATCGGACTAGTCCGAAGATTTCTAGAAGCGAAATCGGACAAGTTCGTTCCCAGACGGACTAGTCCGATATTTCGGGACACTTAGGATTTGCTACACACAGCACACCGGACTAGTCCGGTGACCACCATGGACTAGTCCGATCTTTCTGAACCCTAACGGTCACTTTTAGAAACCCATATAAATAGAGGTGTACGACCATATTCATAACACTCTTGAACCCTAGCGCCGTCACACCTCCCAAGAGCCTCAAAAACCACATCTCTCCACGAAATTAAGTGCAACAAAGATCAATCCTTTGAGGATTCACTCTAGTTCATTGGAGAGACACGTTCAACACCACATTGAGCTCTTGGTTTGATTCTCTAACACACTCCTGCGATTTAATTGTAATCTTTTGAGTGTGTTCTTGGTGGTATTTCGTGTTGTAATCCAAGGGAGCTCTCAACGTGTGAGAAGGCCCCTTGAATTCGGTTATTCACCCCTTTGTGATAAGTGGAAGAGGATCAGCCTTCATGGTGATCCGACGAGGGTAGGGTTGGAGAAGACCTGGTCCTTTTGTGGACTCCTCTACGTGGATGTAGGTTGCCTCTGTGGGAGCCGAACCACGGGATAAATTCTTGTGTCTTGTTTTTGTGCTCATCATTCTTATTCTTCAATATAATCTAGGGTTTCAATCATAATTGCTTACTTCACATTGAATCATTAAAAATAAGATTGAATTGTGATATAACTTGGTATACAACCTTGAAATCCTTCATTTGATTGTATATTTCTGCTGCATACATTGAAGAATCATTCTAATTGATTAAACTTAACCAACCTAGTACGAACACACCGGACTAGTCCGTACTTTACCGAACTAGTCCGATATCTCTGATTTTGAACTGGTTGTTAAGTGTTGCAGGTTCCGACAATTATCAAAAAGGCCTATTCACCCCCCCCCCCCCTCTAGGCCACATTCACTTCATTTGAAGGAGGTTGATCCTCTGGCGTCTCACCTCGAGGATCCGGGTCTGGGGGCTGGGACCCAAACTCGCCTTCACGTAGTTTTGGACCTTCCCGAAGGGGTCTGGATTCCTGAACTGGGGACTTTTATGGTCTTTCTACAACCAGGACCATGCTAACAACTTCGTCAGTTGCTGAAATGTAAAGCAGAAGTGGCTCACCAGGGTTCGGAGCTACCAAAGTTGGTAGAGTGGTGAGGAGTTGCTTCAGCTCTTGAAATGCCTTTTTTGCTTCTTCAGACCATTGGAATGGTCCGGACTTCCTCAATAATTTGAAGAAGGGTAGTGCTCGTTCCGCTAGTCTTGAGATGAACCGGCTGAGGGTAGCTAGACACCCAGTCAACTTTTGGACATCCTTGATGCGAGCTAGTGGCCGCATGTCTTCAATAGCTTTAATCTTCGCCGGATTTTCCTCTATTCCTTGGTGGTTCACCAAGAATCCAAGAAGCTTTCCGGAGCTAACCCCAAAGACACACTTGTCTGGGTTCAGCTTTGTGCGTGTGATTCGCAACTTGTCGAAGACAGCTTGCAAGGTGTCAAGGAATGACTCCTTGTCCTTGACCTTGATGACGATGTCATCAACGTACACTTCCACTACATCTCTAATGAGCTCTCCAAAAGTTTTGTACATAGCTCACACAAACGTTGAAGCAGCATTTTTGAGATCGAATGGCATGGCAGTGTAACAGTATAATCCATCTACTGTGATGAAGGCGGTATGCTCTTCATCTTCCCTGGACATTCTGATTTGATGATACCCAGAATATGCATCTAGAAAACACAGTAATTCACACCCAGAGGTGGAATCCACTATCTGATCTATTCTAGGTAGTGGGAATGGATCCTTTGGACATGCCTTATTCAGTGTTGTGTAATCGATACACATCCAAAGCTTCCCGTCGGCCTTAGGTACAACGATTGGGTTTGCCAGCAATTTTGGGTGGAAGACTTCCTGGGTAATTCCAGCTTCGAGCAACTTCTTCACTTCTTTACGTATGAAGTTTTGTCACTCTACCGATTGCTTCCGAGGCTCCTGATGTACAGGTCGAGTGTCAGGATAAATCTTCAGATTGTGCTCAATCACTTCCCTAGGGATCCCAGGCATTTGTGACGGTTGCCAGGCAAACACGTCGACATTAACCCAGAGGAAAGTGATGAGCGCGAGTTCCTATTTGTCATTCAGACCTCCTGATGTACGGGTGGTCTGAGCAGCGTCGGAACCAATTTGGACGACTTTGACGGGAATGTCGGTGTCGCCGCTTGGTTGCACACGAGGTGCAGAAGTTGAGCCTCAATGACGAATGCTCGGGATCTTCGAAGCTCGCTCCTTTCTGGATTCTTCCTCCTACGGTGTAGCAAGCACGTGGAGTTCTTCTAGATCAGTAACTCCGGCGATACGATCTCCACGGATACGGAGAACGCCTGAGGGTGTTGGCATCTTCAACACCAAGTAGCTATAATGAGCAGCAGCCATGAATTTGTATAAAGCTTGCCTGCCCAAGATGGCATTGAATGGCAAGTTGATATGTGCCACGTCGAAGACCAACTTCTCAGTCCTGTAATTCTCCCGAGTTCCAAAGGTCACCGGGAGAGTAATAGCACCGAGTGGGGTTATGGCCCCCAGACCTTCTCTTGAGAAAGGTCGGGAGGGACGAAGATCTGAAGGTCGGAGATGAAGCTTGACGAAGGCTTCGAAGCTTATGAGGTTTAGACCCGAACCTCCGTCCACCATTACGTGGTGGAGCTGGATGTTATTGATGGTTGGAGATACCATCAGCAGAAGTTGACCAGCTCCGATCATGTTTCGAGGGCAGTCCAAAGCATCGAAGGTTATGGCAGTGTCCATCCACTTCCGATGAGGCTCTGCCCTAGCGGTGGGAGCTATAGAGGCCATGTCCTACCGCATTGTCTTGAGGACACGGAGGGAAGTGATGTCCCATGAACCACCAAAGATGGTGTTCATGGTCTTTTGACGCTCGTTGTCGGAGACGTCGGATTCATCGTCAATGGAGGTGTAAACAGCCTTCAAGACCTTTTTAGGGTCCTGAAATCCTAACTCCTCTTCAGTTGTAGCTTCGTCGACTTTTTAATTTCCTTCCCTTTGGCGGAAAGGAGCTTCTTCTCGGTGCTTGTTGTAGCGCTCGGCAAGGTTCTGGACCTCTCGGTAGTTTTCCACATTGTGGTTGTTCGTCTTTTGTATGGGACACCACATCTTGGACCTGCCACAATCTTCAGACGACGGTCCAGGTCGTTTCTCGGGGCGTGGCCCCCGGCCACCTGAAGCTGCGGCAGCAGCGGCAATTGGTGTGTCGGTCGACGGCTTCTTCTTGCCGTTGGACTTTTTCTTCTTCTTGCCACTCCCAGAGGTAGTGGCTTCACCCTTGGAGGATTTTTTGTCGGCCTCCGGAGGTGGTTGGGAGTGCATTTCACGACCCTTTGTTGCCAGCTTCTCTAGCATTTTCTTGTCTCGAACGCCCTGTCTGAATGCTACAATAACAAAAGCACTTCATATAGAAGGAATGGTATTTCTTACCTGGGAGAACCTCTGGATGAAAGATCGCAAGGACTCTCCCCCTTTTTGCTTGACAGCAAAAATATCTAGTTTCGTGCCTGGTCGGGTGTATGAGCTCCTGAAATTGGCGGTGAATCATTGGCACAACTCCGCCCAACTGTTGATAGAGTCAGGCGGAAGGCTCATGAACCAAGACCTGGCGGTCCCAGTTAAAGCCATAGGGAAATAATTGGCCATCACGGCCTCATTTCCCCCAGCCGCAAGGATAGCGGTGGAGTAGATTTAGAGAAATTCAGCGGGGTTAACAGTCCCGTCAAATTTCTCCGGCAAATGAGGTCGGAACTTCTGCGGCCATTTGACCATGCGTAGGTGCATGGCCAAGGCAGAACAGCCTCCTCCTACTCCCTCAGGAGCAGGACTGTCCCGAGCCTCTCGTCTCTCGCGAGCACGCTCGATGTGGATGCGGCCGTCCTGTTGCCAGTAATGTCGATCAAGCTCTGTCCGGAGGTCGTGAGTCGAAAGCCTTGTTACCATGTGGGTACGTTGTGCCCCGGAAGGCAGCGATGTCGCCTGTTGAGATGTAGCACGCCTCCTGTGCAGCGAAGCTTGCGGACCAAGTCTACCCAACAAGGTCCGATTCTGTGAAGGGGCCCACCTCGAGGGGGGAGGACTTTGATTACTGATGTGATCGGCTGCTGCTGCCACCAGATGATCCACATCAGCTCTCCACTGCTCCATCGCACCCTGGGGTGCCCCTGGAGGCGATGGACATTGGAGAAGAGCACGCGCAGCAGTAAGCGCATGTTCAGGGTTGTTGTTCGCCGATGTTGTGATCGACGCGGACGCCCCATCCCGCTGTCCGGGTTGATTCACCGGTGCGGACGGTGGTGGTGGTGGCATGACTCCTGTTGGGGCTACGACACCTATTGGCTGCTGCATGTTGGAGGGATTGCCTCCAGCAGGTTGCTCAGTGTGGTTACCGTTGGATGATCCAGCAGCAGAATTCACCATCTTTGAATCTCAGGTGCCCCTTCCTGGCACGCCAACTGTCGGAGTCTGATTCCGGCAATTCTCCCGGTACTACTGTTGGCAGCCTACGTAGTTTCTTAGTTCGGTTGGGGCGCGCTGAGATTCAGAGCAAGATGGCGATTTAACACGAGAATTTATGTGGTTCGGGCCGCCTGAGCGTAATACCCTACTCCATGGGTGTGTGTTGTTGTTGTATTGAGCGTCTGAGCGCTTGTGTGTGAGAGAGGCCAAAAAAAGTCTCCATGTGTATCGCTCGGCCAGTACTTTTATAGTACAATGGCTGGTCGTTACATCATTAGCCTGACCCGACATGTGGCTCTGACGGTTACTGATGTCTAATACACAGTTAAATGTATTTAATTACCCTTAATAGTGTGGTAATGCCCCTTAATGGTGGCGTTACTTGTATTAAGAGTCCTTCGATCGTGTGTCATTAAGATAGCATTAATGACACATAATCAGGTCTTGAAGTCTTTAATGTTCCTTGAAGGCCTGAGCCGTTGGAGGTCCATCAATCTGCTTGTTGAGGTTGAAGGTCCAGCGGTTGGACGTGTGGTAGCTCCGGAGCTTACTGTCTTGGACGAGTAGGTCCAGTGTTGTTGTACACGTGTCGGTACCGGAGCTTCCCTCTGTCGGGGGTTAGGTCCGAGGGTGCCACACAGGTATCTAGTCCAGAGCTTTCCCATGTATGGAATGTACCTCCGGTTTTACGATACACGTGGCGGCATTGGAACTAACCATACAAGGAAGGCAGGTTCGGTTCCGAGTGACAAGTGGGGCCTTCAGGGGTCTTCAATTTAGATATGTGGAGTTCCTTTGCACTCTTTGCAGTTCCAAGGGGTATCCGGTACGCAGGGTACAACAGTATCCTACTTCCTTAAGAGCATATGCTTCAGCGATGCACCCTTCCACCCTTGCCTTATTGCCAACCATTAGTTTCAGATATCGTAGCGCTCTTTCAATATGATACATCCACCTATATCTCACAGGACCACCAACTTTAGCTTCAAATGGAAGATGGATAAGCAGATGTTGCATTAGATTGATGAAAAACGGTGGAAAAAAATTCCATCTTACATAAAAGTATGGGTATCTCATTCTTTAACTTATCCATCATCCCTGTCTTGATTTCTTTAGAACAAAGCTGTCTATAGAAATAGCTGAGCTCAGCTAAAACCTTCCACACTGCATTATCTAGATAGCCCCAAAACATAACAGGTAATAGTCTTTCCATTATAATGTGATAATCATGATTCCTCAACCCAGTGAGGTTTCCTGTGTTCACATTCACGACTCGTTTCAGGCTAGCTGCGTAATCATCTGCGAAATTTCAAATTTTTCAACTATTTCCTGACTTCTTTCTTTTCTTTAGATCAAAGACAGAAAGAAGCACGTGGCTTACCACCACTTTTAGAGATTTCAAGAGTTCGAAGGTGAAAAATGTCTGCCAAATCTAATCTAGCTTTTATATTGTCTTTCATTTTGCCAGACATATCCATGCAAGTGCTTATGATACTTTCGCTCATGTTGCACTCCTGATGCATGACATCAATGTTGTGCATTAGAATCAATGACTTCACATACGGTAGTCTCAAAGTCTACATATGTGAGTCCAATTGTGTTCCTCTCCATAACATACGAAATATTCAGGGCGACCTTCATCTGGCACCAGTTTGTCCAACATATCAGAAATTTCTGACCTGTTGAGACATTTCGGTGGTCCTTTAGTGACAACGGTGTTCTTTCTAAAGACATGCCTTTGTTGCCCAAATATGTGATTCGAAGACAGTCAATGTCTGTGACAATCGAAGTATGATATTTTGCCTCCATGAGTTAGTCGAAAGCAATCCATGTCTGAAGCACATATCAGACACGTCAGACGACCGTGAGTGCTACATCCGGAAAATATGTCGTATGCCGGCAAATCATGGACGGACCACAAATAAGCAGCTCGAAGGTTGAATTTGTGCTTCTTGTAACTGTCGTACGCTTCAACTCCTGTCCACAACACTTTCAATTATTTGATCAGCGGTTTCAACATCACGTTGAGACGTGACCCGGGATGATCAACTCCAAGTACAATGAGGTTGAGACACATGAACTCGTTCTTCATACAAAGAGTCGGTGGCAGGTTGTACGGAATGACAAAGATGAGCCAACAGGAGTATGGCGTGGCGTTTGTACTATACGATGATAATCTGTCTATCGCTAACCCGATGTGAACATTTCTTGTCTCACCAGAAAATCTAGATCGAAACGGTCGAGCGCCTTCCATGCATCACCGTCGGACAGATGCATCAAGAATTATTTATTCTCACATTTACCTTCTTTGTGCCATCTCATGTGTCTTGCGGTTCTTTTGGAAGAAAAAACTGCTTCAACCGAGTTGTCATAGGCAAGTAACGAAGCTGCTTATGTGCTACACCTGTCATCACATTATCACCATCGTCATTAACAACTTCGACATACCTCAGTTTACCACATTTCAAGCACATGTTCTCGTTACAGTGATCTTTCCAGAATAACATGCAGTTGTCTGGGCACACATCGATTTTCTCATAGTTCATACCGAGACCAGATATCTTGATCTTTGACTTATACATATCTTTAGGCACTTTGTGAAGTTGTGGAAGGATATCGCAGATCATTTTCATTAGATCATTGTAGCACTTGATGGAAAAAAGTACTTATACTTAATTACCATAAATCTGGTCAAGAAAGCAAGGAAGGTCACAGCAGTGTGTCCATGCAACGGTTGTTGTGATTTCTTGAGCTCCTCGAAGAACTCCTCTGCCTTATTTGTAAGAGGATCATCCGCTTCCAGAGCTTCTAGCATCTCATCAATCCTATCAACCCCTGTTATATCATCATCCTCATCCACTTCTACTATGACTCGAGATTTAGTCTCGCCATGGAAGGTCCACACCTCATAATGTGGCGTGAAACCGTATCGACATAAGTGAAACGAAAGATTAAATCTGCTCAAAAACTTGGTGTTCCAGCATTTCGTACATGGGCACCGCACCTTATCATCCGTTGACAATGAAAATGCTCGATCCAAAAATTTATCTAACTTGATGTATCACTCATCCGAGTGACTACTAGTTCTGCTCTTCCAGCCAATATACATCCAACTGCGGTCTTCACCCATGTTTGACTCTGCAGTTTAAAGTGGAAGAAATTATCATTAATATATGCAGGATAGGTCCTAAAATTTTGATAGCATAACACCGCCTATTTAACACTACAACCCCCCATCTGATGCAGAGTAAAAAGGGGACGTCTATACGGTTATAGCCTTCATACGTATGGCAGCCGCTCACCGGGGGCTGCGGGCCTTCAAGACGAGAGAGGATGAAAGAACGAGAGAGAGACAGGGAAGTGGTTCCGTCGAGGTCCGCCATCCTCATGCGTGAGCGCTTGCCGTCTACACCGTCGCCATTCGTCTCCGTGTCCGTTTGGACGCATAGTTTAACTTCTAACTAAATGGGCTTTGTCGGGCCCTAAATGGGTTGAGTCTGGTCAAGCCGACCCGAATCTTATTTTTGTACATATAGTAACACTCAAGCAATCAAATTAAAAATTATAAACATAATCTAAAAAACAAGCAATTTAATTAAATGTAAACATAACAATTATTAAATTGTAACTTATCAATTAATAAACATAGACATAAGCATTGACCTAAACCTAGCTTAGCAAACTTAATATCAATTAACAAAAAATTGAATATAGGCATAAATAAACCTAAATATAATTAAACCTAAACCTAGCTAAGCATGATTAACATATCAATTTATTATTAATAAATAATCAAAGCATGATTAACATAAGTAAATAACCTAAACATTATTCATAATCAAATACAACAATTCTTCCACTAATCAACAATTTAATCCACGAATTACACAATTCAATCAACTAATCACCAATTTAACCAACGAATTATACAATTCAATCCTCTAATTAACTAATCACCAATTAACCTAACTAATTTGACACATTAAGCAAGATTTTGTGCTCAAAATTCAAATGGAGGGACTGGGGCGGCCATGGAGGAGGGGAGGGAGGGAGGGAGGGAGGGGCGGCCGTGGAGGGGGTGGGGGCGGCCATGGAAGGGGGGTCGGCTAGGAGGGAGGGGAAGGGGGGCGGCCGTGGAGGGGGGAGGTTGGGCAGTGGGCTAGGAGGGAGCGGCCATGGAAGGGGGGAGGGTGGCGGCCATGGAAGGTTGTGGGGCAGTCATGGAGGGGGGAGAGGGGGGCGGCCATGGAGGGGGAGGGGGCCGGCCATGGAGGGGAGGTCGGCTATGGAGGGAGGGGGAGGAGGGGGCGGCAATGGATAGAGGGAGGGAGAGGGGGACGGGGCGGCCATGGATAGAGGGAGGGAGAGAGGGGAGGGGGAGCTTACCTCGAGGCGACGGCGACGGCGGCGTGGTGGCGGCGGCAGCGACAGCAGCAGCGGAGGTGGCGGCAGTGGCGAGCGGCGGCAGCACGGTTTGGGCGGGGCGCGTGAAAATGAGTCGGGTGAAGGGAGGACAGGGCTATAAGACTTTAATTTACGACGGCCCAGTTACTTGCGACGGCCCTAGGATTGGCCGTCGCAATTAGCCCTATTTGCGACAGCTTCGTAACCTGGCCATCGCAAATAAAACCTATTTGCGACGGCACTCCTATTTGCGGCGACTTCCATGGCGGCCGTCGCAAATTAACCACCTGTTTGCGACGGCCCTCGTTATTTGTGACGGCACTTTGCGGGCTGTCGCAAATACCGTTATTTGCGACGGCCGGCCGCCGCAAATAACTTTGGTCGTCGCAAATGATCGCGTTTCCTGTAGTGCAGGTGAAGACCTTGCATTTCAGTGGTGTCCAAGTTTTTCAGATATTATCAGGAAACCAGGAGCGAGTGCAACCTTCATACTGCAGGTGGTAATGCTGATAGGATCCAGGTGATTTGGTCATTATTGTTGTTGTCATCGGACAACTGGATCTCTTGGAGTAACTCCCATAGCTGAGCAATTTGTGTTATGGTCTCCACCGTGATGTAATGCGCTAGGTCCCTCACCCATTTGTTGTAGAGCGTCTCCCTGACTGTGCGATTCTTCCTCTTGCTGTAATTCAAAAGAAGATGGAATCTTGAGAATAGATCCCAGTTGTCTAGGCAGTTGGACATCCAAAAACTAGCACTTCTACCATTTTGAAGTGTCACTCGAGTTGCAACAGAGAGTAAATCAATAGGGTCCATCTATTTGTTAGGTGCTTGAAATTGGTGAAAATTTCAGGCACCGTGTTATTAACAGTTAATTTATATTATTAACCACTAATTTTGTAATTAATCATGAAACCCTTAATTCTATAGGTTAATCAATTATATTTTTTGTTGATTATTTTACAACTAACATAACTTTACAATTACGGATTGACAACTACAATTAAGAAATACTCATCTTCTTCGTTTACGTTTCCGGCGGACGGGCGGCGCCGCCGCCGCCGCGAGTCGTCGCTCGGTAGCCGCGCCATGCGCTGTTGCCCGCCGGCCGCGCTGCGCGCCATTGCTCGCCGGCCTCCGATGCGCTCCGCTGCCGCCGATCCGGACGCGCGCCGCCGGTTCGCCGGCCTCCGCCGTCGCTCGCTGGCCTCCGCCGTCGGGGCTTCGCTGCCGGTTCGCCGCTCAGCGCCGCCATATGGATCGGGAGTCGTCTCTGGTGATGAGGTGAGGGGAAGTTAGGGTTGAAGAGACAATAAAAAAAGGGCTAGCACAAATCTTAAAGCGGATTTGTCCAGAGAGGACCATTGGTGCCAAAGTCATCGTAACCAATGAGCAATGTTGAAATTGTTAAGATCCAGGATGCCAAGTGGCCCTCTATCACCAGGCCGGCAAACTTGATATTATTGTATTGGCATTCTTATAACAAAGATTGACTGCACTCGTGACGTACGGCAACACTCTTGTCTAGTCTCAAGGACTCAGACTATGGAAGTCGCACCAGAGACAGGCCCGGAAGCCTAACCATTGCACCGTTCCTCGTCTCCCTGCATAGACGCCACCTGGCTAGAGCTCCCATTGCCTGCCGCTGCCGTCTCCCCGTGATTCCGTGCCATCGTGCTGCCCCCTTCTCTGTTGCCGTACGTAGGACAGGAGCATGTAGATCGCGACATAGGCAAGAGCGGTGGCGGCCATGGCGAGCACGTACCCACGTGCCCCAGTCCCTGCTGCCGCCGCTCGCGTAGACCACCAGTAGGCCGATTAGGTCGAGCACGACCGCCGTGTGGATTGGCCGCATCGGCCAGGGGCCGCCGTTGCTGTTGCTGAGCAGCGTGCCTTGGATCAGCAGCACGATGACCACGACAGACGTGACGAAGCAGGTGGAGTTGCTGTAGAAGAAGGCGCGTGGTACCGGCGCCTGCTGCCGTCGTGGAGCACCGGGTCACCCGCCGCGCGCCCGTCGTCACCATCGCTCGGCCAGACACTTCCCGGTGGGTCAAGGCCAGCCTGGTACGTCACGCTCGCCGCTAGGATCCCGAGCAGCAACAAGTACTTCCAAATCCTATACCGCTTACGGTAGTCGTCGTCCTTGTAACAACCCACGCCCTCTGTAGCAGTGTCGCTTATCGACGATGCCGCTGTTGAGAAGATCTTTGGTATCCACTTAGAAATCGAGCCCCCGAGCTTCTCGTGAAACTTGCCAATGTGGAGGACGGCAAAGAGGAGAACCGCTCCGACCAAGGCGAAAACGTACATGGACGTCTTCACTCTCCGCGTGGTTCTGGCAGCGTGGGCGCCCATCAGGCCGATCAAGCCGGCGGCCATGGAGGCGTACAGCAGCCACCAGTACTTTCTGTCGGCGTCGGAGAGCTTACGGCCCACCAGGATCACGATGACACGGCGACGGAAACCATGAAGCTCGTGGGCGTTGCAGTAGAAGAACGCATTGTACCGCCTCGGGTAGTTGTCGGCGAGGACCGGATCGCCGACGTGATGCACCGCCGTGCTCCAGCCAGAACTTGCCCGGCGGGGTGAGCGCCCCGCATGGTAGGTGATGGAGACAGCCAAGATTGCAAGGAGCAGCAGCAGCTTGCGCTTCTTCTCTTTCTCCCTCTCTTTGTTCTCCGTGTCTTTTCCTGGATCGACCTCTGCAATAGTAGTAGCAGCTATGTTGTTCTCCTTCTCTCCCACGGAAGGACTACTACTACTAGAAGACTTCGGCCTTCCAATCACGGCCACGACTACGACGTGGATCACGACGGCAATGAAGATGATGGCGGCCAAGGCGAAGACGTAGATGGAGGTGAGCACATCTCGGCAGCTCCCAGCCGAGTTGCAGTAGAAGGACACCTTGTATCGCCTCGCGTGGGTCGCGAGGAGGATCAGGTTGCCGCCGACGTGGCCGTCCATGTTGTCGCGCCAGACTCCGCCGGGCGGGTTGAGGCCAGCTTGGTAGGTGACGGTGGGCGCCAGAATGGCAAGAAGTAATATCAGTGATCGAGCCTTTTCCACTGCATCGTCCGACTAATCAAGTGGAACAGCGACGTTCTTGCCGGCGTCGGTGTTCATTGCCACTTTGTCACCACCTGACAATCCTTCCGACGTCGCCGGCGTCAAGCACGGACACGACATGGGGTTCCTGGCCTTGACCTCGATAATGGCAAAGATAGATATGTACAAGAGAACGCACTACAGAAAAGCGATCATTTGCGACGGCTATATTTATTTGCGTCGGCTGGCCGTCGCAAATAGAATAAATTGCGACGGCCCGCCACTGGCCGTCGCAAATAAAACGGCCGTCACAAATAACGACTTATTTGCGACGGTCAACTTCATAGCCGTCGCAAATAATCACTTATTTGCGACGGCCAACCCTAACACCGTCGCAAATAAGGGTGCCGTCGCAAATAAGTCCCTATTTGCGATGGCTGCTTAAAGGGCCGTCGCAATTAACGCTAATTGCGACGGCCACGTGGTCGGGCCGTCGCAATTTAACTGGCCGTCGCAAATAATTGCCTTCATCCCGACCCGACCCTACCTTCTGGTCCACTCACGACTCATTGAGCCGCCTCCACGCGCCGCCGCCGCCCTCCGCCTCCCCGCGCCGCCGCCGCCCTCCGCCTCCCCTCGCCGCCGCGCCGAGCGCGCCCCGCCGCCGCCCTCCGCCTCCCCGCGCCGCCGCCCGAGCGCGCCCCGCCGCCGCCGCCCGAGCGCCCCGCGGCCCCGGCGTCCTCACCGCCCGAGGCCCGGCCTCCTCGCCGCCCAAGCGCCCCGGCGACCCCGGCCTCCCCGTCGTCGCCGTCCGCGCGCCCCGGCGACCTCGCCGCCCGCGCGCCGCGGCCTCCCTGCCGTCCGCGCACCCCGACCTCCTCGTCGTCGCCGATCGTCAAGTAATGATGTTGATTATGCAAATTTGTTGTGGATTTCTTGATATTTGATATGGATTGTTCAATCTTCGAATGATTGTTGATCGAATGAGTAGAAATTGTTGCCCGATCTTGATGTTAATTATGCTTAGTTGTTAATGATGTTGGTTATGTAAATTTGTTGATAATGTTGTTGATTATGTAGATGTTAAGCATGCTTATGTTTTGCTTTAGTATTCTTAATGTTTATGTTCATTGCTGCTTATCGTTATTGAATTAAGTTATTAAATGTTCAAATTTTGATTAATTGTTATGTTTCTTTTAGCATGTTTAATGTTCTTTATATATAAATATATAAATATAAATATGTATATATATATATACATAAGCGGGTTAAAACGATAATGTATCAGAAGAAATATCAAAAGAGAGAGGAGATATTCTACGCCATATCGCCTGCAGCGAGCATGACAGCGGCGAGACCGAAGCCGGTGGCGGTGGTCTTCGTAGCGGCAGAGGATCCTCCGGAAGGCGTGGACGGCAGCGGAGGAGAGGCTCCGGGAGCGAGGGCTGGTGGCCGTGCAGGTACCCACCGATCTGATCACCGGGGAGGAACCTCTTGGAGGCGACCCAGTTGGCGTGGTTGGTCTGCAGGTCCCAGGAGCCGCTCGGCTCGCCGACGTTGTACGTTGCCGCCGACGCCATGCCGAACACGGCCATGACCATGAAGGCCACGACTGCAACTGCAAGAGCTCTCGCCATGGCAACTGCTGCCTTCGTTCTAGCTGGAAGGGGCGATCGAGCAGAGCTGCTACCCGGTCAAAACCTAGCTTGTGGTAGAGCTTTTGTTGCAGAAAGCTAGAAGGTCATTGTGGATGCTTGGCTCGTTGATCTTTCGAGTTGGGTTTGCGTGCATATATATAGACACAATTATCGTGGACGGCCCTGACTATGAAACTTTCAACTCTGACCCACTTTTCTCCTCACTCTCGTTCTCTTTCCTCATTCGTAAATGATTTATAAATGAACATGAGCAACGTAACCTATAGCAATTGATTACCTGTTTCGGATCGGCACGTCTCACATACCATTGGCATGTGAGACGTGCAGGTTCGGAATTGTCCCTTTTTGGACAGCCTCGGAGTGACCGAGGGGGCGTGGCTTGTGACGAGACGCGGGTACGGATTTGGACGAGATTTCGGTGGCGTAACCCTATTGTTCTCTGCTGCACCATTTTTGGGCGTGCAGTGGAGAACGGCGGGGTTATGCTGCCGAAATTTCGTTCGAATCCGGATCACGCGTCTCGTCATGAGCACGCTCCGCTCGGTCACTCTTGGGTGGGTTTAGGATCTATCTGCCTAGGTTGTAGGGCCGTGACATAACACAACAATACATTAACGACAATTTCTTTCGCATTAAACTGCAGAGTCAAACATGGGTGAAGACCGCAGTTGGATGTATACTGGCTGGAAGAGCAGAAATGGTGGTCACTCCGATGAGTGGTTTATCAAGTTAGATCAATTTTTGGATCGAGCATTTTCGTTGTCAACGGAAGATATGGTGCGGTGCCCATGTACAAAATGCCGGAACCCAGGCAGCAGCGTTGGCGCAGATGTGGGAAGCAATGGAGGTAACAATCTAAAAATTAAAATTCTCATTAATTCAGCGTAAATGACTTACTAATAGGTAGCATTTAATGTTTGCAATGACAGGCCATCGCTCGGGCGCAGGGTCTGGGAATCCAGCTACCGGTACTACCACCGGTCCTCCCAGGCGATCTTTCTTCAGCGGGTCAGGTAAGTTTCTATGTAATCCTTCTTCTCCAGCGTAATAAGATTGAGATAGATGAAAGAGAGAGATAGTTAGATAGAAGAAAATGATTGAGATAGAAGAAAGAAAGAGATAGAAGAAAGGGAGACAGAAGAAAGAGTGAAAGATAGATAGAGTAGGATGGGAATGAAGAGAGAGTAAGATGTAGATGGAGATAGAGAAAGGGGAAGATAGAGGGAGGGAGTTGTAGATGGAGATAGAGGGAGGAAGATAGAGGGAAAAGGATAGCAATAGAGAGATAGAGTGAGCAAGAAAGATATAGTGAGAGACAAAGAGAGAAATGAAAAGAGAGAGGAAGAGAGGGTGATCTAGATGAAGATAGAGGGAGAGGGAGGGAGAGAGATGTTGATGCATTTATATTCTAACTCTAAGTTTTATTAATTGCAGGGATCCGCGACGGCTGCACAAACGCCGTCGCCTTCGCTACCGCCGCCTGGAATGAGGCGCGACGACGACGACTTCGACTTCGGAGGTGGCTCCGGAGGTCAGATGAGCGAGTGAGCCCTTTTATTTACTTTGTTGATGATGATGTGAGATGTATCGGAATTTTAGTTTGTGATTGTGATGATGTTTGTGTATGCTGTGTATATATTGTGTATATTGTGTATATTGTGTTTGTTGTGATTCTGGCCATCGAGCCGGGTAGTATTTTCTGTTTTTTTTTTAAAATAAAAAACCTTATTTGCGACGGCTTTTTATACAGTACCGTCGCAAATAAGAGTACAAGCCGTCGCAATTAAACTACTGTTATTTGCGACGGCCAGGCCGTCGCAAATAAGCATTAATTGCGACGGCGTCGCCGTCACAAATAGCGTCGTGGGTCCCGGAGGAGGACACGTGGGCCCTGTCCACTGAACTTATTTGTGACGGTCAGGCCGTCGCAAATAGTGGCCCTTAATTGCGACGGCCAGGCCGTCGCAAATAAGCATTAATTGCGACGGCTAGGCCGTCGCAAATAAATCTGTGGGGCCCACCAGCCCGCAGCAATAACTTGCGACGGCCACTCCCAGCCGTCGCAAATAAGTTTATTTGCGACGGTGGCCGTCGCAAATAAGCTTATTTGCGACGACAAACTTGCGACGGCCAGAAGCCGTCGCAAATAAGGTAAACCGTCGCAAATATCTTATTTGCGACGGCATTTGGGGCCGTCGCAAATCGTCGGGATTCCTGTAGTGATGAGAGCCACCAGACACAAGATGTAGATGGTGGTATCCGTCTCCCTGCCACTGCCGGCGGCCTAGGCCACCATCAGGCCGAGCAGTGCCACCACATCCACAATGCCTGCGTATAGGCCGGCCAGGCGTTTTCGGTGGTTCGGGCTCCACAGCCTCCGACTCAGGAGCAGCGTGACGACCACGAGCGACGCGGCGAAAGCGGTGGTGTTGCAGATCAGGAACGCCAAGAAGCGCTTCGGGTGGCGCTCCAGTAGGATGGGGTCGCCGGCGCGGTGGCCCTCTTGGGCGTCGATCGGCATGCTCCCAGAAGCCACCCGGCGGGTTCAACGCCGCCGTGTACGTGATGGTCGTCACGAAGACGGCGAGCAGCATCAAGACCTTGCGCCGTTCTTTGACCGGAGCTGCATGCCGCCTGAGTCCACCCGCCGCTTGCTGCCGTCTTCGTCCTCGCCGGACGCCTGCTCCGACTTCATCATCCATGTGAACGCGGCGACGAAAGAGAAGACGGAAGCGCACAGCGCTAAGGCGTAGATGGTGGTGGGGCGACCCCTGCAGCTGCCGGCGACGTACGCCACCATGAAGCAGAGCACGTCCAGCAGCATGACGACCCGCACGGCCGGCAGCCTGGCGTCGTCACGGTGCTCATGATGCTTCATGAACAGCAGGAGGATGATGACGACGAGCGACGCCGCGAACGCCGTTGCTTTGAAGTAGTAGAAGAGCGTGTACCGGACTCGCCGGGTGGCCGGCAGGATCGGGTTTCCGGTGCGGTGGCCGTCCTTGGTCTCCAGCCGGCCAGACACCACCCGGAGGGTCCATACCAGCCACGTAGGTCACCGTCGCCACAAGAATGGCGAGCAGCAGGAGGTACTTGCGCAGCTGCCACGCCGGGTCACTGCAGCTTCGTCGCCCAGTACCGGCTCCTGGCGTGGCCACGGCGGATCCGTCTTCCACCTCGCCGAGCTCTTGCATTTGCTCAGTGAGAACTGGATGCACCGAAGGCTTTCTATGTCAAGCTAATGTCCGGTTCTCTGCTATGATTTAATTTACGAGAATCCTAATATGCAGGCGCCTGACCGGCTGCCAGACTTTCAGGCGACGGTGGGCACTGCGGCTCACGCGGGCGAGCAATAGAGGTGCAGAGAAGATGATTAATTTTTTTTTATTTTTTAATTGTTGATATGTAATTTGTAAGGTTATGTATGTTAATTGTAATATAATCAAATTAAAAAATGTGATTGATTAACCTATAGAATTAAGGATTAATGATTAATTACAAGATTAGTAATTAATGATAGTGATTAGTTACTAATTACTATAGAATTAAGGATTAATGATTAATTATAAGATTAGTAATTAATGATAGTGATTAGTTACTAATGACCGAGTGCCTGAAATTTTTTCAAATTTTATGCATCTGAAACTTAGACAGACCCTTTAATTTATAGAGAGCGCCAACTGGTTGCACAAATTAAACGTACTTCTTGAGATCTGGAAGTCATCGGCAACGTGTATTGCAATGCCCCACTTGTTCATGCATCAATTTTTATTTTGACGAGTGAAACGTCTTTAAAAATGATTCTTGCCTGCATTATTGACATGCAAGCAAACCCTTCATTTGTTTGAACCCGTTATTATAATTGACCGATATTATGATTGACGCATTAGTAAAAATGCTAGACTTCCGGTCTGGTCACTATATTTCGTCAGTGAAAATCACTACTATAAAAAGCATTTTTACAGGCGTCTCGATTTTTCAAACTCGGATGGTCCGTAAAAAAATGCAATTGTGGTGACGAATGATACAATAACCGACTGTGATGACAGAACATCACAGACGGATTTTAAAAAAACAACCGCATGGGTAAATACATGGTTTTCTCAGACGACTAATAATTAAGAACCGTTTGTACTCTAACAAACTTCATAGGTGGTTCTTAATTAACCACCATCTGGGTAAATACATGATTTTCACGAGTGGTCATTCTTTGAGAACCGTATGTAGTAGTTCAATCATCACAAGCGATTTTTATTGAAGAACCGTCTCGGAAAAGTCATTATTTTTACAAGTTGCTTGTTAATTAAGAACCGTCTGCGATGCTGATAAGCTCCTGTCAAGCTAATCTTTGCACAGTAAGCTCTTGTAGATGCAAGTAACACTTGTGGCTCATCATTTGGATTGTTGAAAGTCTCAATTGAAGTCTGACGATCCTTTGGAAGGATTTTCCCATCTATTTGAAGGATTTCTTTCCCTCATGTCCATTTGAAAACCTAGGAAGATGTTCCTTTCTCAGTTTTAATGTCTAAATATATTGACTAAAAATCAGTACCTACTCTCTTAGTGCTTCACACAAGTGAGGAAGCGAACAACTTCAATCACAAATTTTTTTTACCCTTTCATATGGATTTGACCTTAATCTTTCAAGCATAGATTTATCAATAAGTGAAGCTTCTTTAACACACATGTTAATGGCAGTTATAAACAAAAGGTGTTCCGGAGCTAACAAAATCTTAATTAGACTGAAGATAAAGAGATTCTGCATATGAGTGACAATGTCTAGGTTAGACAACGTGAAGCTATGATGGCAACCTTCAACATCATAGTTTCCTATTGTCTAACCTGGACATTACCACTCATATGCAGGATCTCTTTATCTTTAGTCCCGTTAAGATTTCATTAGCTTCGACACACCCTTCACTTGTAACTGTCATTAACATGTCTGATGAGAAAGCTTCACTTATTGATAAATCTATGCTTGAAAGATTAAGGTCAAATTCTTATAAAAAGGGTAAAAACAAGATTTGTGATTGAAGTCGTTTGCTTCTCGCTTGTGTGAAGCACTAAGGGAGATGGTACTGATTTGTAGTCAATATATTCAGCCATTAGGACTGATAAAGTAGCATCTTCATAATTTTCTAAAATGGAGAGAAGAGAAAGAAATCTTTCAGGACTTGTTTGGGTGTACTCAATCTAATTGGATTGAAGTGGATTGGTGTGGAGAATGAACTAATTTTCTCCTCAATCCACTTATATTGAAGTGGATCCACTCCTATCCAAACCAGCACTCAAATGGATGGGATGTATTGTCAGACTTCAATTGAAGCTTTTAACAATCCAATGATGAGTCCCGTGTATTACTAGCATCTACAAGAGCTTGTTGTGAAGGGATTAGCTTGACAGGAGCTTCAAGAGTTGTGCTTTTAGATGTTGTTTGAAATCAAGGTGTTGGAAGGCAAGCCTGATCATCATAGGTCAGAAGAAATTTATATACACATAAAATTTGATAACTTATGGAACAGGTAAAGGTGATAAATATGATAGCCAACAAGCTGAAAAGGATAACTTGTCTAAATTAGTCTTCTCTATAGAAACTGAATTTAATAATGTTCGAAACATGCTATCTAAAGCTGAAATGGAGCATTGTTCTAAGTTGATTTTAGAGGATACAAATATATACAATATATATCATACATTTTTTCCAGCATTGACATCTTCTCACATATAGGATTTCAAAGCCTTTTTAATGTTTCTCTCTACGTGCTTGATGTTTTCTAGTTCGGTGAAAATGTACATCTCTTCATACTGATTATATTCCTCTTCATTATCTCTCACATTCTCAACCCTAACAATATTTTGCTTTCCATAAACAACAACGCGCATCTTCTTAGTTTCTGGATCTTGTACATAAAAAACCTGTACAACACAATCGGCGAGAACCCACAGGTCATCTTTATAATCCACTTTGTTCAAGTCTACCAGTGTCAGCCCGTAATTGTCCACTTTCACACCATCAGCATGTTTTACCTATTGGCACATAAATACGTACATTACCATTCTTTCGCCAAAATCGAGTTCCCATATTTTCTCTATGAACCCGAAGTATTTGGTCTTCTGCCCTTGTGAATCATAAGCCTTAATACGAACATTACAATATTAGAAAAATATTACAAATATGAAGGAAAATATTAAAATATGAAGGGAAATATTAGAAAATCAAGTGCATCTCGTTCTTCTCATTAGCCAGCATTAGAAGGTATCGAGGAGTGGGAAGAAGACGATGTCATGTATAATCGGCGGACGGCTTTAGTTAAACCAGGAATTTCAATATACAAGCTTGAGGATGTTCCTCCTAAATATGTGAATGGGAAGCCGTTTATGACATCGGTACAACTTAGCAAACAACCTATCCCACTCAAAAGAATGCACGAGTGGTACATCACTGCTAGCATAAAATATCAACTTTCTTACGTCACATTTCGTGTGCCACAAGATGCATTCTGGAGCACTGAAGCAAATAAACGAGCCTTTTTCTTTGAAGATCTACATGTCCTTTTCCATCGAGGCATGCTCGGAATCAACCTGTTACTCGTCTGATGCTTGTAAGTGTCTCCAATATTTTGCATTTGCTTTATTTACTACACGCATATACATTTTATGAGATTATAACAATTCTGGACTTCTTCAATAGGATGCAACACATGGATAATGAAAAGATGAAATGCAAGATAGGTATCCTTGACCCTACACGGATTGCAAATACGCTATTCGATGTTAAGGCGGATCAAGACTCAATATAGTACACACACATGAAAAAAAATTGAAAAAGCAATCGCAAAACAAAGGAAGGATAGAACGACAAAAGTTTTGCAGCTTACATAGGACATGCCATGTTTAACTCTATCAGAGATGGAAAGGATCTCTTAAAGGCTCCATACCACTTCGAGTAAGTTCGACACATGACATTGAAATAGCAATTATTGCTAATTGTTAACTTAACACGTGTGTTTGTACATGTGCAGTAAACACTATATAATGATCTTCATCAAGCTGATGTAGGGTTTGGCAACAGTCTTCGACTCGGCCGATTACCCACCAGATCGTTACAAAGATTTCCTTTCCATTTTGAAACTGTACGTTTATTCAATACTTTTAATTTACATATATTTAGAATATGTTGATAAGTTTTATATGTCATTTCTTGTATTACAGCGCTTGGCGGTTTTACGCGGAACAGCTTGGCGGTCAGAGACCTCCTAATACGAATGCATTGGACATTGAAACATATTATCCTTGTCCCAAGCAGCCTGCTGGGAGCGTATTATGCGGGTATTATGCATGCGAGCATCTTCGGACTGTCATCGAATATAGAGTGAATCGTGAGGATGTAAGTTTTCCTCAATGTCGATATCTTTTCTTACTTTTGAGTTTCATTTTCATTGTAACTAGCATATTTTAATACTTATATTCTCTGTTTTTCAATATTATTAGAAACAATATTTTTAGATTTTGATTCCAACTTCAAAATTCAATTTCTCATAGTACAACTGCTCCAAAAATACCAAATAAATTCATGTATACTCTTACATTGATCTATACTTTGAGATTGTTCAAACCAACACATTTCAAACCTTGTTATGTGTTTCATTGCAGCACACGAAGAATGTGAACGAAGAATGACTGGTTTGTAGAAGTATGCCTGGTGGAGGAGCCAACAAGATTGTCGGTGAACTGTGTCAGTTCATGTGTCGCAAAATTTTGCACAAAAGAGGGGTGTTGTTTGATGAGGATGGTGTAGTAGATGATGTGCTAGAACTTTGCGACTATGATAATAGAAACAGTTTTTAGTGAAACTTGTAAACTACGGGATGACTTGTATGTGTAACTTGTACATATGTATATTGTTTTTGTGAAATTGACTTATGTGAGATGACTTCTATGATTATATCGTTTACTTCTGTGATTATATTGCTGACTTATATGATTATATTAAATTGATCTGGAAATTAGAAATAACAGCAGATAGTACTGCATAGGGTATACCTTATCACAGACGGTTATTTACCTACGGCTAGACCTGCCTGCGAAATATCATTATCACATGCGGCTAGATATAGGTAAAGAACCATCTGTGATAACCTCATTATCACAGGCAGTTATTGTTATGGTACAAATCGGCTGCAATAATTTTTCTCAACAGGCGGCTTGTCATAGGTAAAGATCCGCCTGTGATAACACTATTATCACATGCGGTTATAAATACTGCACAACCCGCCTGTGATAATGTGTCTTCATAGGCGGCTAGTCGTTGGTAAAAAACCGCCTGTGATAATACCGTTATCATAGGCGGTTTCACTTCTCTGCCTGTGAAATTGCAGATTATCACAGACTCTTCGTTTCAGACGGTTTTAGAAACCGCATGTGATAATACGTTTAGAGCCACCTGAGATGAGGCTTATTGTAGCAGTGAATAGAGTAAACAAGGACTGGGGCGTAGCTCGATGGCCAGCGGGACAGTTCTTCCCGTGTACATCCGCATTTTGATCGTCAGTGCCCACCATCTTCTCTTAATGAATTGACAGTGATCTGTTTATGGTGTCAGATTATGTCTTAAAAACAGTAAAAGTAAACAATAGTGAGAAGTCATGACAAAGGAAGTCATCACGAACATATAATGCAACTTGTTTGGTGCCCACTTGTTCCTGCATCATTTTTATTTGGGTCTGTCTGGATTTTAGGCTTATGAAATTTGAAAAGATTTCAGGCGATAGATAATCAATAGTTAACTACAATCATTAATAATTAATCCTTAGAATTAACAATTAATCATAACAATTAACAACAGTAACAATTTTTCTATAGTCCATACATTTAAAAATTAGTTTAATTGATTATTTTACAACTAACATAATCATTATAAATTAACAATTAAAAATTAACAAAATTAATCACTCATCCCTTCTTCCTCGTATGTCGCTGGCAGCAACCACCACTGTCGTGGCGCCCTTGTCGCACCGACTGCCGACACTACACCGCCCTCGTCGCGTCGACTGCTGACACCGCACTCACCGCGCCTCCCTCACCACGTCGCCCACCGACACCGCATTTACCGCGCCGCGCCGCACCATCGCCTGAAGCTCGTCGTGCTATCTTCGGAAGCTTGCAGCACCGCCAAGAGAGGGTCTCTGCGCCGCACCATCGCTCACGCGCGTCACTCACCTGCACTGCTCGCCTGCCCGGTTTGTAAGCTGAGCCCGCCTCACTTGGTTCATTCAGAGGCATTTAGGGTTGGAAGAGAGGAGAGGATAAGTTGATTCGCAAGAATCTCAAAGCAGGATCAATGGTCTTTTGAAAGGAATTCTCTTTTCAGACTATGAAGTACAATATTCTCTTCATCCATAAAAGTTTGTCACGTTTTAATTTATTTTTAAACTTAAACATGATAAATTTGTCTTTAAATATGAAAATTTTAATATTTTCTTAAATTTGTGGCCAACTTTTTCCTGTTACTGACGGTTCCTTAAGATCACAGTACCTTCTTGCGACACAGTATATACTTTAGAATTAGGGGCTGTCTATATTTCAAGTGCCTGAAATTTGAGATTTCAGCACCGGGTAATTAGCAGCTAATTACTATCATTAATCATTAATCTTTATAAATCATTAATCCTTAACTCTATAGGTTGATCCATCACAAAATTATTTTGTTTGATTATTTTATATAACATAACTTTTATAAATTACAAATTAACAATTAACAAAATAAAAAACAGTTAATCAAGTGTCATGCGGCTCACTGCAGCGTGCAGCGCCAGTCCCTTCTGCGCGGACGTCGCCTGGAATCTGGCTCAGCGCTCAGGCGCCTGTTGTTTAGTATTCCCGTTAGAATTATTGTAAGAGGGTAGCGCTTTATTACCACTTGCAGTATCTGTTATTGACAAATACGGCGCACCCAACAACTTTGCTGGCTTGGATTCATTCGCCAACCTCCGAAGATGCTTGCACGAGCACACGACTACTAATCAATGAAGCACTCCATTCTAAGTACCAAATATGTTACTCCATCGGCGCCAGAAATTTATCACATTTTAGTTCATTTTTTAATTAAAGTGAAAAAAATTAGGACGGAAGGAGTCACTACAGGAAAAGCGATCATTTGCGACGGCCGATTTTATTTGCGACGGCTAGCCGTCGCAAATACCTTATTTGCGACGGCATCCGGCTTATTTGCGACGGCTTCGGCCGTCGCAAATCGTCGGGATTCCTGTAGTGAGTATCAGACTGAGCCTCTCTGTTAAAAATGAATCCATGTCATTATTAACCTAAACATGTAGCAAGATTCGGTTCCCACTATAAGAAATGCATAAACGGCTGGAGACCTTGATGTAGGTGTAGATGAATATGACCAGAGTAACTAAAGATGAGTAGGCCGTCATATAGGTCCTCTCATATATATATGATACGTACACTGGCGGACCTAGAATTTTAACAAAGGGTTTGCCATATAAATATTTTCATATACATTACTTATAAAATCATTTAGTAACTTGATAAAAAATTATAAAATTTAAAAAATAACATGGTATATAGGTACTAAATAAAATGATAAGACTTAGATTTAATAAATTACAATATATAAAGTTCAAATACAATGTCTAACCTTTTTAGCTGTTGCTTTCTAAAAGACAGGATGATTAGCATGTGCTAATGGTAAATTAGTTGCATTTTATTAGCATTATTGTTGACACGTGAGAGAGATTTGCATCGCTCTTGATGATTAGCACGTGTTAGTGATAAATTATTTGCATCTGTTAGCATTAGTGTTGAGGCTTAGATCTATTTCGGACGAACGGAATCAGAATTTAGATGATTTTTCTTGAAAGAGCTAAATATTTTTTCCTGTTTCTCACTACGTAAGAAAGACTCATACGAGACGGGCCCGAACGAAGAAGGAGGACGAATAAAATGTGCGTCTCCGTCATCGCGTCTCACATTACGGTGGCATCAGAGACGGGATTCAAGGCGCGTCGCCGATCGAACTAGGTGCGAGACACGCTCAAAAGAAGTGTGTCTCCTTTCTTTTTGTCATAACAGACGTTCTTTACGGTGTCATTGGAGACGCCGCTGGCGCGCGTTGTCCACCAGCTTACAAGCGTGACAGGCCTTACAAAGCACGTCACAGATATATTGACTATCCGAGACGCTCTATTATGTAGTGTGTCGCAGATTCATTAACTTATGTGAGACGGGCTTTATTGAAGCTTGTCTCCTTTATGTAGGTTATCCGAGACGCTCTATGCTACAGCTCGTCACGAATTGTTTATAGGCACTACTATTAGGAGCTAGCCAGGATTTGGCAGTCGTATTACCAGTGTCAGCAACATACTGTTCATGAACATATGTATAGCCAAAATTATCACACGTTAAATTATAATGACCAATCAAATATTACCAAAGTGTCAATCGTGGTTATCAAGTATACTAATTATACAACAAAGACCGTTCATTCTGATTACAATGTAACTAATTACACGCATCATAACTGTCATCATCTAATCATATGTATACCGTAATGAAAATTCTCCCAATCAATAACTTCATTGACGATGAGACTTTCATAGCCTCTAATGCTCTGACTGAGACATCCTAAAATTCAACTGTAATAAACACAAGAACAAATTGGTATACAATTGTAATAAACACAGGAATTGTTAGTGAATGAAGAACAGAGCTTACTAGTAGCACATGCAATTGGTGAGCATCTGCAAAGCATCAGCAGAGAAATTGTTCTCGTGGTAAAGGACATGGTACTAAGCTGGTGTGCTTGTCCCCTAAAAAAACAAAAAATTTGCATTCCACTGATGCTTTTATAGCCTGATATCAAAAACTCGTGAGAGAAACACCAATTATCGCATAGGTACCTTGATTCCAGCATGGTTGCAGAGGTAGAAATCAAACTCAGTTGGATAGCAAATATTAGTGTCAACCACAGTTCCTGCAGTTTCAAGGTTTTGCGAATCAGAATTTATTATACATTGATAGTCCAAACAAATACATTTCTTCTGCATTGGACACAAACAAGAAAGATGAATGTATATCGTAATGAAAATTCTCCCTTTGATGACTTCATTAATGATCAACCTTCACTGGACATCCTCAAATTCAATAAAATCAGTGGAATGAACGCTCTGAGGCCAGGGTCGAGGAGGTGGCGTGCTCCGGGGACAGGGGACGCGACGGCGTGCTCCGGGACGAGCTGGCGGGGGCGTCGGAGTGGCAGTTCCTCAACTCTCTGATAACAACAGGCTGGCATGCTCTGGGGACAGGGAGAATATTTCCACTTATGTGAAGGTGGCGGCGTGCTCATACCGATTACCGAGGTCGGGGTCGAGGTGGCGGCGTGCTCCGGGGACAGGGGACGAGGTGGCGTGCTCCAGCGTGCTCAACTCTCTGATGACGAAGGTTCGGGTTGACGGCGGGGTAGGGGTCGACACCGAAAGCGCAACAATGATGAAGAGCGAGTTGAGAAAGAGCGACGATAGTGGCGTGCTATGGGGATAAGGGGTGAGGCAGCATGCTCCAGTGTGCTCAACTCTATGATGACACGAAGGTCGGGGTCGATGGCGGCGGCGTGCTCAAGATCTGCGGTTTATAGGTCGAGAGAGCGCGCGACAGCTAAAAAATTTCACCAAATGTTGGGAGAGAGCACGTGATGGAAAAAAAATTCGGCATAAATGGGATGATGCCCCGTACAACCCGACGTAAATCGGAGACGAGCCACTGAAAGGCGCGTCTCACATTATTTTGTGGCCTCGGACATGCTGTAGTGTCCTAGATGCACCACGGTGTGCTGAAGCCGGCCAGGAACAACATCCAGGACATTACGACGTGTCCAACTGGCGACTGTGTGCAATGCCTTATATGATCATTGCATTGCGTTCAGCTTTCCGAGGTGGGACAAAAAAATCTTCAGTGTAAATCGGAGACGAGCCACTGAAATGCGCATCTCGCGTTATTTTGTGGTCCTGGACACGCTGGAGTGCCCTAGATGCGCCACGGTGTGCTGAAGCCAGAACAACATCCAGGACATTCCAATATTTCCAACTGGTAACTGTGTGCAATGCCTTATACAATCGTTGCAACGTGCTCAGCTTTACGAGGTGGGACAAAAGATCTTCGGAACAAATCGGAGACGAGCCTGTGTAAGGCCCGTCTCCCTTTAACCGAATATTAGGTATCTGAGACGCGCCTTTCTAAAGTTTGTCTCTCATGCACTCTTCACATTGCCACTCGCACGACATCGTGAACTATTGCAGGGATAAACAAACGCAATGACATTGCAATTCACAGATTAATTGGAATTCAGGGATAAACAAACGCAATGACATTGCAATTCATAGATAATCTGCAACTCAATGAATTTCATAGTTCATACATTGTGTGCCCCCTAAACTAATTTTGAATCTAAACTTATTCCTAAAGCTCCCATCGATCAATCTAAACTGTACCGTCCAGCTTGCTCCTGAACACGTCTCTTATATTGCCCTGGATACTGAAAATATTGACATTCTTTAAATTGACAAATGTCAAAGGAGGAATGAATAACCTACGTTGGTCACTAACACAAAGTGTCTAACCTTGATAAGTAGATTATAGCAATCATTTTTAACATCGGGTGCATTTGGTTGATGCGGCAAACGCTGAACTTCAAGTAGTATAGTTTTGATTGTAAAACCAGTGCACCACCCTAAATGTGGCCTAGAGGGGGGGTGAATAGGCCTTTTTGAATATTGTCGGATCCTGCAACACTTAACAACCAGTTCAAAACAAGAGAAATCGGACTAGACCGGTAAAGTGCGGACTAGTCCGGTATATACAGACTAGATTGATTAGGTTTGATCGATTAACTTTGTTCTTCAATATATGCAGCGGAAGTATATGATTAAACAAAGTGTTACAAGGTTATGAATCAGGTTATATCACAATTCAAACTTATACTTGATATTTCAACGTAAAGTAATCAAGATCAATTTGTAATCCTAGATTGATATAAAGTAAAGGACAATGAACACAAAAGAGAACACAAGAGATTTATCCCGTGGTTCGGTTCCCACAGAGGCAACCTACATCCACGTTGAGGAGTCCACAAAAGGACTGGGTCTTCTCCAACCCTACCCTCGTTGGATCGACACGAAGGCCAATCCTCTTCCACTTATCTCAAAGGAGTGAATAACCGAATTCAAGGGGCTTTCTCACACGTTGAGAGCTCCCATGGATTACAACACAAAATACCACCAAGAACACACTCAAAATATTACAATTAAACCACAGGAGTGTGTTAGAGAATCAAACCAAGAGCTCAATGTGGTGTTGAACGTGTCTCTCCAATGAACTAGGGTGAATCCCCAAGGGATTGATCTTTGTAGCACTTAATTTCGTGGAGAGATGTGGTTTTTGAGGCTCTTGGGAGGTGTGATGGCACTAGGGTTCGAGAGAGTGTAAAATATGGCCGTACAACTTTATTTATATGGGTTTCTATAAGTGAACGTTAGGGTTCAGAAAGATCGGACTAGTCCATGGTGGTCATCGGACTAGTCCAGTGTGCTGTGTGTAGCAAACCCTAAGTGTCCCGAAATATCGGACTAGTCCGACTAGGAGCGGACTTGTCCGATTTCGCTACTGGAAATCTTCGGACTAGTCCGATAGTCATCGGACTTGTCCGTACATGTGAAACCCTAAGTGTATAGGATGACAAGTCCGCACTTGGAGGACTTGTTTGATATAGATCAGAGGGTATTTTGGACTAGTCCGTGCAAATATCGGACTTGTCCGATTTGGATCAGAGAGAATATCGGACTAGTCCGGTTGTGATCGGACTTGTCCGATTTTGTGTGACTTGTGAAGTGTTTTGAGGACTAGTCCGCACTGGGGAGGACCAGTCCGATTCTAGTCAGAAAGGATATCGGACTAGTCCGATAGATATCAGACTTGTCCGATATTGTGCAGAAAGGATATCGGACTAGTCCGGTGTTTGTCGGACTAGTCCCGTCCTGTGTAACTTTGTGCAATGTGTGTGTTTAATTGTGATTGAGCTCTTGGGATGTGTTTTCTTAACACACTCCATACACAATGATCTACTATTCTTCTTCCTTGAGCTCATTTCCACCTTGCTCCTCATTCTTCCTTCTTTTTGACACTTTGCTCATTTTTCTATTAAAATCCTGCACTCATCTCAACAAAGAGGTTAGGATCCCAATTGTTTGTCATAAATCATCCAAAACCCACAAGGGAGTCCTAGATGCACTTTCAATCTCCCCCTTTTTGGTGATTGATGACAACCAATTGAGATTTCAAAAAATATGATAAAAATTGAGATCTTCATAAAGTATGCACATATGAGTCCAAAATACATCAAGTAGTGAAAGCATAGTCCATATGTGCATTCTTTATGGTGGGATGCATAACTAAGTGCACTAAAACATTGAGAATGACATAATCGACATAAATTACCCAATAGCAAGCATATATGTCATTCTAGAGCAAAATCACAGTTTTCACAAATACTACTCAAAAGATCAAATCATTGCATCACAGAACCATAATTAACTTAAGATCATTGTTAAAATTTTACGAGCCACAAAAGAGTTAAAAACATAGCATAGAGCTCTCTCCTCGCAAACTAGAACTAGAACTAAGACTCCCCCTCAATCTCTCCCCCTTTGGCATCAAGACACCAAAAAGAAGGAGAGGAGGGTCCTAAGGTCTTCACTCTTCGCTGTCGGTCCTCTCATGATCGTCTTCATCATCTTCATCTTCAGCTTGATGAGGAGGAGGAGGAGGAGGTGCAGTGCTACTCGAGCCCCCAACGCCAAAGTAGGCAAGCTCAGAGGGGATCAAGGGCCCAAGCTCGGTGAAATCAGAATTTGAGTCTTCAGAGATTGTTGGAGACCCAATTGGCTCAATCTCCAGTTTCTAGCAAATTTGCCTTGATATACTTCATGTCCTCCTTTCTTTTCTTGTTGAGCTTATGGGACTTCACTTCGGCCTTTTTGCAGGAGGCTAAGATTGCAGCCAGGTACTTGAGAATTCCACTGGCTGAACCTTTTTGAGGGGCTGCACTAGAAGTAGGGGCAGCCCTAGCAACTTCTCTTGATCTTGATGGTGCCTCGGGACTAGAGGCCGGTGAGGGAGCAGCCTGCACACTCGGCTTTTGAGGCATTTGAGGCCTCAAAGGGAGATGCTCCACATATTTCACAAACTCAATCCTGGTGACTTGTTCAATCACAAACATTAGATAAGGAGCATATCCACAAGACCTGTTGAGAGTGCAAGATATGTTCACCGTGTCATTCAAAATGTATTCTGCCACAGCAAACGGGCGGTCCTTGCTTATGACCCTCATCAGAGTCCTGAGGTATCCTTGCACACTCCCAGCATCTCCATCCTTAGGGGCAATCATCTTCCTCAAAACCCTTTTCAGCACCACAAAGAATGGCTTCATGTTTTTGGTGGAAGGAGGGTTGAACTTTGAGTTTGGCTCATATGGGAACTTCATCCTATCCTTGTCAATGACACCAATGTTGTGTATGAACAAGCAATTAGATCTTGTGGTGTCAAGATGAAGCAGGTTAGCAAACTCTTCTTGAGTAATACTGTACTTGGATCCATGGGTCATCCAGGTGACACTTTCCTCATCCTCACTAGAGAAGTGACAGGTCGCAAAGAACTGCGCAATCACTTCATCATTCCAGTTATTTCTGAAAGCAAAAAGATCTCTCAGTCCATGCTTCTCAATGGCTCTCACTACATCAGTGAACAGTGAGCAGTCCTTCTTCTCAAAATGTGCCCAGTCAATCCACTGACTGCGCACAACTGGTGTCTTCATTGGGAGATACACCGATGTGTAGAAACCAGCATGGAAGTTGCACCAGAATCTTCCATCAGTAGCTTGCTTCGGTCGGCCATACCAATCGATGCTTCTGAATTTTGCCGCCGAGTCACTTCCCTTCCCGTTGAACTTCTCTTCATTGGGGTCCCGGACCCCTTCCCTTGGAGCATGAAGTTTCAATGGGCCAACCGGGCCTGTTGCTATTCCTTTGCCCTTGCCTTTTGCTAGGCGGGCACTTGCTGCGCTAGGGCCACCGCAGGTGGTAGCCCTAGAAGCAGGCACCTTGGAGGGTGGCTTCTTAGCTAGCACTTTCCTCCGAGCCTGTGGAGGAGACTGAGCTGGCTCGGAGGGTCTTTCTTAATGCTTCTTGCCAAGACCCGTCGAGGTCCGAGGTGCCATCTCGTGGTCCATCTTGGCCTCAAAATTGGAGACATCATTGTCGGGGCTCGCCATGACCTGAGAGTGAGTGGTATGAATGATAATGAATGATACAAGGCATAGGTGTGAAAGGATAGCAAGGAATGGCATTGAGGAATTGAAGAATTAGGTTTTGAATTCAGAAACATCAGACTTGTCCTTGCATGGACCGGACTAGTCCGGTGTTCATCCTCAAAAACCTAAGGGACTGGACAAAAGTTGATTCCTAATGCACAAAAAGTGTAGCATACATGTAATACATCAAGGAGGCATGTATATAGTGAAATATGCTAGGATATTTGATCAACAATGAAGAAATTTGGGAATTCTAGGGTTTGAGCAAAAATTACCAGAAAAATTGCTTGACTCTTGAAGATGAGGGTGTTGAAGGCCGGACAAGTCCGCTAGCTTTAATCCTCAAGTGGACAAGCTTGATTTACGCCCAAATGAGAGGGTTTTTGTTGGAGGGAGCAAGAAATCGCCTTGGGAGCTCGAGCACGAAGAGAGAGAGCGCGTGAGGCAAGAGTGGAGATGAAGAAATTAGGGTTTGGCGGCGGCTAGGGTTATGGACACAAAAAATCGGACAAGTCCGGAGATGACCGGACTAGTCCGAACTTTTCCAGGGGCTATATCGGACTAGTCCGTTGTCTACCGGACTAGTCCGGCCTAACCGGCACTCTACAAACTAGTCTGCATGGGCGGACTAGTCCGGGCAACCATGGACTAGTCCGTGGTCACCAGACAAGAATTTTTAGCCCATGCATATATATTTGAAGGTTCATATTTAGAGAAAAGAGAGGTAAAACACATCAAATAATCTTGATGAATATGATCAGTAAGCATACAACAATCAAGCAATGATCATAGTTCACCAAGATCTAGTAATTGACATAGTTTTTTGGAGAAAATTGAGAGAGATGATTTTCACAATCCAATCAACATATTTTGAAGAATTCATACAGGTATGCAACATTTCAAGCCACACTCCGAGCATCAAGGATATTTAGTTCATTTCGGAGTTCACAAAAACGTTTTTCATCAAGTGGCTTGGTGAATATGTTGGCCAATTGCTTTTGAGTGTTGACATGTGAAATGGCTATGTCTCCTTTCATGACATGATCTCTCAAAAAGTGATGTCTTATGTCTATGTGTTTAGTTCTGGAGTGCTCAACTGGGTTGTGGGAAATTTTAATGGCACTCTCATTGTCACAAAGGAGTGGAATATGGTTCATATTGTAACCATAGTCCCTTAGAGTTTGTCGCATCCAAAGGAGTTGTGCACAACAACTCCCGGCTGTACCATACTCTGCTTCGTCTGTGGATAAGGCAATGGAATTTTGTTTCTTGGAGGACCAAGAAACTAAGGATCTCCCTAGGAATTGGCATGTACCGGAGGTGCTTTTTCTATCTACTTTGCACCCAGCATAATCTGCATCGGAGTAACCAATGAAATTGAATTTTGAGCCTTTTGGGTACCAAAGACCAAGGTTGGGTGTATGAACTAAATATCTCAAGATCCTTTTTACGGCTGTCAAGTGACATTCCTTAGGATTGGCTTGAAATCTTGCACACAAACATACACTCAACATAATATATGTCCTAAATGCACATAAATAGAGTAGAGATCCAATCATGGAGCGATATACCTTTTGGTCGACGCTAGGTCCATCTTCATTGAGGTCTAGGTGGCCATTCGTTGCAATGGGGGTTTTTATGGGCTTCGCCTTGTCTATGCCAAACTTCTTGAGTATGTCCTGCGTGTACTTGGTTTGGCTTAGGAACGTCCCTTCCTTCTGTTGACGCACTTGGAATCCCAAGAAGTACTTTAATTCTCCCATCGTTGACATTTCAAACCTATCTGTCATGATTTTACTAAATTCTTCACAAAAAGATTGGTTAGTTGACCCAAAGATTATATCGTCAACATAAATTTGACAAATAAAAAGATCATTATCAAAAATTTTCGTAAATAGTGTATAATCTACTTTGCCAATCTTGAATCCATTTTCAATTAATAAATCTCTAAGACACTCATACCAATCTCTAGGAGCTTGTTTGAGGCTGTAGAGAGCCTTACACAATTTAAATACGTGGTCGGGGAACTCTTCGTCTTCAAACCCCGGTGGTTGCTCTACGTACACCTCTTGATTAGTCCATTGAGGAAGACACTTTTCACATCCTTTTGATACAGCTTGAAATCATGGTGAGTAGCATATGCAAGTAATATTCTAATAGATTCAAGCCTAGCTACTTGAGCAAAGGTCTTACGAAATCCAAAACTTCGACTTGTGAATATTGGCCACAAGTCTTGCCTTGTTCCTTGTCACCAACCCGTGTTCATCTTGTTTGTTGCGGAAGACCCACTTGGTGCCGACGATGTTTGCATTGGGTCTTGCCACAAGTTCCCACACCTTGTTCCGCTTGAAGTTGTTCAATACTTCTTGCATTGCCACCACCCAGTCCAGATCTTTCAATGCATCTTCAATCCTGCGTGGTTCCAAAAAGGATACAAACGAATAGTGTTCACAAAAGTTAGCTATGCAAGATCTAGTGGTTACTCCCTTTTGGATGTCACCGATGATATTTTCGATTGGGTGATCCCTTTGGACGCATTGGTGTACTCTTGGGTGTGGCACTTGAGGAGTTGTATCTTCCTGATCACCTGCTTCTCCCCCTAAGTGATTGCCTTCGTTGACTTGTTGATAATCTTTGTATTCTTGTGGCTGATCTTGTGTTGAAGCTCCCCCTTGATTGTTGGTCTCCTCTTGTGGTTCATCTTCCTCATGTACGTGTGGAGGTGGATCTTGTGTTCGAACCTCACCTAGAGCCATTCTTTTCAATGCTTGACAAGGATCTTCTTCTTTACCTAGTTCACATGGATCAACTTGCTCCTTTTGGAAGCCATTAGTTTCATCGAACACTACGTCACGTGCTACTTCAACAAGTCCGGTGGTCTTGTTGAAAACACGATAGGCGTAAGTGTTCGAATCATAACCAAGCAAGAAACCCTCATCGGACTTCGAAGCGAACTTTGAAGGCCTAGGCTTCTTGTTCAAGATATAGCATGGAGAATCGAAAACTCAAAAATATGAAATATTTGGTTTGTTACCGGTGAGTAGCTCATATGATGTCTTCTTGAGTAGTCGATAAAGATAGAGTCAATTTACGGCGTGGCAAGCGGTGTTAATCGCTTCCGCCCAAAATCGATTTGATGTCTTGTACTCATCGAGCATTGTTCTTTCCATCTCTATGAGTGTTCGATTCTTTCTTTCAACGACTCCATTTTGTTGTGGGGAGTACAGCGCTGAAAATTCGTGTTTTATGCCTTCTTCATCAAGGTACTCCTCCACTTGCGTGTTCTTGAACTCCGTGCCGTTGTCGCCTCGAATATTCTTGATTGTCAATGAGATTTCGTTTTGAGCTCACTTGAAGAACTTCTTGAGTGTTCCTTGTGTTTCTGACTTATCATGCAAAAAGAAAACCCAAGTGAAGTGAGAAAAATCATCAACGACAACTAAACCATATTTGTTACCGCCGATGCTTATGTAGGCAATTGGATCAAATAAGTCCATGTGTAGTAGCTCGAGTGGTCTCGTTGTAGTCATGATGTTTTTGGCGGGGTGAGGTGCTCCAACTTGCTTCCCGGCTTGGCACGCGCTACAGGGCCTGTATTTCTTGAATACAACATCCTTTAAACCTCGGATGTGATCGCCTTTGAGGAGTTTTTGAAGGTTCCTCATAACAACATGCGCTAGCCGTCTATGCCACAGCCTACCCATGTTGGTCTTTGCAATCAAGCATGTGTCAAGTTCAGCTTTATCCTTGTTGAAGTCAACAAGATAGAGCTTTCCCTTTAACATACCCTTGAATGCAATAGAACCATCACTCCTCCTAGAAATGGTCACACCCTCGTTAGTGAACAAGCAATTATAACCTTCGTCGCATAATTGAGATATGGACAGCAGGTTATAATCTAAGGATTCAACATGTAAAATATGAGAAAGTGTGTGTTTAGAGGATATTGCAATTTTACCGGTACCGAGCACCCTTCCTTGACTATTATCTCCAAAGTAGATGCCCTCGTTTGGGTCCTCATTCTCTTCATATTCCACGAACATTCTTCTTTCCCCGGTCATATTATTGGTGCAGCCACTGTCTAGCACCCATTTAGATCCACCGAAGGAATAGGCCTGCAAAAACAAATCATGCCTTGGTTTTAGGTACCCAAGCTTGCTTGGGTCCTTAGAGGTTAGTTACAATGCATTTGGGCACCCACACATGAGACTTGGTGTTCCCATGGCGTGGCCCAACATAATGAGCATAAACCTTGCCAAAATTATTTCTCATTAACACATAGGAGGCATCAAAAGTTTTAAACAATAGCCGTTGTTGTTTATGTACAGGACTAGTCTGGGGGGCCGGACTTGTCCGGAGGACCGGACTTGTCCGGACACCGACCGGACTAGTCCGGTGTTCATGTGTAGTTGCTGTATTAATCTGTGACTTTCCAATTTGAAAGGGCCTTCCTTTTACAAAGGTAATCCTCTCCTTGTTATTCTTATGGCTTCTAGCATGTTGCTTTTCACCATGAGAATAACCAATGCCATATTTGACATTTGGAGGTCTTTTGACCAAGTATGCACTACGTGCATATTTGATCTTCTCCTTCACAAATATGCCACTTTGGGCAGGATGTTTATCCTTTGTAGAGGTTGGCTTATACTTCAAGTTGGTGTCACCTTTCTTACATGTGCAATCATGAGCAAAATAAATTTTAGTGGGTTGAGAAGGTGAACTTGAAGAGGAGGAAGGTTCACTCAGCTTGAGTGACTCAATCTGCACTTCAAGGATCTTGTTGACCTTGATCAGGTCAGCAAGTTGGTCCTTGATTGTGGCATTTGAGTCAGTTAACTCCAGGCAAGTTTCCTTGCTCGAAGCTAACTCAAGCTCTAGTTATTTGCTTCGTTCCTTTTCAAGTTCTAGAAGTTTGTCAAGTTCAACATATTCCTCCTTTTGGGAGATGATCATGTCCTCTTGACGATGTATTAACCTCTCCTTCTCAACAAGTTGATCAAGCAAAAATTTCATTTTAGTAGCTGTTTTCCTATCTAGTCCAATAAGCATGTCCTCATTATCACTATTGAGTTCATCATCGCTAGAATAGGAATGCGCGGAAGAGGGTTTAATGGTTACCTTGCGTTTACCTTCCTTTGCCATAAGGCAAGTGCCATCTCCCTTCCATGCGCCAAGTGTAGGGAAAAGGATAGACTTCTTGGATGTCTTCTCGATGGCTATGCTAGCCATCTCTTCTTCTTCGGATGATGAGGACTCATCATTTGAGTCCCACTCTTTCCCAATGTGCGCTTGTTCGGCTTGTTTCTTCTTCTTGAAGAATTTATTGGGTTGAGGCTTGGCTTCTTTGGTCTTCTTCTTGTTCTCCTCATATGGGCAATCAACTATAAAGTGGTTGTATTCACCACAATTATAGCATGCCCGCCTCAACTTTGGCTTTGTTCCTTCCTTGTACTTTCCCTCGCTTGACTTTGTACCTTGTCTCTTTTTCATTATTCTCTTGAATTTCTTCATGAGCAATATCATGTCTTCTTCATCCAATTCACTGCTTTCGTCGTCACTATCTTCCTCTAGTTGTGCTTCTCTAGCTTCTTTGGATAGGGGCTTGAGAGTGGACTTCAAAGCAACCCCTTTCTTCTTTGCCGAGGTGAGGTCGGCAATCTCCTTGACATGTTTTGCTTGTTTTTCCATCATCTCGAAGTTGATGATCTTTCCAAGCAGTTCATCCGGAGTCAACCTTTTGTATCCGGGGCTTTCTCTGGTCATGGAGCATAGTGTGATGTTGCGAGGCATAAAAGCTCTAAGCTTGAGCTTTACCACCTCGTGGTCATTCCATTTCTTGCTCCCGTATGATCTGACCTTGTTGACGAGTGTCTTTAATCGATTGTACATGTCTTGGGGTGACTCGTCTTCTTCAATTGCAAATCTTCCTAGCTCGCCTTCAATCATATCGATTTTTGCTTCACGCACATGTCGGTCACCTTCATGTGCAATTTGTAGCGTGTCCCATATCTCCTTTGCAATTTCGAGTCCATCCACCTTGGTTAACTCATCCCGACTGAGTGAAGAGGTAATTACGGCCGCAGCTTGAGCATTTCGGTGAATTGCCTGCTCTTGGCTGGGGGTGAGCTCTTCGTCATCGTCCGGGATATATATCCCTGTGCACACAATATGCCACAAACTTGGATTGAGGGAAATTAGATGCATTTTCATATTTTGCCTCCACATTGAGTAATCACTTACATTGAAGTGTGGGGCTTTTCCAAGTGGGATAGATAAATAATGATTGCTATTGGAATTGAGACGATCATAGTTAAAAGGATATCGGGAGTAGTCGGTGTGACTACTCCCCTTCTTCTTCTCTTCAACTTTTACTTTCCCTTTGGAAAGTGTCTTCTTTCTTAGGAGCGCCTTTAGCTCCAGCGTCTCCTCATCATCGTCCTCGAAGTCTTGAATGGCTTTGAGGAGCTTCTCCACCTTGAGGTTCTTTTCATCATCAACCTTCTCTTGGTTGTTGCTCTTGTGGGTGCCCTTCATGTCCGACATGATCTCTTTCGAGCGATTAGTCTCTTTCTTGAAGAACCTGCTCTGATACCAATTGAATGTTGCCTAGAGGGGGGGTGAATAGGCCTTTTTGAAAATTGTCGGATCCTGCAACACTTAACAACTAGTTCAAAACCAGAGAAATCAGACTAGTCCAGTAAAGTGCGGACTAGTCTGGTATATACGAACTAGATTGATTAGGTTTGATCGATTAATTTTGTTCTTCAATATATGCAGCAGAAGTATACGATTAAATAAAGTGTTACAAGGTTATGAATCAGGTTATATCACAATTCAAACTTATACTTGATATTTCAATGTAAAGTAATCAAGTTCAATTTGTAATCCTAGATTGATATAAAGTAAAGGACAATGAATACAAAAGAGAACACAAGAGATTTATCCCGTGGTTCGGTTCCCACAGAGGCAACCTACATCCACATTGAGGAGTCCACAAAAGGACCGGGTCTTCTCCAACCCTACCCTCGTCGGATCGCCACGAAGGCCAATCCTCTTCCACTTATCTCAAAGGGGTGAATAACCGAATTCAAGGGGATTTCTCACACGTTGAGAGCTCCCTTGGATTACAACACAAAATACCGCCAAGAACACACTCAAAAGATTACAATTAAATCGCAAGAGTGTGTTAGAGAATCAAACCAAGAGCTCAATGTGGTGTTGAACGTGTCTCTCCAATGAACTAGGGTGAATCCCCAAGGGATTGATCTTTGTAGCACTTAATTTCGTGGAGAGATGTGGTTTTTGAGGCTCTTGGGAGGTGTGACGGTACTAGGGTTCGAGAGTGTAAAATATGGCCGTACAACTCTATTTATATGGGTTTCTAAAAGTGACCGTTAGGGTTTAGAAAGATCGGACTAGTCCGTGGTGGTCACCGGACTAGTTCGGTGTGCTGTGTGTAGCAAACCCTAAGTGTCCCGAAATATCGGACTAGTCCGGCTAGGAGCGGACTTGTCCGATTTCGCTACTGGAAATCTTCGGACTAGTCCGATAGTCATCGGACTTGTCCAGACATGTGAAACCCTAAGTGTATAGGATGACAAGTTCGCACTTGGAGGACTTGTCCGATATAGATTAGAGGGTATTTCAGACTAGTCCGTGCAAATATCGGACTTGTCCGATTTGGATCAGAGAGAATATCGAACTAGTCCGGTTGTGATCAGACTTGTTCGATTTTGTGTGACTTGTGAAGTGTTTTGAGGACTAGTCCGCACTGGGGAGGACTAGTCCGATTCTAGTCAGAAAGGATATCAGACTAGTCCGATAGATATCAGACTTGTCCGATATTGTTCAGAAAGGATATCGGACTAGTCCGGTCCTATGTAACTTTGTGCAATGTGTGTGTTTAATTGTGATTGAGCTCTTGGGATGTGTTTTCTTAACACACTCCATACACAATGATCTACTATTCTTCTTCCTTGAGCTCATTTCCACCTTTCTCCTCATTCTTCCTTCTTTTTGACACTTTGCTCATTTTTCCATTAAAATCGTGCACTCATATCAACAAAGAGGTTAGGATCCCAATTGCTTGTCATAAATCATCCAAAACCCACAAGGGAGTCCTAGATGCACTTTCACACCCCTATGAAATATCAATTTAAGAAACATAAGAAACCAGTTCAAATAAGTTCGGCAACAATTACTAATTACATGAGCAAAATAGGTCTATCTTATAGTCTCTTGATAGAGAATCCCAATGCAGAGTGCTCCTGAGCAATGGACATTTGGGTGGAAGAAACCACTTGGAAAGGCGCATCTTGGAGGCAACAATGGATAGTCCTCTAAGAAGGAGATTGTCAGGGGGTAGTAATCACCTTCCCAGTCAGTCTACAAAGGAAATTCATTAATAGGAGGACGATGGTTAAACTCATATTGTGCTTGTTCTTCATGACTTACCCCTTCTTTACTGGGGACAATGCACTGCCACTTCAATAAATCTCCCGATTCATGCTTCGTAGAGAAACCCTACGTAGACGAAAAAACAAAACTAAAGTTAAGTTCATCAGTCCATTGCTGATCTACATATATACAACTATGCGACCGGTGTGCCATATGTACATACATGGGAATGATTCTTGCACCACACCAAGCGCTCCTGCTTCAGTCGGCTACGCGCCAAGCTGATACCAGCCATGAACAGTGATGACGACGAGGAGGACGACAACAACAATGATGAGGACAGTGACGATGATGATGATGAGGACAGCGACAATGACGACAACGGCGATGGCGAACAGAGGAGGCGGTCGCACTGGAGTTGGTCGATTAGTAAAGGATTGTTGGTCGATTAGTAATAAAGGAGCACCGGAGGCAAAGAAGAGACGAGAGAGATAAATGCGAGACACACATTAAGTTAAAGAACGTCTTCCATTGTCGAAGAGACGAGGGAGATAAATGTGAGACGCGCTATAACAAAGAGAGACACACGTTAATTCAAAGCGCGTCTTCCATAGTGCAAAGAGAGATGCGCGACACGAGGTCTGCGGAGAACATAATTTCGGCGGCGTGGTGCAGAGATGCATGCGACGTCCATGCGTGACCTTTTGTTTCCCCGAGGCAGTATTGATGCGTCCCATCATTCCATCAATGCGCGGGAAACAACCGCTACCTCGATGACTCCGCGCGGACCTTATTTAACACACGCCATCACCAGTGAGTTCTCCACAAGCACGCCGCTCACTTTGAATCCTCTTCTTTTCTTCGTCTTCTCCGCCCCGACAACCCACCACCACCATGGTCGACCTTCCACCGCCAAGCCTACCAAGGGAGCCACCGTGCAAGAAATTGTGCTGCAGCTCCCCCGAGAGGTTCAACACCGAGCAACGCCTCCTTATGGCGCAAGAGGCATACAACAATACATCTCGCGCCACAAGTTCCTTGGGTCTGGGTATCCTTCTCCAATTTACTGGAATGGGTATCATCGGCCACTACCTTTTCACCCTCACTGGGGTGGTCGATCGTCTCGACATTCTGTTCGAGACGATGGCCCAGGTGATTGGCCCTGAGGGCCGCAGGAACCCGGAGGAGGCGATGGAGAGCAACCTCGTTCACAGGGTTGCATCGCCAGTGCAGTCGGCGCAGCCGGAGCAGCCGGCCCAGGCTCCTGTTGCATCGGCACCGGAGTCACCACCGGAGGACGAGGAGGAGGAGGAGGAGGAGGATGAGGAGGAGGACGAGGAGGAGGAGGAGGAGGAGGAGGAGGAGGAGGACGAGGAGGAGGAGGAGTAGGATTTAGTTTTTCTTTGTTATTTTTAGTAGTTTATGTTTTGTAAATATTGTTAATGAATGAATTCTATCTTTGTTTATCTATGTGATTGAATATTATCTTGTGTGTTCTTCAACCGTGTGAATGAATGAATGTGTGGTGTGTTCATCATGTTCCTCATGTATCATAAGAAAGGATTTGATTATATCCAGGTATCAAGTGAGAATGTGTTCTGAGTTCAGTGATGTGTGATATCAACAGTGAACCGAAGCAAAATGGAGAAATCACGAAGCTAAAGGTGCCGTGAGGAATTGGAGACGCCCTTTCAATTAGAGAGCATCTCTCTTTTAGCAGAGGAGAGGGAGACGTCGGTCATAGGAGATGTGTTGTGTTTTATGCGCGTCTCCCGCTTTTCAGAGAGGGTAGTGTGTCTCGGATACCAATTTAACTGAGACGGGCTTTGTTTTAACGTGTCTCCTTGCACTTTCAGCCGAGCCATGTTAGATCCTCGCTGAAGCGGGCTCGTATCGCTTAACATTATCGGAGACACTACCTTTGAGTGCGTTGTCTATCTTTGTCTCCTATTTTGGTTTTTTACGTAGTGTCTCCCCAAACCAGAAAATCCAAAAGGAACACCGAGCCCTTCTCTCGCAAATCAGATATCTATGAAATTCCTCACCCCATCGGACTACGGTGATTTTTTTTGCATACAAACATGGATTTGCTGTGTGCAGTGGGCGGGAGTATATGTTGGCTCCAATCTGCCATTGGCGCGCGTAAGGTGTGAGAGTGTGAGGACTGAGGAAGGCAGCAGGACGGCAGGAGCCGAAAGTGATCAGCAATTGATTGGCCTGCTCGCGCGCATATAAGCATCAAATCGATCTGCCTGCTCATGCGCTTGAGAAAGGAACTACTGAGCTGCGCGATTCCGCTGCCGGCCTGAGTGTGCATGAGGAAGGCAAGTATTTAGTCTGTTAAACATGGCTCGACCCGGGGTATGCCGTGGCCAATCCGGCATACCCCATAGGTCCGCCATCTTGAGATGGTTTATCAAATGGCTTTTATAATAGATGTTTTTCTATTTTATGGTAATTTAATGTTTCCTTAATTTGTGGATGAAAAATAAAAAATTTATAAGTTACACAACACTTATAACTCGTGTAATAGTGAAAATCTCATACTCCTATTTTTTATGTAACCGTCGGTATGCGAGAACTATTTCTTTCTCCTATCGTACTTTCTCTCTCTCTTTCAAGTCAGTACCATAACAATAAGACGTCAAAAAAAGACAGCGACTAGAATTCAATCTGTGTGTCAGTACCCCGGCTGCTACTTCACCTCGCCGGGTTGGCGGGTGTGCTGCTGATCCAAGTATGGCGCCAACCAACGTAGATGGGCCTCCATGGATCCTGGCCCAAAAAGCCCAACGTCTACCTGTCGTTCTTTGTTTGGTCACGAACTGAGTCACAAGCACAGTTGTATAAAACATAGTGAGAATAGAGAGAGGGGGCAAGAAGTAACAGAATTATGATTCCTCTTACCTGTCGGTCAATGATATTGCCCCTCATGAAAGCTCGCCTCCCTCTCCCTAACATCTGGCATCAGATTCACCGTTCTTCTTTACCCCGCTGGAAAAACACGACCATTACACTCGTCGTCAACGGTTACTGGGTGCTATGGAGCCGAACACGAAGATGATATTCGAAGAGATGATGAAGCAACTCCGAACTGAATTCCTGAAGGGGGACACCAACAACAATGCCGCGCTCACTGCATCAATCAACACCACACTTGACAGGCAGCTCGCGGAGTTCTCTGCTTTGGCACAGCACCAAGACGAGCGAGTGGCGGTGCTAGAGTCGTTGGCGCTAGAGATCGACCGTACCCTCGCGTCTTGGAAGCCCGACGTCGACTCTTCGATCTCGGCTGTCAAACTTGAGATCGTTAACAAGTTTTTCAATCGGGAGGCTGTGATCATTCGCTTCACACTGGAGTCCTCACTGGTGAGTCGGCGTCCGAGGTCCTCATGCGGGACTCTCCATCGATGGCCCTAATGGGCACTACATTGATCTACCTGACCGGGATGATGGGTTCGGGTCGTTATTCACCCATAACTATGTTCCGGGCAAGGGAATGTACTAATATGAACCACCTCGCTCATCTCATTTTGTCAGTCCATCACATGATCACAACACCTAGTTCACCATCCTCAAAAATAACCTTCCTAAATTACTATGTCCTTTTTTTTGACGGTGATGCACCCAAACTTTGGTGATCTCGTCCTGAGAGTTACTTTGATATGTTTTCCACCGATGCGGGATTATGGATTAAAATAGCTTCTCTGCACTTTAAGGTTCCTGCAGCACGATGGCTTCAGTCAGTTTAGGGGAAACTGACTTTTGCCTTTTGGGATACATTCTGCACACAAGTGATGGATAGTTTGGCCGCAATGAACATGAGATCCTTTTGCGTAAACTGCTCCACATCAAGCAAACCGATACATTGTCTGATTATATTACCAAGTTCTCTGAACTCATGGATCAACTGCATGTCTATGAGTCCCACACAAATCCATTGTTCATTATTTTACCTTTTATTCATAGCTTACGTGATGATATGTGTTGTTGTATTGCTTCAACATCCAATAGTCTGGGATGCTGCTTGTGTGTTGGCTTCTCTACAAGAGGAAGTAGCCGATTCTTCAAGAAGACACGATCAGAAACGTCTTGACTTTTCTTTGTCTCACACTGTGGAATTACCCAATATCACAAGACCCTACCGTGGTGGATACTCCTTATTGCCACCACCTCGTCAGAATCAACTTAAGCCTACTTCTGCCTCTGACAGCTGCAAGACCACTATCCACCTTGTTCACAACAGAGCCAAGATAAGCTAGAAGCTCTGCGCGCTTACTGTGGCACGTGGACTTTGCAAAGTGTGTGCTGATAAATGGCATAAGGCCACAAATGCTCTCCATCAGTACACTTCATGTTGTTCTAGAACTATGGGAAATCTTTCATATCGAAGACAGACCATCAGATCCACCAGACATGGCTTCGAAGCACCAACTATTCATGGCATTGTTTCAAGCTTGGTTTCTAGGTTTAGAATCAGTTAGATATTTGGGTCTTGGACCCATTTATTTAATTTAATCAAATGAATTCCAAGTCATATGTGAAATCCTAGAAGGATGTTTTAATCTCACAGAGAAATACAATGGACTGATGTCAATCTGTTGTGAGGGTCTGAGAGATGGTGATGAAGAATGCGGCACACACACACGTGTTAAGCCAGCCATGACGCATCACGTCACGATGACATGACGTCGCATTTTGACATTTGATTAATTCAACCCACTTATGACTATTAATGGGCATGTTAATGGATGAATCAGAAACGAACGCGTCAATAGTTGAGCCATAACTGATACATTAATGGGTGAGTCATAAGAGACCTACTTATGCCTAGTAACAGACGCTTTAATAGTTGAGTAGTAACAGTTGAATTGATGAACATCTTAATTCTTGACTTAATGGCATTCATTCTCTCGTTCCCTGGAGCCTATATAAGAAGGTCTCCCCTCAAACTATGAGCACATAAGAGAAGAACCTCTTATCTCATCCTCCAAGAAGATTTCACTCTTGCGTTGCTTCCAAGTGTTTCCGACTCTATCTCCAACACGCACAAGAAACGGAGTGAGCAGACCTCCGAAATCGATGCTCTCTCGAGATCCTGCCGCGAGATAGAGGGCAAATATGATTTTGAGGGACGCGTCCGCGTGACGGCTCGACGTCCTGTTCGTGCTCGTGTACGACTACTTCACGTGTTCGTGGACGAGATCTGCACTGCATCAATGATCTTCACTGCACCAAGTAAGATCGACTACATTGAACAGCCCAACATGTCAACTGTTAGGAACGGCACCGTTGGTACCTCCAGCACTGGTTCCGCCTTTGAGTATATCACTGAGACTTTTGTTTTAGCTTTAGTAGTTTTGAGCATTACAATTGCTAATATGAAGAGCATATGATTGATTGCATTTGTCATAATAATATGCAAGTCATGATTTATACTTTATAATGGATTAAAATAAGTCGAATAATTTCTAATATTCCAGCAATCCAAAAACCATATTTCTAATACTTCACGTGTTTGATGGATCAAACTATGAACATTGGCGCGTAAAGATGATATTGTGGTTGACTGGCATGAATGTCAGTCACGTCACAAAGGCAAATCTACACCTCAGGGAGGTCTCTCGCCTGATGAGGAGAGAGCTTTTGAGGCTGCAGATAATATCTTTATAGGTGCTGTGATTAGCGTTTTTGGCGATCATCTCGTGGATGTCTGCATGGATATGTCTAATGGAAAGGAAATATGGGATGCACTTGAGACCAAATTTGGAGTTTTCGATGCTGGCAGTGAACTATACGTCATGAAGTAGTTTCATAACTATGGAATGGTCGATGACTGCAAATAGTAGAACAGGCACATGAGATTCAGTCACTTGCTAAAGAACTCGAGCACTTTCCATGTCTATTGCCTGACAAGTTTGTGGCGGGCTGTATTATTGCTAAGCTGCCATATACTTGGAGGGACTTTGCTACTTCTTAAAACACAAGAGACTAGAATTCAGCATTGCTGATTGAATTGGGTCTCTTGATATTGAAGAGAAGGCAAGAGCAAACGAAATTTGAGGGAATGAGCTTGAGAATAACTCTAATGCAAATTTGGTGCAGAATAGGAATTTTTGACCCAACAAGAAAAATAAGAATAAGTCTGACAACAAGAACAAAATCAATCAAACTGCTAACTTTAAGCAGAAGGATAAATGAAAGGGTGATTACTTTGTCTGCGGCAAACCTGATCACTGGTCTAAGGATTGTTCTGAGCGTAAAGACAAGCATAAGAAGTCTGCAAATATTGTTATTGCACTACAGGAAACCCGATCAATTACGTCGGCCTTAAGGCAAAAACCGACGTAAGTTACTTAATTACGTCGAGTTTCCCTTCATTACATCGGTTATCGACCGGCATTGCAGATTGGTCATAATTAAGCTAACTTATGTCGGCAGCCCGCACCCGACATAAGTAACTTCCCGGGCTGGGCCACGTAACTTATGTCGGCTATGGCGAGGCCGATGTATGTTACATGGGCTAACTTACGTCAGCTATGGCCAGGCCGACATAATTCCATGGTCTAACTTACATCGGTATGACCGGACCGATGTAAGTTAACCTGGGCTAACTTACGTCCATCTTGCCATAGTCGACGTAAGTTATGTTTTTAATTTTTTTTAGAAAAACAAAAACAGAAACTGCCTACCTCGCACGATGGCAAGCTCATAGAACAACAATACACAGAGATATATATACATAGCAGCAAGAAACAGTCACAAATTATTCGAAACACATTAATCACAACACAAATTCCTACCTGGCTACACGCTAGCCCATCGACTACCTCCAGAGCTGAAAAGCTCATCTCTGCGCATCCCTCCGGGTGCCGGTAGCTATGCCGAAGGAGTTTGTGCTGCTATCGCCAAACCCTGCAAAAGAACATTAGAGTTAGACATGTTACAAATTCAACTCACTCTTTTCCTCCCTCTCTCTCTCTCTCTTTCTCTCACTCTGTTCCTCTCCCTCTCCCTCTCCCTCTATCTCTTTCTCTCACACTCTCTTCCTCTCCCCCTCTCTCTTTCTCTCATTCTCTCAATCTCTTCCTCTCTCTCACTTTCTCTCTCTCTCTCTTCCTGTCACAATTTCTCTCTTCCTCTCCCTCTCTTTCTCTCATTCTCTCACTCTCTTCCCCTCCATCACTTTCTCTCTCTCTCTTCCTCTCCCTCTCTAGCATCCTCTCTCTCTCACTCACTTTACCCTCTCTCTTGCACTCCATCTCTCCCTATCTATGTCTCTCTTACTCTACCTCTATCTCACCTCTCTCTCAACCTATGTTTGTCTCTCTTACTCCACCTCTATCTCACTCTCTCTCACCCTATGTTCTACCTCCTCTCCCTATGTGAAATATTGAAATGAATACGACAATATTAAAGAAAGAGTTTATTACCTGCGCTAGGGCCGGGGGCAACTGTGCTGGGGGCGTCTATGCCAGGGTCACCTGCGACAGCGAAAATGGAGGAATCTCGATTTGCTGACCGCTCTATCGAGCAATAATATGCCATTGCATGATATTAGAAGATATATGTTACTGAAATGCTGTGAAATTAAATTATGGTAGTTTAAATTACTTACCACCACCATTGCTTGCATCTGGGCCATGTACAAGCTTGTGACCTTCTAGAAGGCCCTCGACCTCTCCCACTCCTCCTTTGCCCTCTCCTACTCTGCCCTCGACCTCTCCAGCTTCGCCTGGGTCTGCTCTAGCGTCTCCTTCAAGGCAATGAGCTTCAACTGGGTTTGCGATAGATGACCACTTGGAAGCCCAACAGACGAGGCCTGCATCAATGAAGCGCCTCTCGGAGGTCGTGCCGACCTCGAGTCGACAACTCCATCAAAATGGCAAACCTGCAAAAGAATGAAAAATACTAAGTAGAAGAAGATAGATTGAAAAAATAAATGAAACAAATGACCAACTCACCATCCATGGGCCTTCCCGCCTCCGCTCATGTAAACGGCTTGGGGGTTGATCGGCGTGTTTTCCCAATCGTAATCTTTGTCGTGTATCTTCGCGACCTCTTGTGCGTACTTTTCCTAAAAAACAAAGAAATCTTGTTAGTGTGTCAATAATAGTATTAGTTATAATGAAATTGATGAATTTTGAAAACTTACAAGTCGATCGGCCGTGACCTGACTGCACTGCCCTAGCTAAGAAGGGTCACTTCCCTTGTGACCTCTCTAACAAACCTGGGTCGGGGTCGGCTTCTGACTAGTCCCTCGCTCTTGTATAGTCGTGTTAGTGAGACAAATATTTTATGAACATATAAATGAACTTAAAATGTACTTACCATGCGTTTAGCCAAACGCAAGTAGTCCGGACTTGTCCATTTTTTGCCCGACTTGTCCGTTTTCCTCTCTGACTAAGTTCGGACTTGTCCGATTTGGTACGGACTTATCCGATTTTTCTCTGACTAATATCAAACTAGTCCGGTCATGCGCGGACTTGTACGGTGATCGTAATTCCGAGTTGATCTTTTGTTCCACGACGTGTTTTTAGGTTTTACCTTAAGTGGGCCTAAGGATGTCGTGTCTAACTCTTTTGGAGACCATGTGGAACCCCACATCAGCCTCCACCCTCTCTAAAACCGACCTCCATTGAAACCCTAATCCTCCACCTCTATATAAACAACCCCACCTCTTAACTTTACATCTCTTTGCCACTTTTGAATCACACCCAAACTCTAGCTCGTGGATAGCTGCCGCCAAGGAGGGAGAAGAAGATCTAGAGCAAGAAGAAGAAGAGGAGGAAACGAAAGAAGATCAAGAGGCCAAGATCTCCATCATGTTTTTGTTCTCCATCAACAATTCACCATCAAGTTTTCTTCGTCAACCCTAGATCATCAAAAACCAAGTGTTGCCTCCAAACCCTTGATTCTTTGGAGTTCTAAAACACCTGATATACCTTTTAGTTTCTCTTTCTCACGTGAATTCGACCCCGTTTCTCCAAATTCACATCGATCTAGAAAACCCTAATTCGCTGGTTCTGCGTAGGGCGGACTAGTACGGCCCTACATCGGACTTGTCCAGCCTCTAGATCTAACTCCTGTTAAATTAATTCTGAATTTAATTGAATCAACTTGAACTTGTTAAAACTTGTTAATAACCATTATAAATGATTAGTAAACATTAATAGTAACTTATTAACTCGTTTCACTTCGCATTTGCATTAATCATGCATGTCATGACATATTGAGTAATACATGTGCACTTATTGGTTGTAATTCTTGTCTTGTATGCTTATTGTGCGGTTTAGACGGATTTGCGCTAGAGGGTGCCGCGGAGGACCTCCATCACCAGGAATTTGAAGACTTTGACCCGAACCAAGCCCAAGAGCAAGGCAAGTGTCCTTGAACATAATCATCCTATTTTTACAATAATTGTTTTGTTTTCAAAATTGCATGCTTGTGTCAATTTGAAGGGTATTCCTATGATAGGAAGTTTACTAGCTTTGTTTAACCACCCTTATCACTTGGAATACATGGTAGAGAGTCAGGAAGGGCTTTTTACCTTTGCTTTGCTTAATTAATTGGGATGGGAAAACAACTACACCATTTAATTATGCATTGATGATATTATGGTTAATATGAACTGGTGAATATGATATGATAATGGGTGATCTAAGCAAGCATGGTATGTGGATGGGTCGGAATACATGGTGGTTGCTTGCTTTAGATCTAAGGACCGGTTCATGCGAGAATATGCCATGACAACAGTGTCACCACGATGCCAAGTATGAGTGCGACGTAGCTGATTAATTAGGGTATTGCTAGTATCGCGCGGATCATTTGGCGCACCGGGGAGGGGGTGTCAGATTGGGTTTGGATTTGTGGCAGGACTCCCTAGGATCTAAATGGCACAAGAGGGGGCCCTTGGTTGTAGATGTGCTCAGTTGGAGGCATCGCCACTGGTGAAACCACGATGGGTCCGTACATGCTAGTAGTCCCTTTGTAAAGGCTATTTTGTGATATCTTGGCCATACACCAAAGGAAGTGTAATTGGCATAAGAGAGGTTCCTTAGTCGCCGACGGGTGATGAAATCACAAACACATGGGTAAAGTGGTACAAACTCTCAGAGTATTAAAACTATCATGATAGTCGTGTTCCCAATTAAGAGCACCTAGATGACCTACATGATTAGAGGGGTTTTGGATTGGGATGGTTTGGTACTGGTTATGGGATGGTATTATGGTTTATGGCAATATATATGGTTAATGGTAATGAGAAATCTGGAATATGGATGATGGTAATGAAATATGGACCGGTATTATGATAACTACATGGTTTATGATCGGTTTACTTCACATACATACAATATATTGCTTTTCAAATATTTTAATGTACTTTTCAGCACTTACCCGTTATTATATTTGTCATTTGTATCAGCTACATGTCATACTTTCCCACACTTGCTGAGTATGACATGTACTCACCCTTGCTATTCCCCAACCAACAGTTTCAGGTCAGGATTGGGAGTATCACGTTGATAATGCAGAGTTCTAGGCCGTGTCTGCCGTCAGCTTGCCTGTGGTTTGATTGGAGTTGCGCCATATCCCTTTTGCTTAGCTGCATAGTTGCTTATTTAGATGATTTCTGCTGCATTAGTTCAAACTTGTCACTAATATTCATTAGATCTTGTATTCGAGGATATTATGAATTGTGTAATAAAAGTGGTTAATTAATCTTGTCTTGTGGTAATTGTTTGGTTATCCTTTTGTGATGCACTCGTGTATGTGTGTTGAACGTCCTGGGCGCACATTTGCGCTCACTTGTTTCATTTTTGGAACCGGGTGTCACAAATTGGTATCAAAGCCACAGGTTGACCATAGGACGCAACCTAGATAGAATGGACACTTTAGAGCACATAGGAGCACTCAGGAATCGATGTGTTTTGCTTGGTGTGCTGATTGCTATGTATTGCTGCTTGAGTGCTTAGTAGAGGATTTTGGGATGCTTTAGCATTGCCATGTCCATATAGTGTATAAGTAGTTGCTTAGTTTCATATCCCTTGAGGCATATAGTTGGGGACGTTTTCTAAATTCTTATCTCTTGATTTTCTTCAGATGGTGAAGACTCGTAACCAGAAGGATGCCAATGATGATGAGGAGAACAATGGAGCACCTCGGAACACAATGGACAATGACCTGCCCAGGGAGCTATCAACCTTGAGCAACTATTGGCTATGCAAAACCAGCTCATGCAGACCATGATACAGACTATGGGACAGCTGCAGACTGGCAACAACAACAATCAACCTCACATGCCTCTAGCACCACCCCCACCTCCTCATAACAGGTTGGGAGAATTCATGAGGACCACGCCGTCGACTTTTGCTCAAGCTACTGACCCTATGGATGCCGATGATTGGCTCATGTCCGTGGAGAAGAAACTTTCAATAGTCCAATACAGTGACCGGGAGAAAGTTCTATTTGCATCCCATCAACTTGTTGGAGCAGCTGTTGATTGGTGGGTGTCGATGTTTGGATCCGGCAGATCTCCCGACACTACCTTTGGTAGATCGAGGAGTTGTAGTTCGACGATGGGCATGCAAAGATTCAAGAAGGTGAAGAACAAGTGGACACAGAGATTTATGTGGTTCGGGCCGCCTGAGCGTAATACCCTACTCTACGGGGTGTGTTGGTGTTGTATTAAGCGTTTGAGTCTAGAAGAAGCTCCAGAAGAAGAAGCTCGTCTGGCTCAGGGAGTTCAGTAGTGGTCTGGAACCGTCCCTTTGTGTATCATCGACCAGTCTTTTTATAGTACAAGGACTGGTCACTACACCGTTAGCCTGGCCTGACATGTGGCCTCGGCGGTTACACTTGCTTGATACACAATTAATGAGGTTAATTACCCTTAATAGCCTGGTAATGGGCCTTAACGGTGTCGTTACCAGTATTAAGGGTCATCCGACCGTGTGTCATTAATATGTAATTAATGACACTTAATTGGGTCTTGAAGTCTTTTATTGCTCCTTGAAGGTCCGGAGCCGTTGGGGGGTCCACCAGCCTGATTGTTGAAGTTGAAGGTCCGACGGTCGCCACGTTGCAGCTCTGGAGCTTACCGTCGTGGACGGGTAGGTCCGGTGCTATTGGACACATGTCAGTACCGGAGCTTCCCTCTCTCTGTGGTTAGGTCCGGGGGTGCCATACTGGTATTCCGTCCGGAGCTTTCCCATGTGTGGGTGATAGCTCCGATCTTATGATACACGTGGCGGCCCTGGGACTAACCATGTCGGGGAAGCAGGTCCGGTTACGCCTGACATGTGGGGCCTTCGGAGGTCTTCAAATCTGGTAAGTGGAGTTTCCTTGTGATCTTTGCAATCCCAAGGGGTATCCGGTACGTAGGGTACCGACAGTGGCCCCCTGGGCCCACCTCCGGGAGAGACCTTTTCGATGGAGTCATTCCGCCGGTGGTGGGTCCATTCTTCGATTTTTGAGCCGTCTCTTCAAGGGTCTTCAGACGTGCCGTTGGCGATAGTTCACAGTTAAACCTCTGCCGCGTGGCATATCCACGAGGCGGCAGGTGAGATCTCAGCGTGCGGATCTCACGCAATTGAAGGTCGCCGATTCCCGATACAAAAATCGTATCAGTTCCGCGCGCCCTGTCAGGCCACCGCCTTCGGGTTTCCCGCCTTTCATGATGACAACCGTTCGCCTGGGGTAAGAACCTTGACTTGATCGTCAGGGTGGCCCCAGGCCCCCTTGTCATTGGCAGGGTGAAGTTTTTGACTGGTATCATCGGCTCCTCTGCAATTTCCATCCAAGCGTTGTGGGGGATTACTTAAGAAGGAAAGAATGCACCGTTTGGGGTTCTTTACGCCTTTCATTCGAACTTGCGCTCAAACCATACAAACTTTCGCTTAACTATCCTCTCTTGCCTCGCTGTGCCGCGATGGAGTTGGGTCTCCGCCAGAGCCGATTGAAGACCGATGATGATTTGAAGAAGGTTCGGGACCTCATGGGATGGTCGTCTGACTTCTTCAACCACTTGGTCCGCGCCGGCAAGCTTCCGTTCGAGAAGGAACACGCTGGAGACTTGGTGTACTTCTCCGCGTACGCCATGGTGGGGTTGATCCCACCTTTCTCCTCTTTCTTCTTGATGCTACTAGACTTCTATGGTCTGTAGCTGTACCACGTTGGCCCCCACTCCATTCTCCTGGTGTCAATCTTTGTCCACTTATGCGAGATGTGGGTGGGCATTCTCCCCTGCATTGAGCTCTTCCGCACCTTCTTCACTGTCCAAACCATGGGCAGGAGTGACGAGTACCTTGGCTTCTACTATTTTGTGAAGCGCAAGAAGTGCCCGTACAAGTACTTGCGGTCGTTCCCTTCTGGGAAGTGGGACAACTGGAAGAAGGATTGGATTGTCATCAGGGTGGAGGAGCACGAGAAGCTGGAGCTGCCGGAAGGCCTCCCCAACATCGACACTGCAGTTTGGAGTGAAGCTTCGGTGTTGTCAGATGCCTTCAACCCTGCTCTGACTAGGATCTGCCTGTGCGTAGAAGCAGGGGTGACTCCTCAGGCGGTGTTTTGCAACTTCCTGACCAACAGGTGGGCTCTGCTGAAGAGAAGGGAGAATCTTGCTTGGGCCCTCAATAGTATGCTGGACAACGACTGGATCGAGACCGGTTTGAAGTCCAACATGGAGGGTGCAACTTTGGAGTTCCACCTCAAGAAGTTCCAGCACGGCATCGATGTCGAGGGTGACGACTTGGCTCCGTCGGCAGCTTTCCTCCCTCTGAACATGGAGGCATAGTTCAGTAGGGAGCTCCGGCGGAAGATGCCGGTGCTTGACGACCTTGGTGTCATTGAGAGGCGTTCGACCACCGGGTTGGTGATCTCCGAAGCTCCTGAAGGCGGCTCCATTCCCGCCCCTAAGCCAAGAATCGAAGTCGTCGGCAAGGGCAAGGAACTGGCCGAGCCCTCGAACCGTAAGAGGAAGCATGCCGATAGAAGGTTCGGCAGGCCTACTTCTTCTGCGGCGGCTCCTTCTCCCCAGAGGAGGAGGTCTACAATGGCGGCATCTACTCCAGTAGTGACATCTTCCCTGGGTGCTGGCTCCGGCCATGTGACACCAGTACCAGGGCCAGCTGAGGGCTGTGGGTCCAAAGGTCCTTCCCGGTCGAGGGGGGCCTTGACCATGGCATCGCCGATAGCAGTAGCAAGCTCCGGGGGACCCTCCGGGATTACCACGCCAGTGGCAGCTGGGGCCAGTCCGGAGCGTCCAGAGAAGAGGTTCTGTGCCAACTGGTGCCGAAGCCTTCCGAGGTAATTTTTGATTTTTTACCTCAGTCAGTTGTTTTATTGTTAACTGTATTTTGAGTTTCTTCGTCCTTCATCCACAGCGTCCCTAAGAAGAGGGCTGAAGCTCAGGTCCTTGCAGCAGCGGTTGAGGCTGTGCAGGCTGAAGCTCCGGCTCCGATTCCAACACCGCCCCAAGAGGTGGCTGAGGCTGCGGCAGCCCTGGCGCTGGCTGTCGTGGTTTTGACCTCGACTCATCCCCAGAAGCTCCCGTGGTAGCGCCGGACCACGGGAATGAATATGTACCAGCGGTGCCAGCCCCGGAGGTTGAAGCTCCGGGCTTGGATGCTGAGATGTTGGACGCTCCGGCCACTGAGCCGGAGGTAGCTGCGATTCCGGCCCTAGAGCCGGATGTTGTTGAAGCCCCAGCGGTCGAGCTGGTGGTTGGTGAGGTCCCGGCAGTGGAGCCGGGTGTTGACGAAGCTCCGACACTTGAGCCGGTTATTGAGGAAGCTCTGGTGGTAGAGCTGGTTGCTGTAGAAGTTCCGGTTGTGGAACCGGCCATTGAATAGGTTCTGGCATTCGAGCCAGTTGCTGTGGAGGTGTCGGCGCCTGAGCCTATGGTGGTCGAAGTGCCAGCGCCCGAGCCCATGATGGTCGAAGAGCCAGCACCTGAGCCAACGGCGGAGGAGGCGCCTGCGCCGGAGCCATAAGTAGCTTCTGCTCCGACCAAACCTTCAACACCCACTCCGGAAGCGGTGATCTCGAAGGTGCCCACTGCTGAGCCAGGGTGCCAAGATGAAGCTGCTGGCCCCCCGCCAGAGGGGCCATTTGTTGATGACCTGGCGGCGAGACCTTCAGAGTCAATTCTGGAGGTCGGAACTTCTGCTGCAAGTACCTCCACGGCGGCGGTCGAGGCTATCCCGGAGGAAGGCCCTAGTGCCGTGGAAGCTCAGGGAACCGCTCTTGTAGAGTGGGACCCAATTTTTGGCACTGAAGATCCGCTGGAGCCAGTGGAGAGGACCCCAGCAGGTCCGGACCCGATCCCCCTATCGTTGTCTATTGACAACGGCAGCTCTAGTCTTCGCCAGGTCCAGCTGGCTTTCTACCACGACAGCAAGGCCCTCGAGGAGGAGTGCCAAACCCTTAGGAGATGGCGCAACTGACTCCATTTCGAGACCAAGCTGGCGCAGTCGAGGCTGGCTGACGATAATGAGTGGGTACAAAGGAAGAAGGTCCGCCTAGAGTACTGGGGTAAGCTGTTGGATGAGAGGGAAAGCATGACACGGACCCTCGACAACCAGTCTCGGGCCATCTATGAGCAGGCCAAGGCTGCAAATACCGCAGCGGATGATCGCCTGGAAAGGCTCGCTGCCATCCACGATAGTCTCGTCAAGCGCTGGGAGGCTCTTGAAGCGCGGGAGAGATGGCTCGAAGATGAAGAGCAGAAATTCCTGGAGCTGCGGGACGACCTCGTGAAGAGGGAGGAAGATCTTGTCCAAAATACAGCTCTGGCTGACAAGAGTCTCGAAGAAAGCACCAAGAAATTGGAGGAGCATTGCGAGGAGGAGACGAAGAAGGCCTGGGAGCGAGGGCAATATCTTTACAAGCAGGAGAATGCCGTCGCCGCCAGGGAGAAGAAAGTGCGGGGCCGAGAGAAAGATCTGGTCAACTGCCGGAATGAGATTCACCTTTGGGAGGAAGAGCTCAGCAAACTTGAAAGGCAGGTTGCTTAAAAGATTTAGCAGAATGCCAAAGAGGTGGAGCGTCTTGCTCGGGAGAGCTCGGAGCTTGCGGCGGCCAAAAGATCCTTGACGGAGATGCGTAGCACAAGGATTGCGGAGTCCCAACAAGTTTGGGACTTCCTGGGAAAGGCCAATGATGCGCTGACGCCAATGGGCTTCAGTCCCGTGCGTCCAGATGATCTGGAGCCGGAGCTGGACCAGGCGTTGGAGGCACTGGGTTCGGCAGGCAACAAGCTCACCAAGATAGGTGATGTCATCGCAGACCAATTGGAAACTGAGGGACAGTCCCTGGCATAGAACATCGCGGAGTTTGTGCTGACGTGCTACACCAGCCGGGACCCTCAATTCTCTCTGGACCCGGTGCTTGAAGGCCCCATCGAAGGAGAGGGTCAAGCCGCCCGAGCCAGCGTGTCGGAGGTGGCCCAGAAGGTCGCCCAGTTCTTCCATAGGGTCTAGGACCATCTCTCTGTAGATCCTGCTTGTATTCTCTCTTCTTCTTCTCCAATTTTGTAATCTCTTGTCTCCAGATGAATGAAATCCAAATTTTTTATTATGAATTTCATTTTTTGTCTTCAACACCTGTGTCTCACTTGGCCCCCTGGTATACGTACACAATTTGATTGCGAACATGTACCAAGAGGATGTAACAGTTGAAGACTTGCATGCTTCGAACTTGTAGAATGTAGGTCTGAAGTCTTCGATAGTGTAGGCCCCCTGAGGCTGTCGGAGCTTAGTGGCTCCGACATTGACCATCGTCGGGGCTTAGTAGCTCCGGCAGTAGTCTCCATCAATGCGTAAAGTATCGATGGTTATACCTATGGGTTGTCGGAGCTTGTTAGCTCTGGCAGTGACCTCTATCAACACATGGTGTGTCAACGGCACACTCCACTTTAGAGTCTTTCCACCACCTTCACGTTGACGGCTTGCCTCCTAGATTTACCGGAGCTGAGTAGCTCCAGCGATGCTCGATGTTAATGTTTGAACATCGACCCCAAGCCGCCTAGAGGATGTCAGAGCTTTGGCAGCTCCGGTTTCATTCACCATCATCATGAAATATTTATTTTTCCTGCAAATTGAAGTCAAGAAAAACAGTAAAACCGTTTCCTATCTATAACTTCATTGTGGCTTACAATTCTCAAGAAAGTTTTAGGTCGAACACAATTCTAAATACAATCAAGAGCGTCGTCTTGTTTCCTTCAGGTCCGATCATTTCTGGATTGGCCTTACTTCGGCCTGCCAGGGTATAGGTAGAGTGGCGTACTTAGGGTGCATGACCAGGCTAAGTCGATAGCACACTCCGACCCTAGATTGGCTTGGCGGCATTGAGAAGAGTAGGCCATAAACAATGTTTGAACCCGGAAGGATAGACAATGCAACTCGAATTGTACATGAACTGGTCGAGCTAAAGTTTCTTAAGAACTGCACAACTTTGTTATAGACAAGAAAGAGAAAAATAAAAAATATTAAGCCTGTACAAAGTAAATGCACGTGGAGTCTGTTTTCACACAATGATGTCTTTCATTATAGGTCCGGGGTACAGGGGAAACAAGTACACTCTTAGGGTACGGAACCAGGCTAAGTGTGTTTTGTTTCTCGTTTGACCCAAGGTAGCTAGCTACACTTTTAGTTCTGATGTTATGACAAGTGTTGCATGGACGTTGCGGACCTATCGGGGTAGGTCCGGCTGCCCTCCCGAAGGATCTACCCGACTCTGTACAATGACTCTATAACATAAATCACATGTAATTACAGACTCACCTCCGTGATATTAAGCGTATAACTTACGGAGGTGCTCAATGTTCCATGTATTTGGGAGAGGTATCCCATCCTCGGTTGCCAAGTGAATGCATCCGGGACGGGATACTTTGATCACTCGGAAGGGTCCCTCCCAGCTGGGGGAGAGTTTGTTTAACCCTTCTCTGGATTGTATTCTCCGTAGCACCAGATCGCCTTCCTCGAGCTGTCGGGTGTGAACATGCCTCTGGTGATATCGCCGAAGAGCTTGGTGGTATCGGGCATTCCGAATAGCTGCTCAGCACCTTCCCTCTTCAAGGAGGTCAAGGTCTTCACGCCGGAGCTGGTCCTGCGTGGCTTCATCGGAGGTCCAGACCCGGAGTGACCCCAAGGTGATTTCTGGAGGAAGGACTGCTTCAGCTTCGTACACCAGGAAGAAGGGTGTCTCTCCAGTTGACAGGTTTTGAGTTGTCTTGTTGGCCCATAGAGTGGGCGGAAGCTCTTCGATCTAGTTGGCTCCATGTTTTTTCAGGCGCTCATATGTGCGCGTCTTGAGTCCTTTCAGGATTTCTGCATTTGCTCTCTCGGCTTGGCCATTGCTTGTCGGGTGAGCTACGAAGGCGTAGCTGACTTGTATGCCGAGGTCTTCGTAGTATCCTTGGAAAGAAGAGCTTGTGAATTGGGTCCCATTATCTGTTATGATTTTGTTTGGGACTCCAAATCTGCATACGATGGACTGCAATAAGTTGATGGCTGATTGCTTGTTTATTGTCACAACTGGAGTTGCTTCCGGCCATTTGGTGAACTTGTCAATGGCAACATACAGGAACTTGTAACCTCCGACGGCTCTTGGGAAAGGTCCCAAGATGTGCATCCCCCACACAGCGAAAGGCCATGTAGGAGGTATCATTTGTAGAGGCTGAGCCGGTGTATTAATTTGCTTTGCATGGAACTAGCATGCTTTGCATTTCTTCACCAGCTCAGTTGCATCCTGGAGCGCTGTAGGCCAGTAAAAGCTATGCTGGAAGGCTTTACCGACCAGCGTGCGGGAAGACGCGTGGTTCCCACACTCGCCTCCATGGATTTCTACGAGGAGCTCGCAGCCTTCTTCCCTTGTGATGCACCGCATTAGGACACCGTTGGCACCGCGCCAGTAGAGATCCCCTTCTACCAGCATGTATCTTTTAGCCAATCTGACTATCCGGTCAGCGGATACATCATCATCAGGAAGGATATTGTCTTTCAAGTAGCTTCGGATCTCCGAGATCCATGCATTAGAGCTTGCTTGAGCATTTGAGTCTTGCGTGCTGGGTTGCTCGGAGCTTCTAGTAGCACCTACGACCCTTGCTAGCTGCCATGGTAACAGGGCCATCGGGACTGCCAGCTTCGGGATGCTGGTCTTGCCCCCTTTGCTCAGTTCGGCATGCTGAGCTATGGGTTTTGAAAACCTCCGGACGAATGTTCCGTTAGGAGCCGGAGCTCCAGTTGATGCTTTCGTTGAGAGTTCGTCAGCTTCAGCGTTATGGACACGCTGGACATGGTGGAGATCCAGGACTTCGAAGTCCTTCTGAAGCCTCTGGACTTCAAGGAGATAAGCAGCTAGTTGAGGATTGTTACAGGAGCATTCACCCTTCACCTGTTTAATGATGAGCTGCGAATCTCCCTTGACCAACAGCTGCTTGACACTATATGATAGTGCCACCTTTAGTCCATAAATGAGTGCTTCATACTCCGCCATGTTGTTGGTCGCCTTGAAGTCAAGGTGGACCATGTATCTTACCTTCTCCCCGGTTGGAGCGAGGAGAAGGACTCCAGCTCTGGCCCCCTGCTTTTGCATGGAGCCGTGGAAGTAGAGGGTCCAGTGAGGCTCGGTGAAGACCGGAGCCTTGAGTTCCAGCTTCTGCTCAATAGGGCCCCCAGGGTTTGATGGAGAGGGGTCCATTCCCCCACGAAGTCTACCAATGCTTGACTCTTGATCGCTTGTCTTGGGAACGAATTCAAGATCGAATTCGGCCAATTCCGCTGCCCACTTTGCAATGTTCCCAGTAGAGTTGGGATTATGCAAGATCGCACGCAGTGTATAAGAGGTCACAACTGAGATCTTGTGAGCTTGGAAGTAATGGCCAAGCTTCCTGGAGGCGATGAGAACTGCGTAGAGCAGCTTGTGTACCTCTAGGTATCGAGTCTTGGCATCATGTAGTACTTCGCTGATGAAGTACATTGGGCGCTGGACTGTCCGGACCCTCCCGGAGGGGCCCGAAGCTTCCTCCGCATCGACCCGGACCCTCCTGGAGGGGTCCGTACCTGCTTTGGGGACCTCCGGGTCCTTGCTGGAGGAACCCGGAGCTTCTACTGGAGCGACTTGGACCCTCCCGGAGGGGTCCAGATCTTCTGGAATAACTCCCTGTAGATCCAAGTCTGGGGGCTGGGACCCAGACTCACCTTCAGGAACCTCCGGGCCCTCGGGGGGGGGGGGGGGGGGGGGTCTAGATTCCTGAGCTTGGGATGGTTCTGGTCTCTCCGCAACCAGGACCATGCTGACAACCTCGTCGGTTGCTGAAATGTAAAGCAATAAGGGCTCACCAGGGTTCGGAGCTACCAAGGTTGGTAGAGTGGTGAGGAGCTGCTTTAGCTCCTGGAACGCCTTTTCTACTTCTCAAACCATTGAAATGGTCCGGACTTCCTCAATAGCCTGAAGAAGGGTAGCGCCCGTTCCAGCAGTCTTGAGATGAACCAGCTGAGGGCGGCTAGACATCTTGTCAGTTTCTGGACGTCCTTGATGCGGGCTGGTGGCCGCATCTCCTCAATGGTTTTAATCTTCGTCGGATTTGCCTATATGCCCCGGTGGTTTATCAGGAAACCAAGAAGCTTTCCGGAGCTAACCCCGAAGACGCACTTGTCTGGGTTCAGCTTCGTGCGGGTGACCCGCAGCTTGTCAAAGACAGCTTGCAAGGTGTCAAGGAGTGACTCCTTGTCCTTGATCCTGACGACGATGTCATCAACATACACTTCCACTACGTCTCTGATGAGCTCTCCAAAGGTTTTGTACATAGCTCGTACAAATGTTGAAGCTGCATTCTTGAGACCAAATGGCATGGCAGTATAGCAGTACAATCCATCTACTGTGATAAAAGAAGTATGTTCTTCATCTTCCCTAGACATTCTGATTTGATGGTACCCAGAATATGCGTCTAGGAAACACAGTAATTCACACTCGGAGGTGGAATCCACTATCTGATCTATTCTAGGTAGTGGGAATGGATCTTTTGGGCATGCCTTATTCAGTGTTGTGTAGTCGATACACATCCGAAGCTTCCCGCCGACCTTGGGTACAACGACTGGGTTTGCCAGCCATTTCGGATGGAAGACTTCTCGGATGAATCCATCTTCGAGCAACTTCTTCACTTCTTGTCGTATTAAGTTCTGTCGCTCTATGGATTGTTTTCGAGGCTTCTGATGTACGAGCCGAGCGTCAGGATAGATCTTCAGATTATGCTCGATCACTTCCCTAGGGATCCCAGGCATTTGTGACGGTTGCCAGGCAAACACGTCGACATTAGCCCGAAGGAAAGTGATGAGCGCGAGTTCCTATTTGTCATTCAGACCTCCTGATATACGGGTGGTCTCAGCGGCATCGGAACCGATTTGGACGACTTTGACGGGGATGTCGGTGTCGCCGCTTGGTTGCACGAGAGGTGCGGAGTTTGAGCCTCGTTGACGAATGCTCGGGGGTTTCGGAGCTTGTTCCTCTCTGGATTCTTCCTCATTCGCTGTAGCAAGCGCATGAAGTTCTTCTAGAGCAGTCACTCCGGCAGTGCGGTCTCCGCGGATTCGGAGAACACCAGCTGGTGTTGGCATCTTCAACACCAGGTAGCCATAATGTGCAGCAGCCATGAACTTGTACAAGGCGGGCCTGCCCAGAATGGCGTTGAAAGTTAAGTTGATCTGAGCGACGTCAAAGATCAACTTCTTAGTGCGATAATTCTCCCGAGTCCCGAAGGTCACGGGGAGAGTAATGGCACCAAGTGGGGTTATGGCTCTCAGACCTACTCCGGAGAAAGGTCGGGAGGGGCGAAGGTCCGAAGGTCGGAACTGAAGCTTGACGAAAGCTTCAAAGCTTATGGGGTTCAGCCCCGAACCTCCGTCCACCATTACATGGTGGAGTTGAATGTTATTGATGGTCAGATATACCATCAAAGGTAGCTGACCAGCTCCGATCATATTCCAAGGGCAGTCCGAAGCATCAAAAGTGATGGTGGTGTCCATTCACTTTCGATGAGGCTCCGCCCTGGCTGTAGGAGCTACCGAGGCCATGTCCCACTGCATTGCCTTGAGGACACAGCGGGAGGTGATGTCCCACGAACCACCAAAGTTGGTGTTCATGGTCTTCCGACGCTCATTGTCGAGACGTCAGAGTCGTCGTTGACAGAGGTGTAAACAGCCTTCAGGACCTTTTTAGGGTCCTAAAAGCCTAACTCCTCTTCAGCTGGAGCTTCATTGACTTTCTGTTTTCCTTCCCTCTGACGGAAAGGAACTTCTTCCCGGCGCTTGTGATCAACCTCCTTGTCCGTAGTAAGTAAGTGAGAAAATATGTTTCTTTTTTGACTGGCAATAATTAATATAGCAGAAAACAATGGATGCTATTTATGAAATTAGAGGGGCCATCCGTCGGCGACCGCATCCGAAACTAGAACTAAAACCAAAACCAAAACCAAAACCAAATAAAGGCTGGTCATTCTTCCCTGACCTGTCGCTTGCTTTGGTTGCTGCTGCCGCAGATGAGAGCACTAACTAAGGACTGCTAGTAGGTGGTGGAGGTAGGACAAGAGGGCGGCTGTCGCGTAGCGCGTTGGCACGGCGTCTCCGGACGAACGAACGCCGTGCCTAGCTACAGCGTTGTGTATTAAAAGACGAGACGACAAGCGAGACGTATGAATGCCGTGCCACACTTTGGAGTTGCCACCGTCTCCAGGGGACGGCCGAGGTCGTTTCTCGGGGCATGGCCCCCGGCCACCCGGAGCTCCTGCAGCTGCAGCAGTAGATGTGCCGGCTGACGGCTTCTTCTTGTCGTTGGACTTTTTCTTCTTTTTGTCACTCCCGGAGGTAGTGGCTTCGCCTTTGGAGGATTTTTTCCATCCTCCGGAGGTGGTTTGGAGTGCATTTCACGGCCCTCTGTAGCTTTAGCACACTTGTCTGCCAAGCTGAAGAGCTCCGTGACGCTGGTGATCTCCTTGATCGCCAGCTTCTACAGCATCTTCTTATCTCGTACACCCTCTCTAAATGCCACGATAACAGAGGCGCTAGAGATAGAAGGAATGGTGTTTCATACCTGGGAGAACCTCTGGATGAATGAGCGCAGGGATTCTCCCCCCTTCTGCATGACTGCAAAAAGGTCCAGTTTGGTGCCTGGTCGGATGTATGAACTCCCGAAATTGGCGGTGAACTATTGGCACAATTCCTCCCAACTATTGATGAGTTGTGAGGAAGGCTCATGAACCAAGACCTGGCGGTCCCAGTCAAGGCCACTGGGAAGTAGTTGGCCATTACGCGCTCATTACCTTCAGCTGCAAGGATTGCGGTGGAATAAATCTGGAGAAACTCAGCGGGATTAACAGTCCCGTCGAATTTCTCAGACAGGTGAGGTCGGAACTTTTGTGGCCATCTGACCATGCGTAGGTGCATGGCCAGAGCCGAACAACCTCCGCCTACTCCCTCGGGAACAGGACTATCTTGAGCCTCTCGCCTTTCGCGAGCACGCTCGATATGGACGCAGCCGTCCTGTTGACGGTAATGGCGACCAAGCTCCGCCCGGAGGTCATGAGTTGAAATCCTAGTTACCGTATGAGTACGTCGCACCATAGAAGGTAGCGACGTAACTTGCTGTGACGCAGCACGCCTCCTATTTTGGGAAGCATGCACACCAAGTCTGCCAGACACGGTCCAACGTTGCGATGGGGCCAGCCCCGAAGGAGGAGGACCTTGGTTGCTGATGCGGTCGGCTGCTGCTGCAACCAGATGTTCCACATTAGCCCTCCACTGCTCCATTGCACCCTGGGATGCACCTGGAGGTGGTGGACATTGGAGGAGAGCACGCGCTGCATGAATCGTGTGTTCAGGGTTGTTGTTGTTCGCCGATGCGGTGACCAACGTCGATGCACCGTCACCCTGCTCAGCTTGACGTGCTGGTGCAGGCGGTGGAGGCATGACTCCTACTGGAGCCACGACACCTGCTGATTGCTGCATGTTGGAGGGATTGCCCCCAGCGGGTTGAACAGCAGGGTTGCCGTTGGATGATCCAGCAGCTGAGTTCACCATACTTGAAATCTCGGGCGCTGCACCTACCTGGCGCGCCAACTGCCGGTGTTTGGATCTGGCAGATCTCCCGACACTACCTTTGGTAGATCGAGGAGTTATAGTTCGGTGATGGACGCACAGAGATTCAAGAAGGTGAAGAACAAGTGGACACAGAGATTTACGTGGTTCGGGCCGCCTGAGCGTAATACCCTACTCCACGGGGTGTGTTGGTGTTGTATTAAGCGTGTGAGTCTAGAAGAAGCTCGAGAAGAAGAAGCTCGTCTAGCTCAGGGAGTTCAGTAGTGGTTTGGAACCGTCCCTTGTGTATCGTTGACCAGTCCTTTTATAATACAAGGACTGGTCGTTACACCGTTAGCCTGGCCTGACATATGGCCCCAGCGGTTACACATGCTTGATACACAATTAATGAGGTTAATTACCCTTAATAGCCTGGTAATGGGCCTTCATAGTGCTGTTACCAGTATTAAGGGCCATCCGATCGTGTGTCATTAATATGGCATTCATGACACTTAATCGGGTCTTGAAGTCTTTGATTGCTCCTTGAAGGTCCAGAGCCGTTGGGGGGTCCACCAGCCTGATTGTTGAAGTTGAAGGTCCGGCGGTCGCCACGTGGCAACTCTGGAGCTTACTGTCGTGGACGGGTAGGTCCGGTGCTGTTGGACACGTGTGAGTACTGGAGCTTCCCTCTGTCTAAGGTTAGGTCCAGGGGGTGCCATACTGGTATTCCGTCCGGAGTTTTCCCATGTGTGGGTGATAGCTCCGGTCTTATGATACACGTGGCGGCCCTGGGACTAACCATGTCGGGGAAGCAGGTTCGGTTACGCCTGACATGTGGGGCCTTCGAAGGTCTTCAAATCTGGTAAATGGGGTTTCCTTGTGATCTTTGCAATCCCAAGGGGTATCTGGTACGTAGGGTACCGACAGTGGGACTGCTTGTGCAACGCCCATGAAAACCAAGAGAGAATTACTTGGCCTGAGTTCAAGGAGAGCTTCGGTTCTCATTATGTTCCCGAGGGTGTTATGATCTTGAAGAGGCAAGAGTCTGAAAACTTGAGGCAATTAAGATCGAGTGTGGATGAATATATCAATAAATTCACTCAACTCTCAAGATATGCGCCTGAGGATGTGAGCGGGGACAGCCCGAAACAATACTTGTTCATGAGGGACTTGAACAATGAGATCCAGGTACAATTGTTGAATTGTGATTATGCAAACTTCCAGAAGCTAGTGGACAAAGCAATTGTTGTAGAGAATAAAGTCAGTGAGATGGAACTAGATAACAAGAGGAAGGTGCCATATCAGGGACAACAATAAGGAATTAGTGTGCACTCTCACTTTGCACCACCTAATGCGCCCTATTACAGCTCTGCTGCTCCTGTACAGCGCCCTGGTTATGCACCGTGTCCAGCTTAGTTTGTGCAACAACGTCCTGTCATGCAAGCACCTAGGCCTCCAATGCCTTTTGCACCTAGTGCCAACTTTCCTGGTGGAAATGTTTAGAATCAAGTTTTTCCCAATAATTCTGGTGCAGTTAAGAAGTGCTATACATGTGGAAAAGCAAGACAGTTTGCAATTCAATGTCCTATGTCAGGCCTTAGTCAAGGAAGCAATGCTCCAAGACAAAACCCAAGACCCAATGGAGGACATCCACAAGGGAACCGTGGACAGCAGAATTTTGCTTGTGGCAACGTGAATCATGTCTCTACGGAGGAAGCGCCACAGGCAGATGACATGGTCATTGGTATGTTTCTCGCAAACTCCCACCCGGCGACTATGTTATTTGATTTTGGAGCATCACATTCATTCATTGCATCGAAGTATGTTGCCAAGTATAGTTTTCCTGTCTCTCATATGAAGTATACATTGTTGGTTAAATCTCCTGGAGGAGAGATGAGGACAAATATAGTATGTCTGTAGGATCGAAGAGCACGTGAAAAGCTACCAGAGGGGGGGTGAATGGTAGATTTAAAAATCTCACGCAGCGGAAACAATAAAACCCTAATCCCTTCGGTAGAAAAACGATCTGTTAAAGAAATCGTGTATGAGACTAATCTAAACGTGTTTCACCGTGACAAAAGTGATATATATCAGAGAGAATCAAGTCACGAAGACAACACAAAAAGAATTACTCAAATCTGTCGAGAACAACTCAAGTTATGATCAAAAGATCAAACACTGGTCAATCTGACCTACCCGAGAAAAACAGTTTCTGGAGTGCTGCAAAGAAACTCGTTTAGATCAAAAACCACAAATCTAATGACCGTGTAATTTTGACAGATGATAGATAATCAAGTTGTGAAGACAACCCAAAAAGAATCATGTCAATTGGATCTGTAGAACTCGAGTTATGATAAAACCACCGACGAAATGTAGTGCTGTCCAGAAACTCGACGAATAAAACTTGTCTGGAACAAGTCGGACGAACAAGGCACAAAAGTTCCTTCAAACTATGAATTTTATTCAATAGAACACAAGAGGAACAGCCCCAAAGTCATCTCTCCGAACTTTGGCCTTCCCTTGCTTATATAACCAGCCCTTAGGCCATCCCAATACAACTAGGACTCTAATCCTAATCCGATCACAATCGGAACTTACCATAACTGCTCAAGATTCTTCTATACGCAGATAGAAGCAATCTTAAGACTTCCAAACACCTTAGAAACGTATCCCACATTCCTAAACAACTCAGATTCGTGATACACACGAAATCCTAACATAACCAACTCGATACTTCCCATACCGAGCCATAACCGACTCTGCCGCAGCCAAAGTCTTCAACCGATACGATCCGATCCTTCCGATCAGATCTTCCTTCCATAATCCATCTCTAGAAGCATATTGCCACGTCATGCACCGCATGCATACGTGCGAACACCTTCCTTCGACCTTCATATGCACTGCCCTTGATTCAATCATCCTGCGCGACCTCCTGACCCGCTCAACCACAGTTCCTCCCGAACTTGGTTGTTGGAACCTCATCTCCTCCTGAGACTAGTCCAATGGATCCCGTCACCAGCCATGACTTGAACTCAAGCAACACCTGCACATGAACAAACAACCAATCCATACGAGCCCAAGTCCTCGACTTGACTCACGTTAGTTCCGAACACAACACCTTACATGAGAACCTCACATAAGCATGTTGCAAAACCACAGTAGAAACGATATCAACCGTATCATCCAAAACGCACCAAAAACATAGCAAATGAATACTAAGCAATCTTTCCTAACAAGTAAAGCAAGTACGAAACATTGCAAATGAAAAGCAGAAGCACTTCGGTCAAGTTCTGGACCTTGCCAGAGCAACCCGGAGCTAAACAGAAACACTGCAGTCAAGTTCCGGACCTTGCCAGAGCAACCCGGAGCTTGATCCGGAGCTAACAAAAACTAGTAGAACCTAGCGCCGGAGCTTACCAAAACTAGTAGATCCTGGATCCGGAGCTTACCAAAACTAGTAGATCCTGGATCCGGAGCTTACCAAAACTAGTCGGAACTGGTCAACCCAAAACCCGGAGCTAGACAAAGTACGTTGAAGCTTAGCATCCTGGAGCTAACGAAAATATGCCGGAGCTATCAAATATATGCCGGAGCTAAAGATAAAGCTCACCGGAGCTAACCAAAGCTGGTCGGACCTTACCAAGAAGTCGGACCTAGCATCAAACGTAACCGGAGCTACCCAAAACAAGCCGGACCTATCGTCGGACCTTGCTGTAGCTCGGAGCTAGAGTCGGACCTTGATAAAAAGGTGTTTTGGTGATATTAAAAACTTTTATCATCAAAGCCAAGTGTATTCACTACAAGCCAATGTATTCAACACACATAGGTCTTACAATCTCCCCCTTGATGAATGCATTGGCAACACCATTTAAAATCCAAACATTGGCTTATTCACATAAAAGTTTTGAAAACAATTTCTCCCCTTTTGTAAAACAAACGTAAATGAAAATCTCTCCCCCTTTTGAAAATGAAAATGTCTCCCCCTTTATTATCTCTTCTTTTTTTTAATGTGTGATTAATCTCTCCCCCTTTGACAATGTATTCAGCAAGGTAAAAGAAAATTTTTAATTGTTATGAGATATAAACAAATTATCGCTCCTTCTTTAGTTGGTATGAGCATATTATAACATGTACATATAAACAAAGCTCACCCAATTCATACTATCAAGTAACTTACACTATCACATCAATGAGATACATAAAGTAGTGTAAGCCATGCTAGAGATCAAGTGTGATTTTCAATTTTAGCAGGTCATGATCTCACAAACTCAACTAATCAAAACGTGAAAGCATGACACTTGTTGCTGCATTTTATTATTTTTCAAAGCATAGATTTAGATAATATGATATTTGTAAGAGATTATATGCTCATCTGCCTTATTCTAACCAACCAAGCCAAGCCTATGTCATTTGACAATCAGAAGCTTAAGGACATGGTTTTAGTCATACACAACTTCTTCCAAGTTCATATCTAAGTGCAATGACACGCCATCTCGAAAGAAGAAGTGCGATGCATGCATATTCTCTTGATCTTTTCTCAATTTATATTTGTTCATAAAAACTCAACATGTGAGTTGATTACTTGATAAATTCTTAATGATTAAAAGCATTTGTGAGCATGCAACAAGTTCAAAACAGCAAGAAAGTTCGACCATGACCAGATTTAGTGTAAGTGATTATTCCAATTACTAGACATGGCAAAAACTACAAAAAGTATAACACGAGTAATGTAGTAAGAACTTTCAGCATGTAAAAGGAATCACAAAGTCATATATGTATGAAATAATATGCTCATATTATTTTAATTTCAGATTCACACATAGACTTCCTAAGTTTCAAAAACTCCCCCTCAATTTAAGCCATGAGGATGCATAACCCCTATTTCACTACGAATGTAACAAAAACGAGTGAAATCCAAAGGTTTTGTAAAAATGTCAGCCAATTGTTGTTCGGTATCTACATGGTGAAGCACAATGTTTCCTTTTTCAACATTATCACGGAGAAAGTGATACCTAATGTCAATGTGCTTAGTTCTAGAATGTTGCACGGGGTTTTTAGCAATGCAAATAGCACTAGTGTTATCACAGAACAGTGGAACACTATCTAGATCAACCCCATAGTCCTTAAGTGTTTGAACAATCCAAAGAATTTGTGAACAAGCACTAGCAGCATCTACATACTCAGATTCGGCTGTGGATTGTGCAACTGAACTTTGTTTTCTAGAGGACCAAGCAACAAGAGAATTACCAAGAAAATGACAAGCACCGGAAGTACTTTTCCTATCAATCCTACAACCCCCAAAATCAGCATCCGAAAAAGCTTTCAAAGAAACGATTGAGGAAGAAGGAAGAAAAATGCCAAATTCTTGAGTTCCATGTAAGTACCTGAGAATCCTTTTGACGGCTTGACGATGTGAAACACGCGGGGAAGCTTGAAACCGTGCACAAAGACATACGCTGAATTGTATGTCCGGTCTTGATGCTGTAAGGTACAAAAGTGATCCGATCATACTTCTATATTCTTTTTGATCCACGAATTCACCATCTTCATCAAGTTCAAGTGTTATTGCTGTTCCCATTGGTGTCCGAAGAGGCTTGCTTTTGTCCATGTTGAAGCGCCTTAGGAGATCTTTGGTATACTTTGTTTGATGCACAAAGGTACCCTCCTTGGTTTGCTTGATTTGCAGCCCCAAAAAGTAAGTGAGTTCACCCTTCATACTCATTTCAAATTTGGAACTCATCATTGCTGAAAACTTGGACACAAGATCATGAGAAGCACAACCAAAGATAATATCATCCACATACACTTGAACGAATAATGAGTCATTGCCATGTTTAAGCACAAAAAGAGTTTTATCAGCCTTTCCCATTGTAAACCCCTTTTCAAGTAAGAATGTTTTTAACCTATCATACCATGCTCTAGGGGCTTGTTTGAGACCATATAAGGCTTTGGACAGTTTGTAAACATGATTAGGAAAATCTGGATTTTCAAAACCTGGTGGTTGTTTGACATAAACCTCCTCATCTATGTAGCCATTAAGAAAAGCACTTTTAACATCCATTTGATATAGCTTAAAACCTTTAGATGCTGCGAAAGCTAACAAAATTCTTATGGCTTCTAATCTAGCGACAGGAGCAAAAGTTTCATCAAAATCTAGACCTTCTACTTGAGTGAAACCTTGAGCAACCAACCTAGCCTTATTCCTAATCACAACCCCATCCTCACTTTGTTTATTTTTATATACCCATTTAGTTCCAATTAAAGTGTGGCCTTGAGGTGGAGGTACAAGTTTCCAAACATTATTTCTTTCAAAATTTTCTAACTCTTCTTGCATGGCAATAATCCAAGATTCATTAGTGAGTGCGTGTGATATATCTTTGGGTTCAAAAGAAGCAACAAAAGCAGAATGAGCATGAGAGTTTGGATCGCAAAACCTGGACCGTGTGACTCGTTCATGCAAGCTTCCAATCATCTGTTGTGGGGGATGATCTTTGTAAAAACGTAGGGGAACAGATGTCTCACAAGCTTCTTTTTCATTAGGTTCATTGTAGATTGATGAGCTTGTGATTTGTGGACGATCAGGACCAGCAGAGGTGACAGCCGGAGCTTGTTCAATGTCCGGAGCTGGACACGTGTCAACTTCGGAACTACCAGGCAGTATCACCGGCTCTTCTTCATCTTCGAAAATACCCTCCCCCTGAGAATATGAATCTGGTCCTGCAACACCGGAGCTAGTACCTGGGCTAGCTTCATCAAAAGACACTTCACAAGTCTCCACAATTTTGTTAGTGTCAAGTAAAAGCACACGGTAGCCTCTAGTATGAGATGGATAACCAAGAAACATGCCATCATTGGATCTAGGTTCAAATTTATCAAGATTACCATGTTTCTTAACAAAGCATTTGCAACCAAAGACCCGAAAGTGTGTAACACTAGGCCTATGTCCAAACCGGAGCTCATATGGTGTTTTACCTAGCTTAGCACGCAAGAAAACACGATTTGAGACATAACAAGCGGTTGCTAACGCATCAGCCCAAAATTTCCTAGGGGTTTGATATTCATCAAGCATAGTCCTAGCCATCTCAACTAGGGTTCTGTTCTTTCTTTCTACAACACCGTTTTGTTGAGGTACATATGGTGAGGAAAATTGATGATCTATTCTATTTTCAGCACAAAAGTGATCAAAGAATTGATTTTTAAATTCAGTTCCATTATCACTTCTAATTGCTTTTAATGATCCTGGGTGATCAATTGATAATCTAAGAAATAAAGTTCTAAAGTGACTAAAGACTTCATTCTTAGACGCCATAAAATACACCCAAGAATATCTAGAATAATCATCAACAATAACAAGAGCATACCATTTACCTCCGAAGGATTGAACACGTGAAGGTCCTACGGTGTCAAGATGCAAAAGTTGACATGGTTCAATTGTCATGATCATTGTGAGAGGAGTATGTGAACCTGCAACCATCTTAGCATGTCTACAAGAAGAGCACACAATTTCTTTGTCCCCTTTAAGCTTAGGCAGCCCACGTATGCGATCAAGAGCACTAACACGCGTTAGGTGATCAAAGCCTACGTGACCAAGTCTACGATGCCAAAAATATAAGTCCTTTGAATCATTAGCAACTAGACACCTATGCTTAGAAGTAGACATATCAAAATCAGCTTTAAAAACTCTTCCAAACCGAGACATGTTAAAAATAAGCTCACTATTTGAATCTACAACTTTGCAGCAGTTTTTATTGAAAGTAATTTCTAGATTTTCATCTAGCAATTGTGAAACAGAAAGCAAGTTATATTTCAAATTTTTGACAAGTGCCACATCCTTCAAAGTGTAGTGATCATTTACTCTAACCGAACCCTTAGCAATTATAGGAGTTGAAGAATTATCGGCAAAAGTAACATTCTCTACACGTGACACAAAGGTGAGGGAGGAGAACCAATCTTTGTTACCGGTCATGTGGCGTGAGCAACCTAAATCCACAATCCAAATATTCTCCTTCCTCAAGCGTGTAACCTACATAGAAGCACAATACGCCGATGACTCAATACTGGGGTTAGTCAAAAGGCATTTAGGAATCCAGTACTGAGTCGTGCGACGTGCACCAGGAAAAACACGCGAATGCTGAGATAAAACAGCAGGTTTATGAGTCAAAGATTGAGGTTTTCTTTTCTTAACAGTTGATTTAGAAGTTGTTACTTGTTTAGAGTGAAAACCGGTAGCTCCGGAGGTAAAAGCAGAAGGTCCGGAGGCAAAAACTGAAGCTCCAGAGGGAACAACAGAAGATCCGGGAGCTCTCGGAGCTATCGGAACTATCGAAGCTGCTTTTGCGGATTTCTTACCAGAGGGTCCGGAAGCTACCTTTTCAAATTTCTGACTCACTAAAGCAGGTTGCATGTTTCTAATTTTCGGTTTAGCATGAAAGTTATGAGATCTAGCAGACATTCTTTCCCTTTTCTGTTGTTTAGCTAGTCTATAACAAAAATCTATGACATGACCATCTCTACCACAGTAGGTACAATGAAACTTAATTTTGTAATCATGTCTTGATGAGCACCCAACATTAGAAACAGAATTAGAAAGCACTCCTGCAGATTTGAAAACCACTCCTTTTTGTTTAGGAACTGTTTGAATCAAACCACTTCCTAATGACTTTTCAAGTTTAGGTGGATGTGCCTTAGCATGAGCATGAGAATCAAAACCTAAACCAGATTTATCATTGCAGGACTTAGAAGAATTCAACAGCAGGTTCAGATTCTTATTTCCATTACAAAACCGACCTAGTGTCCTATTCATGTCATCAATTTTCTTAGACAAGTCTAGGCAGTTTGCACATGAAGTTTTTCCTTTTAGTTTGCAGTTGGAACAATTTTTAACTTCATGAGATCGTAAAGCATTGTTCAGAATGGAAATTTCATTCATTGCATCTTTTATTTTCTTATCAAGATTTTCACATGCAGAACAATGCAAATCATCTGTAGAACAAGAAGCATCTTTTAAGTTTTTATCATTAAGTGCAGCAAGCTTTTTGTTCTTTTCAATTTCTTCATCAAGTCTGTCTAGAGTGGAGGAATGTGCACTTCTTAGAGAGGACAATTGTTCATAGATCAAGTCACATGAGGGACATGCATCATCACTAGGAATCAAGGTTTTTAAACGATTAATTTCAGATTCTAGTGATTCAATTTTAGCAGCATTATCCCTAAGCTTTTTGTCCTTTTTCTTGACAATAATAGTTGCACGAGAAATAGCATCACACATTTCATTGCAGGTAGAACATACCTCATCATCGTCACTGTTGTGTTCTGCTTCCTCCTGACTTGATCTTGATCTTGCTTTGCCCGCCATGAAGCATAAGTTGGCCAAGTCATCATTCTCTTCATCACTTTCAAAATCAATGTCACTTGAACTGAGCTCTTGAAGCGCGGTGATGAAGCTGTTGATCATCTTGCGTCCTATGGTACCCTTCTTTTTCTTGTTGGAATTTCCAGAGGAGGCCCGGACCTTGCTTTGTTTTTCTTCCCGGGTGGTCTGACCTGAAAGGTTAGGGCATTCTGTACGAAAGTGTCCTGTTTTACCACATTCAAAACAACGTTGAGGTTCGGAGCTTCCTCTCCTTCTAGTTCTCACATTTTGCAATGCTTTTGAGAATCTAGTAGAGATGAGTGCCAACTCCTCTTCTGGAAATTTTTCGATCTGTTCCAGGGTTAGTGAGGACAACAAAGCAAGAGTATTGCAGGATGATGATTGACCGGAGCTAGACATATCTCGTTGTGAGACAAATGCAATAGACTTGTTTGGGTTCTTACGTGCTAGGATGTCAATTTCATGAGTTTTTAGTTTAGAATAAAGTACATCTAATGTAAGAGAACTCATGATAGTTGATTCACGAATGGATGTTACTTTCATCTCCCAAACTGACATGTCTAATGCACTAAGAAGTTGTCTAGCATTCTCAGCATCAGAAAAATTTACATTGACACTACGTAAGTTGCTGAGAATTTTATTGAAACGAGCAAAGAGGTCATCGATCGACTAACCTGGTTGCATCTCAAAATGCATATATTCTTTCTTGAACATATCTTGTTTTACCTCCTTGATTGTGTTGGAGCCTTCATGATAATCACAGAGAGCTCTCCAAACATCGTATGCTGATCGGAGGTGCGCGACACGATCAAAGTCGCTTTGAGTGAGTCCTTGGATGATCAAGTTTCGGGCTTTGTTGTTGTTGTCGACGTCCCGGAGGTTCGTAGCCGTAAATTGATCGTTAGGCGGGACTTCATAAGGTTTGTACACCTTTTCCCATATTGCGAAGCCTTGCGCCTGGATGAAGGCCTCCATGCGTGCCTTCCAAACCTGGAAATCAATACCAGCAAACACACAAGGTTTGGCGGAGTACTTCTCCATGATGATTAGTCAAAAACACGTGCAAATCTCAAAGATTAGAGCACTGTGGCTCTGATACCAATTGTAGGATCGAAGAGCACGTGAAAAGCTACCAGAGGGGGGGTGAATGGTAGATTTAAAAATCTCACGCAGCGGAAACAATAAAACCCTAATCCCTTCAGTAGAAAAACGATCTGTTAAAGAAATCGTGTATGAGACTAATCTAAACGTGTTTCACCATGACAAAAGTGATATATATCAGAGAGAATCAAGTCACGAAGACAACACAAAAAGAATTACTCAAATCTGTCGAGAACAACTCAAGTTATGATCAAAAGATCAAACACTGGTCAATCTGACCTACCCGAGAAAAACAGTTTCTGGAGTGCTGCAAAGAAACTCGTTTAGATCAAAAACCACAAATCTAATGACCGTGTAATTTTGACAGATGATAGATAATCAAGTTGTGAAGACAACCCAAAAAGAATCACGTCAATTGGATCTGTAGAACTCGAGTTATGATAAAACCACCGACGAAAGGTAGTGCTGTCCAGAAACTCGACGAATAAAACTTGTCTGGAACAAGTCGGACGAACAAGGCACAAAAGTTCCTTCAAACTATGAATTTTATTCAATAGAACACAAGAGGAACAGCCCCAAAGTCATCTCTCCGAACTTTGGCCTTCCCTTGCTTATATAACCAGCCCTTAGGCCATCCCAATACAACTAGGACTCTAATCCTAATCCGATCACAATCGGAACTTACCATAACTGCTCAAGATTCTTCTATACGCAGATAGAAGCAATCTTAAGACTTCCAAACACCTTAGGAACGTATCCCACATTCCTAAACAACTCAGATTCGTGATACACACGAAATCCTAACATAACCAACTCGATACTTCCCATACCGAGCCATAACCGACTCTGCCGCAGCCAAAGTCTTCAACCGATACGATCCGATCCTTCCGATCAGATCTTCCTTCCATAATCCGTCTCTAGAAGCATATTGCCACGTCATGCACCGCATGCATACGTACGAACACCTTCCTTCGACCTTCATATGCACTGCCCTTGATTCAATCATCCTGCGCGACCTCCTGACCCGCTCAACCACAGTTCCTCCCGAACTTGGTTGTTGGAACCTCATCTCCTCCTGAGACTAGTCCAATGGATCCCGTCACCAGCCATGACTTGAACTCAAGCAACACCTGCACATGAACAAACAACCAATCCATACGAGCCCAAGTCCTCGACTTGACTCACGTTAGTTCCGAACACAACACCTTACATGAGAACCTCACATAAGCATGTTGCAAAACCACAGTAGAAACGATATCAACCGTATCATCCAAAACGCACCAAAAACTTAGCAAATGAATACTAAGCAATCTTTCCTAACAAGTAAAGCAAGTACGAAACATTGCAAATGAAAAGCAGAAGCACTTCGGTCAAGTTCCGGACCTTGCCAGAGCAACCTGGAGCTAAACAGAAACACTGCAGTCAAGTTCCGGACCTTGCCAGAGCAACCCGGAGCTTGATCCGGAGCTAACAAAAACTAGTAGAACCTAGCGCCGGAGCTTACCAAAACTAGTAGATCCTGGATCCGGAGCTTACCAAAACTAGTAGATCCTGGATCCGGAGCTTACCAAAACTAGTCGGAACTGGTCAACCCAAAACCCGGAGCTAGACAAAGTACGTTGAAGCTTAGCATCCCGGAGCTAACGAAAATATGCCGGAGCTATCAAATATATGCCGGAGCTAAAGATAAAGCTCACCGGAGCTAACCAAAGCTGGTCGGACCTTACCAAGAAGTCGGACCTAGCATCAAACGTAACCGGAGCTACCCAAAACAAGCCGGACCTATCGTCGGACCTTGCTGTAGCTCGGAGCTAGAGTCGGACCTTGATAAAAAGGTGTTTTGGTGATATTAAAAACTTTTATCATCAAAGCCAAGTGTATTCACTACAAGCCAATGTATTCAGCACACATAGGTCTTACAATGTCCAAAAGTAAGCCTTAGAATAGGGGGGTAGAATTCCTTGCCAACCTCATTGTTTTGAAGTCTCAAGGATTGGACATTATACTTGGTATGGACTGGTTGAGGAAGCACAATAAAGTCATACAATGTGCCACAAAGACGGTGAAGTTGACCAATGAGGAAGGGATCACTATAGAATTTTAAGCATATCAACATGCACCAAAGCAATTGGAGCTAAATCACATGGACGGTGCCGCAATTGAGGAGATCTCAGTGGTGTGTAAATTCTTGGATGTGTTTCCGGATGAGTTGCTAGGTATGCCACCTGATCGTGATATCGAGTTTGTTATTGATTTAATAACTGAAACTGCACCTATAGCTAAGAGGCCATATAGGATGCCTCCTAAGGAGTTACCAGAGCTCAAGAAGCAAATTCAAGAGCAACTAGAGAAGGGTTTTATTCGCCCAAGCTCTTCACCTTGGGGAGTGCCAGTTCTATTCGTGGACAAGAAGGATGAATCCCAAAGGATGTGTGTGGATTACCGAGCTCTCAACGAGGTGATCATCAAGAACAAGTACACCATGCCACGCATAGAAGACTTGTTTGATCAGATGAAGGGTGCTTGTGTCTTCTCCAAGATCGATTTGAGTTCGGGTTACTTCCAAATGAAGATATGTAAGACCTATGTGTGTTGAATACATTAGGTTTTACGATAAAAGTTTTGAATACTCCCAAAACATCTTTTTATTAAGCTCCAACTCAAGGTCTGGTTAGCTTTGGCAAGGTTCGGAGCTTGATTGCAATTGTTCTGCTTTTATCTTGCAATGTTTCAAACTTGCTTTACACTTATAGAAAGTTTGCTTAGTATTATTTTACTAAGTTTTTGGTGTGTTTTGGTGGTTATGGTTTATATCATTTTGCTATGGTTTTCAATATGCTTACGTGAGGTGCTCACGAAAGGTGTTGTAGTTTTGGAACTAACGAGAGTCAAGTCGAGGACTTGTGCTCGGAATTATTGGTTGTTTATTCATGTGAAGGTGTTGCTTGAGTTCAAGACATGGCTGGTGGTGGGATCCATTGAACTAGTATTAGGGAAAAAGATGAGGTTCAACAACCAAGTTCAGGAGGAATTGTGGTTGAGTTGATCAGGAGGTTGCGCAACTTGTTTGAATCAAGAACAATACATATGAAGGTATCGCGGACGTCGTTGGAAGATGTTTGCACGTGTGCAAGGAGTGCTTGGATGTGGCTACATGGTTTAGATGCATGATGAAGAGATGTGGGCGTAAATAATTGGTCGGAAAGGTCCAACCGACTAGGTTATGAACTCAGGCTGCGGCTGAGTCATGTTTGACTCAAATATGGAATTTTTTTAGTTGGTTATGATAGGATTTCGTGGGGGTCATGAGTATGAGTTGTTTTAGGAATGTGGGATATGTTCCTAAGGTGTTTGGAAGTCTTAAGATTGCTTCTATTTGCGTATAGAAGAGTCTTGAGCAGTTATGGAAAGTTTCGATTCGTGAACTGAGTAGGATTAGAGTCCTAGTTAGGTTTGGGTTGGCCTAAGGGCTGGTTATATAAGCAAGGGAGGCCAGAGCTCGTGGTGTTGTTCGTCCGGAACCATCTAGAGATTCACTTAATTAATTGGGATGGGAAAAACAACTATACCATTTAATTATGCAATAATGAGATTATGATTAATATGAACTGGTTTATATGATATGGTAATGGGTGATCTAAGCAAGCCTCGTATGTGGATGGGTTGGAATACATGGTGGTTGCTTGCTTTAGATCTAAGGACTGGTCCATACGAGACTATGCCAAGACAATAGTGTCACCATGAGGCCAAGTATAGGTGCGGCATAGCTGATTAATTAGGGTATTGCTAGTATTGCGCGGATCATTTGGTGCACCGGGAAAGGGGAGTCGGATTGGGTTTGGATTTATAGCGGGACTCCCTGGGATCCGAATGGCACAAGAGGAGGCCCTTGGTTGAAGATGTGCTGAGTTGGAGGCATTGCCACCAGTGAAACCTCAGTGGGTCTGTACATGCTAGTAGTCCCTTTGTAAAGGATATTTTGTGATCTCTTGGCCATACACCAAAGGAAGTGTAATTGGCATAAGGTAGGTTCCATAGTCGCCGACGGGTGATGAAATCACAAACACGTGGGTAAAGCGGTACAAACTCTGCAGAGTATTAAGACTATCACGATAGCCGTGCTCCCGGTTAAGAGCACCTGGATGACCTACATGATTAGAGGGGTTTTGGATTGGGATGGTTTGGTACTGGTTATGGGATGGTATTATGGTTTATGGCAATGGATATGGTTAATGGTAACGAGAAATCTGGAATATGGATGATGGTAATGAAATATGGGCTGGTATTATGATAACTACATGGTTTATTATGGGTTTACTTCACATACATACAATATATTGTTTTTCAAATGTTTTAATGTACTTTTCAGCACTTACCCGTTATTATATTCGTCATTTGTGTCAGCTACATGTCATACTACCCCACACTTGCTGAATACGACATGTAATTACCCTTTCTATACCCCCACCAACAGTTTCAGGTCAGGGTTGGGAGTATCATGTTGATAATGCGGAGTTTTAGGTCGTGTCTGCCATTAGCTTGCCTGTGGTTTGATTGGAGCTGCGCCATATCTCTTTTGCTTAGCTGCATAGTTGCTTATTTAGATGATTTCTGCTGCATTAGTTCAAACTTCTCACTAATATTCATTAGGGCTTGTATTCGAGGATATTATGAATTGTGTACTAAAATTGTTTAATTAATCTTGTCTTGTGGTAATTGTCTAGTTATCCTTTTGTGATGCACTCGTGTATGTGTGTTGAACATCCTGGGCACACATATGCGCTCACTTGGTTCATTTTCGGAACCGGGTGTCAAATTTATAACTAGAGAAGGGTCGGTTCCCGCCACCAAAAGCACGCAAATTAGTCTTCTTCGTTATCAGGGCACCACAAGGAGTCAACACGTGGAAGTTGACCGCGTTTGGCACCAGGACCTAGTCGGCCAACTAGGGGTGTCGGCCGACCTGGTCTTGGCTCCTTTTGCAGTGTGCTTCCTCCAGGTCACTTCCAGGTGGGTCCCCTTGACTGTTATGGGTGATACACCGTTAAATGGCCTCAGATACTTCTATTTGTAGGTCATTTGGTCCATGTGGTGCCAAATGTCGTCGCTTAATTGGTTGGGATGGTATTTTATGGATTGTTCACCTTCTTTTACCTCATTTCCGATAGTAATTCCCTGCATGGACTATTTCTCCAAGGACAAGGAGAAATAGTGCATGAAGGGAATTATTACAGGAAATGAGGTAAAAGAAGGGGAGCAATCCTATAAAATACCTTTACAGCCAATCAAACAACAACATGTGGCACCACATGGATAAAATGACCCACAAACAGAAGTATCTAAGGCCATCCAATGGTTTATCACCCATATAAGTCAAGGGGACTGTCAGTACCTTGCGTACCGTATACCCCTTGGGACTACAAAAAGACCAAAGAGACTTCACCTGTCCGAGTTGAAGACTTGCGAAGGCCCCACATGTCATACGGGACTGGACATGCCTTCCATCTATGGTTAGTCCCGGTACTGCCACGTGTACACTACAGCCAGACCTATATCCCTCACATGGGATAGCTCTGGGCTAAACACTTGTGCGGCACCCCCGGACCTAACCTCCGATAGAGGGAAGCTCTAATATTGACACGTGTACATCTACGCCGGACCTACCCGTCCAAGACGAATAGCTTCGAAGCTACCACGTGTTCGAACTGCCGGACCTTCTACCTTGGCAATCAAGCTGGTGAACCCCCAACGGCTCGGACCTCCAAGGGGCAATCAAAGACTTCAAGACCTGATTAAGTGTCATTAATACCATATTAATGACACACGATCAGTAGGCCCTTAATACTAGTAACGACACTGTCAGGTCCCATTACCACGCTATTAAGGGTAATTAACCTCATTAATTACGTATTAAACATTAGTAACCGCTGGGGCCACATGTCGCGCCAGGCTAACAGTGTAACGACCAGTCCTTGAACTATAAAAGGACTAGTCGACGATACACAAGGGACGAACACTCTCTGACACATACACAGTCTCTGGGCTGAAGCTCTTAAACGCTCAATACAACAGCTACACACCCCGTGGAGTAGGGTATTACACTCAGGCGGCCCGAACAATGTAAATCCTTGTGTTCATTTGCCATACTCTTTGAAATCTCTACGCACCCAATACCGAACTATAAACTCCGCGAGATACCAACAGTAGTATCGGGAGAACTGCCGGAAAAACCCTTCGGCAGTTGGCGCGCCAGGTAGGGGGGAGTGCCCGAGATTTCAGGAATGGTGAACTCAGCTGCTGGATCGTCCAACGGCAACCCCGCTGCGCAAGCTGCCGGAGGCAATCCCTCCAACATGCAACAACCAGCAGGTGCCGCGGCTCCAGCAGGAGTCATGCCTCCACCGCCACCGTCTGCACCAGCAAATCAAGTTGGACAAAGGGACGGGGCATCTGCGTCGGTCACAGCATCGGCGAATAACAATAACCCTGAACACGCGCTCCATGCAGCACGTGCTCTCCTACAACGCCCACCACCTCCTGGTGCATCCCAGGGTGCAATGGAGTAGTGGGGGGCTGATGTGGAACATTTGGTTGTAGCAGCAGCCGATCACATCAGCAACCAAGGTCCCCCCCCTTGGGACTGACTCCATCACAGCATCGGACTTTGTTGGGCAGACTTGGTCTGCACGCTTCCCAAAATAGGAGGCGTGCTGTGTCTCAACAAGTGACGTCACTGCCTGCCGGGGCGCGACGCACCCATACAGTAACTAGGCTTTCAACTCATGACCTTCGGGCGGAGCTTGATCGCCGTTACCGTCAGTAGGATGGCCAGGTCCATATCGAGCGTGCTCGCGAAAGGTGAGAGGCTCGAGACAGTCCTGCTCCCGAGGGAGTAGGAGGAGGCTGTTCTGCCCTGGCCATGCACCTACGTATGGTCAGATGGCCACAAAATTTCCGGCCTCACCTGTTGGAGAAATTTGACGGGACTATCAATCCCGCTGAGTTTCTCCATATTTACTCCACTGCAATCCTCGCGGCCGGAGGTAACGAGGCCGTAATGTCCAACTACTTCCCAGTGGCTTTAGCTGGGACCGCCAGGTCCTGGTTCATGAGCCTTCCGCCCAACTCTATCAATAGTTGGGCAGAACTGTGCCAAAAGTTCACCGCTAATTTCGGGAGTTCATACACCTGACCAGGCACCGAACTGGACCTTTTTTCTGTCATGCAGAAGGGGGGATAATCCCTGCGTTCCTTCATCTAGAGGTTCTCCCAGGTACAAAACACTATTCCTTCTATCTCCAGCGCCTCTATTATTTGGCATTTAGGCAGGGCATACGAGACAAGAACATGCTGGAGAAGCTGGCGATCAAGGAGATCACCAGCGTCACGGAGCTCTTCAGCTTGGCAGACAAGTGTGCCAAAGCTGCGGAGGGCCATGAAATGCACTCCAAACAACCTCCGGAGTATAATAAAAAATCCTCCAACGGCGAAGCCACTACCTTCAGGAGTTGTAAAAAGAAGAAAAAGTCCAACGGCAAGAAAAAGTCGTTGGCTGGCACACCTACTGCTGCAGCTGCCGCAGCTCCGGGTGGCCGGGGGCCACGCCCTGAGAAACAACCTCGGTCGTCATCAAAAGACGGCGGCAACTCCAAAGTGTGGTGTCCTATTCATAAGTCGAATAGCCACAACATGGAAGACTGCCGAGAGGTCCAGAACCTTGTCGAGCGCTACAACAAGCGTCAGGAAGAAGTTCCTTTCCGGCAAAGGGAAGGAAAACAGAAAGTCGACGAAGCTCCGGCTGAAGAGGAGTTAGGCTTTCAGGACCCTAGAAAGGTCTTGAAGGCTGTTTACACCTCCGTTGACGATGACTCCGATGTCTCCGACAATGAACGTCGGAAAACCATGAACACCATTTTTGGTGGTTCATGGGACATCACCTCCCGCCGTGTCCTCAAGACCATGCGGTGGGACATGGCTTCGGTGGCTCCCACCGCTAGGGCGGATCCGCACCGGAAGTGGATGGATACTGCCATCACTTTCGACGCATCAGACTGCCATTGGAATATGATCAGAGCTGGTCAACTCCCATTGATGGTATCTCCAACCATCAACAACATCCAACTCCACCACATAATGGTAGATGGAGGTTCGGGGCTGAACCTCATAAGCTTCAAAGCTTTCGTCAAGCTTCAGCTCCGACCTTCGGACCTTCGTCCCTCCCGACCTTTCTCCAGAGTAGGTCCGGGGGCCATAACCCCACTTGGTGCCATTACTCTCCCCGTAACCTTTGGGACTCGGGAGAACTATCGCACTAAGAAGTTGGTCTTTGACGTTGCTCAGATCAACTTACCCTTCAATGCCATTCTAGGCAGGACAACCTTATACAAGTTCATGGCTGCTACTCATTGTGGCTACTTGGTGTTGAAAGCATCTAGGCCCCATGAGGTACGGTTTCGGTGATTAATGACAACCATTCGATATTACTAATGAATTTGTGAATGCAAGGTCTCAATAACACTCAATCAAATGAAATCAAAATTACATTGGAGACCCATATAAAATCAACAAATGAGATCAAACCAAATCATATGAAGACAAGAAGTGAAAGCTCTAACTTGATATCACTCAATGCTTGAAGACAATCAAAACAACATTTCAAACAAGTGTCAAAGAGGTCACAAGTTCAAATTCCAAAAGAACAACTCAAAACAACTCGAAGTCAACAAGTTGCACTCACCGGATCATCCGATGTTCTTTGAGTTGACACACATCGGTCGAGTTGGTTCAACTGAAGAAGAAGACCTCAGACAAATGCACTCACCGGATCATCCGATGTGAGTGGCTCAGTGACATCGGTCCATCATCACAGATTGCAATACCATTGGACCAAGTGAATCACCGGATCATCCGATGTGCAGACTTACACACATCGGTCGATCACTCCAGTGAGCCCCAAGATCAAGCAAAATTCTGGAGGAAGAGCCACCGGATCATCCGATGCGAAGACAGATCAACATCGGTCTAACAACGGTCATATCTGACACAGTGACATCAGCTAATTTGGCTTTGACCGATGTTAACTGAAGGGGAGACATCGGATCATCCGGTGTTCGCAGAGAAGTGATGTCAGCCTACTTTTCCAACGGCTATCTCGTGGAGGCTGGCTATTTATACCCCTTCAACCTGTCAAATCGAGATGACTTGAAGCCCAGACATACTCTACACATCCTAGAGCATTCAAGCAATAGAGCTACCACTTTCACATCATTTGCTCATCATTTGTACACCAAGAGATAGGCTAGAACTAGCTAGAGATAGTGCTTGGGTGCCTCCATTCTTGGTGATTGGAGTCTCTAGTGTAGTGAGAGCCATAAGGGAGTGTCCCTTGGTGTGTGCAACTTCCGGAGCTTGCCAAGAAGATTGTGGAAGCCCGGAGGATCCCAAAGTGTACAAGGCTTGAGCTCCACCTTGCCGAGGTTGGCGAACGGAGAAGTATAGTGAAGAAGCCCCTTGTCTCGGTGACTTGGGAGTGGCAAAACCCTTCGGTGGGTGCCACAACGTGGATGTAGGAAGATCCTTGTGATCTTACCGAACCACGGGATAAACTCCGTGTCCCTTGAGCGTTTGCATCCCTCTCCCTTTTACTCTTATGCAATCTTCATTCCGCAACTTTAATTTACATTGATTGCATAGTTTAATTGCATAGGGAATTGGGCTTGAGGTCGTTAATTGCTTTAAAAATTGAAAGAAAGTCCAATTCACCCCCCCTCTTGGGCATTTCGATCCTTACAATTGGTATCAGAGCAAGGTTGCTCATAGGATCATTCTAGCTTCACCGCTAGAGAGCTTAAATGGCCAAGAATGGGGGTTCGGTTCCTATCTTCGAGGGCAAGAACTTTGCCTATTGGAAAGCACGCATGCGTGCCTACCTAGAGGCTATTGCTCCCGAAGTATGGGAAGCGACTCATGCGGGTTTTGGAGATAATGCTTATATTGGTGATCAAATTAAATGGGATGCTAGAGCTAGAAATGCCATTTATGAATGCATTAGTCAAGATGTATTTGCTAGAATAGCTAGTAAAGAAAAGGCTTGTGAAATTTGGGCATGCTTAATTGAAATTCATGAGGGTTCCTCTCGGGTTAAAGAACTTAAATATCACATGCTTAAAGCAAAATATGATGAATTTAAAATGCTTCCTCATGAAAATGTTAATGAAATGTTTTCACGCTTAAATGTTCTTATTGAGGAGATTAATGCTCTTGACATTGCGTCTCTTGGCAAGGGACTTATCAACCGAAAGATCCTCATGCTCCTTCCCAAGCCCAAGTACAACATTATCAACTCCATGCTCCAAAAGGAATCACTTGACAACATTGAAGTTTCGGAGCTCATTGGAGAAATACACGCTCATGAGATGAGTGTACTTGGGATGATGGAAAGTTCATCCTCTACAAGGACAATTGCTCTCAAGGCTTTCAAGAAAACGAAGAAAATGATCAAGCCTAGTTCAAGCAAAGAAGAGCAAACATCAAGTGAAGATGATGATGATGAGCTTGCATCAATGATGAGAAAATTCTCCCGCTTGAACTCCAAGATTGCCAAGAAGGGATACACTTTTGATCCCAACAAGAGAGCCTTCCTCCCCAAGAAAGAAAGTAGCAAAACTTGCTATAATTGTGGTGAACAAGGCCACATCTCCTACGATTGTCCAAAACCGGACAAGAGAAGGGAGAACCACAAGAGCAAGTATCACAAGCTTGAAGATAGCGAGGATGAAGAAGAAGAGGTCAAGCCCAAGGCAAGAACGTTTGGAAAGAAGAAATTTGACAAAGGCAAAAAGTCAAAATTCTTTCCAAAGAAGAGACAAGGACCTCAAAAGGTGTTCATGTGTGAGGGGAATGAATGGATCACCGACGAAGAGTCAAGTGAAGAAGAGAGTGAAGAAGAAGAAGAAAGCTTGGCCGGACTTGCCATTGCCAACAAAGATGATTCACCTCTTCCTCCACCTCCCATGTGTCTCATGGCGAAAGGTAACTTTGAGGTATGTGATGACTCTAGTGATGATGAGCTTTCCCCCGATGAATTAGTTTCATTGATTAATGAATATCACACCATCATTAAAAGGGAAAAGAACAAAGTCAAGGCGCTAGAACAAGCTCATGCTAAACTTGAAAATGCTAACCTTGATTTGCTTGGCAAGTATGAAAGCATACTTAAAGAGCATGACACGCTCAAAACCTATGTCAAGCAAATTGAAGAAGATAAGGCTAAAATTGAGCTAGACAATCATAAGCTTGGCTTAGTTCATCAAATGCTCTCGGATAAGCACAATGAGTTAGTTCAAGAGCATCATGCACTTAATCTCTCCTATGAAGCCATTGAACTAAAATTAAAAAATAAGGAGAAAGAAACTAGTGATGGCAAGGTACCCATTATTTCAAATGCTACTAATGCTTTCCATGAGTCTTTGCCTTTGAAAGAGAATGCAAGGGAGAAGGAGTTGATGGAGGAGATTGAAAGTCTCCGCACAAGCTTAGCAAGACTATCTAAGGGAGAAGACAAACATAAAGAAATCCTCTTCCATCAAGCAAAGGGCTTCAACAAGAAAGGACTTGGATCCTTCCCAGTGCCCAACAAAGGAAAGGTGCCCTCACCGGAGCTCAAAACAAGCTTCATCAAGGAAGTTGGCTCCTATTGCCAACTTTGCAAGGTCACCGGTCACCATACAAGGGAGTGCCCTCTACCTAACCGACCTTCTCCAAAATTGCCGACTAACTATACATCTACCTTTGAGAATCACTATTATTTGTTGAGCAAAGTAGGTGCTAAGGTGAAGGCAAAATTCATTGGCATGAACGTCAAGGGGATGAAAGGGAAGCTCCCCAAGCAACTTTGGGTCCCAAAAGCACTTGTATCACATATACAAGGACCAAAGCTAGCTTGGGTGCCTAAAGTCAAGAACACGTGACTGTCCACGAGGAGACTTCAAGAGGGGACCTCCACCATCAAAGAAAATCTACCAAGGACCTCTTGAAGAAGGCTGAGAATGGGAGCCCAACGCGGATATGGACGGTAACCCTATTGTCAAATCAAATTACCATTCCATAAAAAGTCTATTGTTGTATCCTTCCGCATCTAGGCCCCATGTCATGTTAAATGAATGCTTGTATAATTATGTGCCTCTCCTTTGTGACAATGCAAGTGCGGTCAGATTTGCTGAAAACCCCATTCCCGCACTTGATGAGAAAACCTTTTCTAGGCTTAGAAATGAATGTGCTAGATGCATCTAACGTCATGTAGGTTGCCATGTTCATGTAAGGATGCATATCATATAGGTCTTGACTAACTCCCAAAGGATAGGGGCAAGCTAGAAGTAGTTTTCCCTGAGGAAGCCTTTGGAAGGTTCAAACTTGGCAAGATAGATTTATTTTATGCCTTGCATGATCCCTGCCATATAAACTTGCACTCATTTAATCTCTTGCATTATAATTTGTTTGGCATTGCATAACGGTAGATTGTCACAAAGGGGAACCCACCTCATTAGAAGGAGACTTGTTTGAAATGCAATATCTCAACTCATATAAGGTGGAAAGAACAAAATGTTAGGTACGTTAATGCCTAGAGGATCATGCTTCAAAGAGATAGAAGTCTTCATACTCTACCTCACAAAGCATGGGCCTTACATTTTATTTGGATATTTTCCTCCATTTTTCTCGGTGTTCCATTTGCGTTAAGGTCTAGCCAAGCTATTGGCATATTAGCTTCTTGAGGGGTAAGGGGTTGCCCAAAAAGTCCTAAGACATGTGTTTCTCCTCGATTGTTTGTTCGGTCAAAGGACATATATGGGATGTTTTCATTCTGTTGTCATCGGATTATCCGATGCCTATGTCAATCCCTCATCGGTCCAATAGGTGTTCAATCTTCAAAGCCCAATTCTGTCTGAATGTCAAATGATCCGACGCGTTCATTCCAAAAAACATCGGTCCATCCGATGATCACTCTTCTGGAGCTGTGGTCAATTCAACCGATGTTTACTCCCTCTAACGTCGGATCATCCGGTGTCTGCATTCCTCTTTTGAACACCCTTACTGTGCCGTTCGACCGATGACCCAAACCCTAAACGTCGGTCCATCCGATGTCAACAGCAATTTTTGAATACCCTTACTGTGGCATTCGACCGATGTGCACTTTACTTATCATCGGACCATCCGGTGTTAAATTTTTGGCTAGGGTTTGGGGTCCACTATTTAAATCCGCGCGCCGCCGCCTCCTTCTTTCTCCCCGACTCCATCGCCCTCCCGTGCCTTCGCTGCCGCCTCTCGCCCACCTCGCCGCAGCCAACCGCGCCGCCACCTCCGCCGCCGGCAGCCGCCGCCGCCGCCGCCCTAGGCGCCGCCGCCGCCGTCTCCGGCCGCCGCCGTCCACTCGCGCCGCCTCACCGCGCCGCGCCGCCGTGCTCCACCCGCGCCCAAGCGCCACCGCCGCCTCACCGCACCTCTCCACCGCATCCAAGCACCGCTCCTCCCTCCATCGAAGCACCCTCACCCGAGCAACGCCGTCTTCTCCGGCCACCTCGCTAGGTTTTCCCGAGCTCCATCGTCACTAAGGTGAGCTCCGTGCCGTGCGACGTCCCTCGTTGCTTCTCTCGTCGGTCGTTTTCATCGTCGCTAACCCTACCTCTTCATTGCATCAAGATGGGTCGCGATCGCAAAGGAAAGGGCAAGGCAATCGCGGAGCCCGCCGCGAAGAAGCGCAAACTATCGAAGGATGAGAAGAAGGCCCTTATGGCCGCTCGCGCCGCCGAGGAGCGTGAGCGCGGCCGTGGGGGATCCCTGAGGATCCGCGAGGCTCAGCAGCCTCCTGTGATCGACAACTCCGACATCGAGGAGGAGCCGGTCGAGCCGCTTGTCCGCCGGCGCTCAGCCCGGACACGAGGAGGTCAGTCCCCGGCCGTTCCTCGTCCAAGACCGACAGCCGCCGACCGTCGCGAGGACAGGGAAGCTCAGAGGGACATCTACGAGATGGACACAGCCGTCCGTGTCGGTGAGGGAGTCCGGTTGACGGACTATAGGAAAATGAAGGCCAAGCAACTCCGAAAGCTCAGATGGAGTGTATTGCTAGAGGAGTGGTACCCGCAGCCTCGGGTAGCTTTGGTGGACAGTCGGTTCTGGACGGTCACGCAGGCGTCTCTCTACGAGACCTACAGACGTCGTGGCCACAAGCTGTTCCAACACAACTACATGGATTGGGCTCAGCTTGAAGTGGCCGCAGGGACAGAGATCAGGCCGTTCTTTGAGAGGTACAGAGGTCTGGTACAGCTGCTATCTTTTGAGAGAAGTGCGTATGTGGAAGAGTGGGTCCGTGTCTTCTACGCGACCCTGTACATCTCAGAGGGCAGGAGGTCGATTGCCTTCATGTTCAATGGTCAGCGCTACCACCTCTCGAGGCAGACTTTGGGGCACATTCTTGAGTTGGATCTGCACGACACCTGCGTGCACGAGAAGGTCTATGGGCAGGCAGATCCACCGAGGAGGCCACTTACTGGAGGGGTAGCACCACAGCTGGACGAGATTCGCTCTCTGTTTGGCCCCTCGTTCTCTCCGGACCAGCCGAGAGTTCCAGCTCTCCTGACTCCAGCTGCGCGCATTGTGCACCTCGCCTTGCGTCGCACGCTCCTGCCGAGGTCAGGTTACTTGGAGGGGTTCACGAGTCTGCAGCAGACCCTCCTGTTCTACATAATGAACGGGATGGATTTCGATATCGTAGACATACTCCTCTGTGAGATGGAAGACGTAATCACGGATGGGATTGGCATGATGAGGCAGATGGTCTACGGGCACTGGATCAGTTACATTTGCTCTATGGTGGTGCCTGAGGGACATACAGCACAAGCCCGGCTAGCTGACGAGAGTGTGACTCGCTTTAGTCACTATCGTGCCTCTGCTCCTGGAGACCGTCGCCTTGGTCGTCCAGTTGAGCGCCAGGTCCGGGCCCGTCTGTCAGAGGAAGACTGGTCCGACCTAGAGCGGGAGGACGAGAGGCTTGCTGAGGCTGAGGCTCAGGGGGAGGACCTGCAGCACATCTGGTCTGAGAGCGACACCGACGACAGTGTCGAGGAGTACTTCCCTCCCACTCCACCTTCACCGAGGCAGCACGACGCCGAGGCAGGAGGATCAGCTGCTCCGCCACCGACACCACCTCCTGTGTCCGAGGCGCAGGTGACGCAGTCGTCTGAGCTGACGTCACTCCTCCAGCAGATGATCGAGCAGCAGCGCCAGGACAGGCTCGCTGCTGAGCAGGCCAGGGCAGAGCAGGCTGCTCACCTGGCACAGCTGCAGCGGCAGCAGCAGGAGCTCCAGCTGGAGATCGCCCGTCAGAGGCGAGAGGATACGGACCGGTTCACCAACCTGGTAGATCAGATGCACCGCCGTACCCTCGACCAGCAGCAGCAGACCCAGCAGGCCATGATGGGGATCCTAGGGTTGATCACCAACCTTTACACTCAGACCGGGATCGCCCTTCCTCCACAGCAGCCTGGACTGGGACTGGCTCCAGGTGTTGCTCAGGTGCCTACTTCTCCTATACCTTCAATCAGTATGTCACCTCTTCTGGCATCCAGCGCACCGATTCACTCACCACTGCCGGCGACGATCTTGTTCCAGCAGACACCGGCGTCCGTGGTGAGCGCTCCACTTCCTCCAGGTCCACCGGCACCTCCAGTACCGACTTCCTCTCCTCCAGCACCGGCAGCGGACCCTCCAGCTCCCGCCGCCCCGGCAGCTCCTACGACCGGCGACTCCAGCTCCGACGACTGCGACGGTGCTCAGTTCGTCCTCGCGCCCAGCTCTCAGGGTCTGTAGGCGTTCTGACCCCTTTTTGGTGTCTTGATGCCAAAGGGGGAGAAGATGTAGAAGAGTCAGGGGGAGTGGTAGTCTCAGGGGGAGTGTAGGGGGAGTGTGTGTGTAGGGGGAGTGTGTATGTGTGCTTATCCTTTGTATTCATGCTTGAGTACTCTTTTGTAATTTTAATTAAGCACTCTTTCACTTGTCTCATTTGCTTATGATTTTAATCAATTGAGCTTTTCGCACCACAAATTTCTTTTGCGTTTTACAAGCTTAATGTGTCCTATGCTGTATTCATTGCATATATACTTGAGTATTATCATCAAATTCATTATTATTGCGCTTTAAATTATTGTGTTGTCATCAATCACCAAAAAGGGGGAGATTGAAAGCATCTAGGCCCCATGAGGTACGGTTTCGGTGATTAATGACAACCATTCGATATTACTAATGAATTTGTGAATGCAAGGTCTCAATAACACTCAATCAAATGAAATCAAAATTACATTGGAGACCCATATAAAATCAACAAATGAGATCAAACCAAATCATATGAAGACAAGAAGTGAAAGCTCTAACTTGATATCACTCAATGCTTGAAGACAATCAAAACAACATTTCAAACAAGTGTCAAAGAGGTCACAAGTTCAAATTCCAAAAGAACAACTCAAAACAACTCGAAGTCAACAAGTTGCACTCACCGGATCATCCGATGTTCTTTGAGTTGACACACATCGGTCGAGTTGGTTCAACTGAAGAAGAAGACCTCAGACAAATGCACTCACCGGATCATCCGATGTGAGTGGCTCAGTGACATCGGTCCATCATCACAGATTGCAATACCATTGGACCAAGTGAATCACCGGATCATCCGATGTGCAGACTTACACACATCGGTCGATCACTCCAGTGAGCCCCAAGATCAAGCAAAATTCTGGAGGAAGAGCCACCGGATCATCCGATGCGTAGACAGATCAACATCGGTCTAACAACGGTCATATCTGACACAGTGACATCAGCTAATTTGGCTTTGACCGATGTTAACTGAAGGGGAGACATCGGATCATCCGGTGTTCGCAGAGAAGTGATGTCAGCCTACTTTTCCAACGGCTATCTCGTGGAGGCTGGCTATTTATACCCCTTCAACCTGTCAAATCGAGATGACTTGAAGCCCAGACATACTCTACACATCCTAGAGCATTCAAGCAATAGAGCTACCACTTTCACATCATTTGCTCATCATTTGTACACCAAGAGATAGGCTAGAACTAGCTAGAGATAGTGCTTGGGTGCCTCCATTCTTGGTGATTGGAGTCTCTAGTGTAGTGAGAGCCATAAGGGAGTGTCCCTTGGTGTGTGCAACTTCCGGAGCTTGCCAAGAAGATTGTGGAAGCCCGGAGGATCCCAAAGTGTACAAGGCTTGAGCTCCACCTTGCCGAGGTTGGCGAACGGAGAAGTATAGTGAAGAAGCCCCTTGTCTCGGTGACTTGGGAGTGGCAAAACCCTTCAGTGGGTGCCACAACGTGGATGTAGGAAGATCCTTGTGATCTTACCGAACCACGAGATAAACTCCGTGTCCCTTGAGCGTTTGCATCCCTCTCCCTTTTACTCTTATGCAATCTTCATTCCGCAACTTTAATTTACATTGATTGCATAGTTTAATTGCATAGGGAATTGGGCTTGAGGTCGTTAATTGCTTTAAAAATTGAAAGAAAGCCCAATTCACCCCCCTCTTGGGCATTTCGATCCTTACAGGTGTTGAAGATGCCAACACCAGCCGGTGTTCTCCGGATCCGTGGAGATCGCACCGCCGGAGTGACAGCTCTGGAAGAACATCACACGCTTGGCACAACGCAAGAAGAAGAATCTGGAAGGGAGCAAGCTCTGAAACCACTGAGCATTCGTCATCGAGGCTCAACCTCCGCACCTCGCATGCAACCAAGCGGCGACACCGACATTCCTGTCAAAGTCATCCAAATCAGTTCTGACGCCGCTCAGACCACCCGTATATCGGGAGGTCTGAATGACAAATAGGAACTCGCGCTCATCACTTTCCTCCGGGCTAATGTCGATGTGTTTGCTTGGCAACCGTCACAAATGTCTGCGATCCCTAGGGAAGTGATTGAGCATAATCTGAAAATATACCCTGACGCTCGGCCTGTACATCAGAAGCCTCAGGAGCAATCAGTAGAGCGATAGAACTTCATACAATAAGAAGTGAAGAAGTTGCTTGAAGCTGGATTCATCCAAGAGGTCTTCCACCCAAAATGGCTGGCAAACCCAGTCGTTGTACCCAAGGCCGGCGGGAAGCTTAGGATGTGTATCGACTACACAACACTGAATAAGGCATGTCCAAAAGATCCATTCCCACTACCTAGAATAGATCAGATAGTGGATTCCACCTCCGGGTGTGAATTATTGTGTTTCCTAGACGCATATTCTGGGTACCATCAAATTTGAATGTCTAGGGAAGATGAAGAGCATACTTCTTTCATCACAGTATATGGATTGTATTGTTATACTGCCATGCCATTTGGTCTCAAGAATGCAGCCTCAACATTTGTACGAGCTATGTACAAAACCTTTGGAAAGCTCATCAGAGACGTAGTGGAAGTGTATGTTGAGGACATCGTCGTCAAGATTAAGGACAAGGAGTCACTTCTTGACACCTTGCAAGCTGTCTTCGACAAGTCACGAGTCATTCGCACGAAGCTGAACCCGGACAAATGTGTCTTCGGGGTTAGCTCCGGAAAGCTTCTTGGTTTCCTGGTAAACCACCGAGGCATAGAGGCAAATCCGGCAAAGATTAAAGCCATTGAAGATATGCGGCCACCAACCCGCATCAAGGACGTACAAAAGCTGACTGGATGTCTAGCTGCCCTCAGCCGGTTCATATCAAGACTGGCGGAACGGGCACTACCCTTCTTCAAGCTATTGAGAAAGTCCAGACCATTCCAATGGTCTGAAGAAGCAGAAAAGGTGTTTCAGGAGCTGAAGCAGCTCCTCACCACTCTACCAACCTTGGTAGCTCCGAACCCTGGTGAGCCTCTACTGCTTAACATTTCGGCAACTGACGAGGTTGTCAGCATGGTCCCAGTTGCGGAGAGACCAGAACCGCTACAAGCTCAGGAATCCAGACCCCTCCGAGAGAGTCAGGAGGTTCCTGAAGGCGAGTCTGGGTCCAAACTCCCAGACTTGAGTCAACAAGGAGTTACTCTTGTTGAGCAAGAAGAGTCGGACCCCCCTGGGAGGGTCTAGGTCACTCCTGAAGAAGCTCTGGGTTCCTCCAACAAGGACCTGACGATCCTCGAAGAAGGTCCAGACCCCTCCGGGAGGGTCCAGGTCGATGAGGAGGAAGATCCGGGCCCCTCCGGGAGGGTCCGAACAGTCCAACACCCAGTGTACTTCATCAGTGAAGTACTCCACAATGCCAAAACTCGGTACCTGGAAGTACATAAACTGTTATGCGCAATTCTTATTGCTTCCCGGAAGCTCCGAAATTATTTTCAAGCTCACAAGATCTCAGTGGTGACTTCATATCCACTGCGAGCGATTTTGCATAATCCCAACTCCACTGGGAACATTGCAAAGTGGGCCGCAGAATTAGCCGAGTTTGACCTTGAATTCATCCCAAGACAAGCAATCAAAATTCAAGCATTGGCGGACTTTGTGGCAGAATGGACCCCCTCTCCATCAAACCCTGAGGGCCCTAGTGAGCAGAAGCCAGAACTCAAGGCTCCGGTCTTCACCAAGCCTCACTGGACTCTCTACTTCGACGGATCCATGCAGAAGTAGGGGGCCAGAGCTGGAGTCCTTCTCCTTGCTTCGACCGGGGAGAAGGTTAAATACATGGTGCACCTTGACTTCAATGTGACCAACAACATGGCGGAATATGAAGCAGTCATTTACGAACTAAAGGTGGCACTATCATATGGTGTCAAGCAGCTGTTGGTGAAGGGAGATTCACAGCTCATCATTAAACAGGTGAAGGGTGAATGCTCCTGCAACCATCCCCAACTAGCTGCCTATGTCCTTGAAGTCCAGAGGCTTCAGAAGGACTTCGAAGTCCTGGACCTCCATATTGTACAGCTTCTCCATAACGCTGAAGATGAAGAACTCTCAACGAAAGCATCAATCGGAGCTCCGACTCCCGATGGAACATTCGTCCGAAGGTTGTGTAAACCGACAGCTCAGCCTGCCGAACTGAGCGAAGGGGGCAAGACCAACACCTCAAAGCTGGCAGTCCCGATGGCCCTGTTACCATGGCAGCCATCAAGGGTCGTAAGTGCTGTCGGAAGCTCCGAGCAACCCAGCACGCAAGACTCGAATGCTCAAGCTAGCTCTGATGCATGGATCTCGGAGATCTGGAGCTACTTGAAACACAACTTCCTTCCTAAAGATAATGTATCTGCTGACTAGATAGTCAGATTGGCTAAAAGATACACGCTGGTATAAGGGGATATCTACCGGTGCGGTGCTAATGGCGTCCTAATGCGGTGCATTACAAGGGAAGAAGGCTGCAAGCTCCTCGCAGGAATCCATGGATGCGAGTGTGGGAACCACGCGTCTTCTCGCACGCTGGTCGGTAAAGCCTTTCGGCATGGTTTTTACTGGCCTACACCGCTCCAGGATGCAACTGGCTCGTGAAGAGATGTGAATCATGCCAGTTTCATGCAAAACAAATTCACACACCGGTCCAGCCTCTACAAATGATACCTCCTACATGGCCTTTTGCCGTGTGGGGGATGGATATCTTGGGACCTTTCCCAAGAGCCGTCGGAGCTTACAAGTTCCTGTATGTCGTCATTGACAAATTCAGCAAGTGGCCGGAAGCAACTCCAATTGTGGCAATAAACAAGCAATTAGCCATCAACTTCTTACAGTCCATCGTATGCAGATTTGGAGTCCCAAAAAAAATCATAACAGATAATGGGACCCAATTCACAAGCTCTGCATTCCAAGGATATTACGAGGATCTCGACATTCAAGTCAGCTACGCTTCTGTAGCTCACCCGGCAAGCAATGGCCAAGCCGAGAGAGCAAATGCAGAAATCTTAAAAGGACTCAAGACGCGCACATATGAGCGTTTGAAAAAACATGGAGCCAACTGGATCGAAGAGCTTTCGCCCACTCTATGGGCCAACAGGACAACTCCAAACCGGTCAACTAGAGAGACACCCTTTTTCATGGTGTATGGAGCTGAAGCAGTCCTTCCTCCAGAAATCACCTTGGGGTCGCTTCGGGTCCGAACCTTCGACGATTCCGCGCAGGACCAGCTCCGGCGCAAAGACCTTGACCTCCTTGAAGAGGGAAGGTGTCGAGCAACTGTTCGGAATGCCCGATACCGCCAAGCTCTCCGGCGCTATCACCAAAGGCATGTTCACAGCCGACAGCTCGAGGAAGGCGATCTGGTGCTACGGAGAATACAATCCAGAGAAGGGTTAAACAATCTCTCCCCCAGCTGGGAAGGACCCTTCTGAGTGATTAAGGTAACCCGTCCCGAATGCGTTCGCTTGGCAACCGAGGATGGGACACCTCTCCCTAATCCTTGGAACATTGAGCACCTCTATAAGTTCTACGCTTAATATCACAGAGGTGAGTCTGTAGTTAAACGCGATGTATGCTATAGAGTCATTGTACAGAGTTGGGTAGCTCCTCCGGGAGAACAGCCGGACCTTCTCTGGAAGGTTCGCAAAGTTCAGGCAACACTTGTCACAGTCTCAGAACTAAAAGTGTAGCTAGCTACCTTGGGTCAAACAAGAAACAAAACACACTTAGCCTGGTTCCGTACCCTAAGGGTGTACTTTTTTCCCCTGTATCCCGGACCTATAATGAAAGATATCTTTGTGTGAGAACAGACTCCACGTGCATTTACTTTGTACAAGCTCATTATTTGTTATTTTTCTCATTCTTGTCTATAACAAAGTTGTGCGATTCTCAAGAATTTTTTAGATTGACTAATTCATGTACAACTTGAGTCGCATTGTTAATTCCTCCGGGTTTTCATGTTGTTGAATGGCTCACTCGCCTGAATGCTGCCAGCCAATCTAGGTTCGGAGTGTGCTATCGACTTAGCCTGGTTCTGCACCCTAAGTACGCCACTCTACCTATACCCCGGCAGGCCAAAGTAAGGCGGGTCCTGAAAACAATTGGACTTGGAGAAAACAACTCAGTGCACTTGATTGTATGAAGAATTGTGTTCGACCCAAAAATTTCTTATGAGAATAGTAAGTCGTAACTGAGTTATAGATAGGAAACGAATTTTACTATTTTTCTTGACTTCAGTGTGCAGGAAAAATAAAGATCTCATGATGATAGTGAATTAAGCCGGAGCTATTAAAGCTCCGACATCCCCTAGATGGCTTGTAGCCGATGTTTTAAACATTGTTAGCTAGCATCGCTGGAGCTACTCAGTTCCGGTAAAGCCATGGGGCTAGCCGTCAAAGTGAACAAAAGATGGTGGGAAGACTTCAGGAGACTAACTGTAGAAGCTATACATGTTGATGGAGACCACTGCTGGAGCTACCAAGCTCCGATGATGGTCAAGGCCGGAGCCCTTAAGCTCCGACAATCTCAGGGAGCCTTCACTACCGAAGACTTCGTACCTATGCTCTACAAGTCTGAAGCACGCGAGTCTTCAACAACTGTTACATCCTCTTGGTACATGTTCACAATCAAATTGTGTACATCTACCAGGGGGCCAAGTGGGACAAAAGTGTTGAATACAGAAAATGAAATTCATAAAGAACTTGGATTTCATTCATCTGGAGACAAGAGATTACAAAATTGGAGAAAAAGAAGAGAGGATACAAGCGGGAGCTACAAAGAGATGGTCCTAGACCCTATGGAAGAATGAGGTGAACTTCTGGGCAACCTCAGAAACGCTGGCCTGGGCAGCTTCTCCCTCTTCGTCGATGGGGCCTTGGAGCACCGGGTCCAGGGGGAATCGAGGGTCCTGGCTTGTGTAGCATGACAGAACAAATTCTGCAACGCTCCTGGCCAGGGATTGTCCCTCGGTTTCCAGCTGGTCCACAATGACATCGCCCATCTTGGAGAGCTTGTTTCCTACCGAACTCAGCGCCTGCAATGCCTGGTTCAGCTCCGGTTCCGGATCATCCGGACACACGAGACTAAAACCCATTGGCGTCAGTGCGTCGTTGGCTTTGCCCAGGAAGTTCCAAACTTGTTGGGACTCTGCAACCCTGCCACTTCGCATCTCCTCCAAGGATCTTCTGGCCGCCGCGAGTTCCGAGTTCTCCCGAGCAAGACGCTCCACCTCTTTGGCGTTCTGCTGAATCTTTTTAGCAACCTGCCTTTCAAGTTTACTGAGCTCTTCCTCCCAGAGGTAGATCTTGTTCCGGCGGTTAACCAGGTCCTTCTCTCGGCCTCACACTTTCTTCTCCCTGGCAGCAACGTCAGTTTCCCTCCTGTGGAGTTCCTGTCCTTGCTGCCAGGCCTTCTTCTCCTCTTTCTCGCAACGCTCATCCAATTTCTTGGTGCGCTCCTCGAGACTCTTGTCACCCAGAGTTAGCCTCTAAGTAAGCTCTTCTTCCCTCTTCATGATGTCATCCTGCAGCTCCAGGAGTTTTTGCTCTTCATCCTCGAGCTTTCTCTCCCGCTCCTCAAGAGCCTCCCGGCGCTTGACGACACTGGTGTGGATGGCATCGAGCCTCTCTTGGCAATCATCTGCTGCGCTATTAGCAGCTTTGGCCTGTTCGTAGATGGCCTGGGACTGGTTGTTGAGGGATCGCGTCATGCTTTCCCTCTCGTCCAGCAGCTTACCCCAGTACTCTAGGCGGATCTTCTCCTTCCTCACCCACTCTTTGTCGTTAGCAAGCATCGACTACGCCAGCTTGGTCTCAAACTGGAGCTGGTTGCGCCACCTCCTAAGAGTTTGACACTCCTCCTCGAGAGCCTTGCTGTCATGGTAAAAAGCCAGCTGAACCTGGCAAAGACTGGAGCAGGCGTTGTCAATAGACAACGATAGAGGGATCGGGTTCGGACCTGTCGGGGTCATCTCCGCCAGTTCCAGTGGGTTCTCCATGAAAAAAATTGGGTCCCACTCTACAAGAGTAGTTCCCTGAGCTACTCCGGCACTAGGGCCGCCCTCCAGAATAGCCTCGACCGCCATTGAGGAAGGTCCTGCTATAGAAGTTTCAACCTCCAGAGTTGGCTCCGAAGGTCCTGCCGCCAGGTCGTCAACAACTGCTCCCTCAAGTGGGGGGCCAGCAACTTCATCTCGGCACCCTGGTTCAGGCGCGGGCACCTTCGAGACCACCACCTTCGAGGCAGGCATTAAACGTTTGATCGGAGTTGAAGCTGTTTCTGACTCCGACGCTGGTGCCTCCTCCATCGCCGACCCAGGCGCTGATGCCTCGACCATCATGGGCTCGGGCGCCGGCACCTCTGCAGCGATTAGCTCAGGCATCAGAACTTCTGTAGCAACCAGCTCCACCACCAGAACTTCCTCGATAACCGGCTCCGGCGCCGGAACTTCATCAGCCACCGGCTCTACCGCCGGGGCATCATCAAACACCGGCTCCACCATCGGGGCTCCAACAACTTCCGATTCTAAGACTGGAATCGCAGATGTCTCCGGTTCTGGGGCCGGAGCGACCACCATTTCAGCGTCCAAACCCGGAGCTTCAACCTCCAGGACAGGTGTCGCTGGTGCATCTTCATTCCCGTGGTGCGGCGCTACCACGGGAGCTTCTGGGGATGAGTCAAGGTCCAAGACTATGACAGCCGGCGCTGGAGCTGTCGCAGCCTCAGCCACTCCTTGGGGCGGTGCTGGGATTGGAGCTAGAGCCTCCTCCTGCACAGCTTCAGATGTTGTGGCAGGAACAGGAGCTTCAGCTCCTCTCTTGGGTACCCTGTGGATGGAGGACGAAGACACTTAAAACGCAGTTACAACACAAAACAACCAATTGAGGTAAAAAACAAAAATTACCTCGGAAGGCTTCCGCACCAATTAGCACGGAACCTCTTCTCCGGACGCTCAGGACTGGACCCTGGCGCCACTGGCATGTCTGCTCCAGAAGGTTCCCCAGAGCTTGCTGCAACCGTCAGCGCTGCTTTGGTCGAGGTCCCCCTCGATCGGGAAGAACTTCCGGACCCAAAGCCTTCAGCTGATCCTGGTACTGTAGCCACACGGCCAGAACTAGCACCCCGGGGAGATGTCGATGCTGGAGTGGATGCCGCCGTTCAAGACCTCCCCCTCCGGGGAGAAGGAGCCATTAGGGAAGAGCAGGCCTGACAGATCTCCCATCAGAGTGCTTCAGCTTCCTTTTTCGGCTCGAGGGCTCGACCAACTCTTTGCCTTTGCCCGCGACTTCAAATATCTGTTCCAGGACGGAAGGGGGACCATCCTCGGAAGCTCCGGAGATCACCAACCCAGTGGTCGAACGCCTCTCAACGACACCAAGGTCATCAAGCACCGGCATCTTCCGCCGGAGCTCCCTGCTGAACTCTACCTCCATGTTCAGAGGGAGGAAAGCCGCCGGCGGAGACAAGTAGTCGCCCTCGACATCGATGTCGTGCTGGAACTTCTTGAGGTGAAGCTCCAAGGTTGCGCCTTCCAGGTTGGACTTCAAACTAGTTTCGATCCGGTCATCATCCATCACGCTGTTGAGGGCCCAAGCAAGCTTCTCTCTCTTCTTTAGCAGAGCCCACCTGTTGGCCAGGAAATTGCAAAATACCGCCTGAGGAGTCACCCCTCCTTCCACGCACTAGCGGATCCTGGTCAGAGCAGGGTTGAAGGCGTCCGACAACATCGGAACTTCACTCCAAGCCTCGGTGTCGACGTTGGGGAGGCCTGCGGGAAACTCCAGCCTCTCATGCTCCTCTGCCCTGATGGCGATCCAATCCTTCTTCCAGTCGTCCCACTTGCCAGAAGGGAACGACCGCAAGTACTTGTACGGGCACTTCTTGCACTTCACAAAGTAATAGAAGCTAAGGTACTCGTCACTCTTGCCGGTGGTGTGGATGGTGAAGAAGGTGCGGAAGAGCTCGACGCAGGGAGGAATACCCACCCACATCTCGCAGAAGTGGACAAAGATCAACACCAAAAGAATGGAGTGAGGGCCAAGGTGGTACAGCTGCAGACCATAGAAGTCTAGCAGCATCAAGAAAAAAGAAGATAAGGGTGGGATCAGTCCCACCATGGCGTATGCGGAGAAGTACACCATGTCGCCGGCGTGCTCCTTCTTGAATGGAAGCTTGCCGACGCGGACCTGGTTGTTTAAGAAGTCACTAGACCACCCCATGAGTGCCCGGACCTTCTTCAAGTTGTCGTCAATCTTAAGTCGGCTCTCGCGAAGACCTAACTCCATCGCAGCACAAGCGGGGCTAGGGACGAAAAGCAGGCAAAAGTTTGGAGGATTTGAGTGCAAGATCGAATGAAGGCATAAAGAACCCCCAAGGTGCACGCTTTCCTTCTTAAGTAAGCCCCCGCAATGCTTGGATGGAAACTGCAGAGGAGCCAACGATACAAGTCAAAAACTTCACCCTGCCAATGACAAGGGGGCTCGAGGCCACCCCGACGATCAAGTCGAGGTCCTTACCCCAAGCGAACGATTGTCATCATGAAAGGCGGGAAACCCAAAGGTGGTGGCCTGATAAGGCGCGCGAAACCGATACGATTTTCGTATCGAGAACCAGCGACCTTCAATTGCGTGAGATCCGCACGCTAAGATCTCGCCTGCCTCATCCAGGATATGCCATGCGCCGGTGGTTTAACTACGAACTACTGCCAACGGCACATCTGAAGATCCTTGAAGACACGACACAAAAATCGAAGGATGGACCCACCTCCGGCAAAACGACTCCATCCAAAAGGTCTCTCCCAAAGGTGGGCCCAGGGGGCCACTGTCAGTACCTTGCGTAGCGTATACCCCGTGGGACTACAAAAGACCAAATGGACTTCACCTGTCCGAGTTGAAGACCTGCAAAAGCCCCACATGTCATACGGGACTAGACATGTCTTCCATCTATGGTTAGTCCCAGTACTGCCACGTGTACACTGCAGTCGGACCTATATCCCTCACGTGGGATAGCTCCGGGCTAAACACTTGTGCGGCACCCCCGGACCTAACCTCCGACGGAGGGAAGCTCCAGTATTGACACGTGTACATCTACATCGGACCTACCCGTCCCAGACGAATAGCTCCGAAGCTGCCACGTGTCTGAACCGCCGGACCTTCTACCTTGGCAATCAAGCTGGTGAACCCCCAACGTCTCGGACCTCCAAGGGGCAATCAAAGACTTCAAGACCTGATTAAGTGTCATTAATACCATATTAATGACACACGATCAGTAGGCCCTTAATACTAGTAACGACACTGTCAGGTCCCATTACCACGCTATTAAGGGTAATTAACCTCATTAATTACGTATTAAACATTAGTAACCGACGGGGCCACATGTCGTGCCAGGCTAACAGTGTAACGACCAGTCCTTGAACTATAAAAGGACTGGTCGACGATACACAAGGGACAAACACTCTCTGACACATACACAGTCTCTAGGCTGAAGCTCTTAGATGCTCAATACAACAACTACACACCCCGTGGAGTAGGGTATTACGCTCAGGCGCCCCGAACCACGTAAATCCTTGTGTCCATTTGCCATAATCTTCGAAATCTCTATGCACCCAATACCGAACTATAAACTCTGCGAGCTACCAACGGCAGTATTGGAAGAGTTGTCGGAAAAACCCTCCTACAGGGACCCACCTGGAAGTGACCTGGAGGAAGCACACCGCAAAAGGAGCCAAGACCAGGTCAGCCGACCCTCTTGGCATCAAACGCGGTCAACTTCCACGTGTTGACTTCTTGTGGTGCCCTGATAACGATGAAGACTGATTCGCACGCTTTTGGTGGCGGGAACCGACCCTTCTCCAGCTATAAATAGGACCCCCTACCCTCACTTCACACACACACACACACACACACACACACACACACCACTTGAGTATTCATCCATTGTATACACTACTCTTCATAGGTTTAGAGGAGTGTAGGCTATAGAGAGGAGATTCTCTAGTCCATAGTCCAAGTAGGAGAGGAGTAGAAGGAGTCTCTTCCCAATTCCTAATTGTAAAATGTATGGCTCTCATATTCCTATTTGTATTTGTGAATTGGCTCTTAATAAAGATGTTATCTTTAGTCTTCCATTGTTCATATACTTGGATGAAGCATTTCTTGTTTGATTTTGGATTCCATATATATGTTAGGAGTAGTATTTATGATTATAGTATACCATTCTCATTATATCATCATAAACACTACAAACCCCCACTATAGTCTAATTAGCTATGACATGATTATGTTAATATGAATCACTTATGCTATGAATTAACATCGGTTCAACGATGATTTAGTTCATTTCCTTAGGATGGCCTGTGCCTAGGCTCTTAAGGTAATTACTTAATATGCTAGCATGGTGCTAGGATAGACAAGTAGCATTGAATGTCTCATTGACCCACATATTGAAGAGGTAGGCAGTAGGTGGTGACAGCCCTATCTATCCTTTGTAATCCTCCATGTTAAGCTATGACACAGGCCCTTGGCGGGAGTCGTCCTAGTGTTGCTAGGGATAAAGCCATGTCCGATGTGTTAATCCACTTAGCATGAGAATTCATAATTAATATGATCATTAGTAACTAACTTAGGCTATGTATATGTACATTAGAAGCATAGTAGGTGTATCTACCTAACTCTTAGCCTAGTCCCTCTTCACCTCATTTACCCCTTTAACATAGCACGCTCACGTGTGTGTCACACTACCTCCAACTATCAATTACCCATCCTTGCAAGAACCCTATCTAGACCAACCTAGTCTCTTCATTTGATAATTTCTTTGCTTCCATCTAGCCTTCCTTTGGGAGAATATAAATGACACCCTTTTGGAATACTCTAAAAGGGTAAATGCTACATCGATAAATTTTGTGCGCTTGCGGATATACATCTGTGATTTAAAAACTATCAACAAGCATTTCTGGCCCCCTTGCTAGGAATGAACTGTTAGTAGTACGTATAAAGTATCAACATACACCTTCTAATAAATCATGAGTATTTGATACTAGATCAATGATTCACACTTGCAAATCATTGTAGGGTCTAAGTGAGACTAGAAGATTTGCAAAAGGTGACTTGGATGTTCGTGTCGGCAATGGGGCAAAAGTTACAGTCATAGCTGTCGAGACTTACTGTCAAAGTGTGCAATCGACACTTCCTCCGGTACTACTAATAAGTAGTCCACGGAGGTTCTTTTTTAGGAGGGAAGAAACTTGACGAACTCAAGAACAGAGGTGACAGAGAGATTTTTACGCGGTTCGGGCCGCCTGAGCGTAATACCCTACTCCACCGGGTTGTGTTGTATGCTTGAGTGTTACTGAGCCTGAGCCAGTATGTGGGTGAATGAACTTATCCTTGCCTATCGTGTAGCGCAAACCTTTTATATGCCAAGGTTTGGCTATTACAGTGTAGCTGAGGCCCAACAAGTGGCCCTGGCGCTATAATAATGTGCCTTGATAGCAGCGTTACCACACTTGAAGGTCCTCTGATCGTGCATCATTAATGCAAAATTAATGACACGTTAACCAGATCTTGTAACAGCTCACTTATAGCCTCTTGAATGTCCACTATGTTGGAGATCCCAGGGTCTTTCTGTTGGTGAGGTAGGTCCGGAGTCCACGTGGTAGGTACGGGGCCACCCTTAGGAAGGAGGCAAGTCCAACACTGCTAAACACGTGGCAGCACTAGAGCCACCCTTAGGAGGGAGGCAGGTTCGGCGCCGCAGGACACGTGTTACCACTGAAGCCACCATTAGAAGGGAGGCAGGTCCGGCACTACGGGACACGTGGTAGCGCCATAGCCACCCTTAGGAGGGAGGCAGGTCCGGCACCACAGGACACATGATAGCACCGGAGCCACCCTTAGGAGGGAGGCAGGTCCGGCACTGAGGGACACGTGTTGGCCTCTGAAGGTCTTCTCTTCTGGAAGGTGGGACTCAGCGCTTCTTCGTCTGGTACTCGAGGGTACTTGGTCCGCACGGTACCGACACTTACCATTTGTCGTTACCCTCAGGATTAGTTTTGGAATTAAATAATTGTTATTGCATTCCTACTTTGAGCAAGAACATTATCTCTTCTTCATGTTTTGAAGAAGTTGATGGTTATGAGATTGTAATAAAGAACAAATGTTGTTATATTTATTGTAATAATAGTTTCTATGCTTAGCGTCCATTAGTGAATGCATTATATGTTCTTGATCTTAAGGATTAGACAGTCTACAACATTAATACATAAAGGTCTCAACGAAATGATCTAACTCCCACTTTTATTTGACATTGTCACTTGGGTCATATAATTGAGAAACACATTGATAAACTCCATAGAGATGGTTTACTAAGTTCATTTGATTTTGAATCACTTGACACATGCAAGTATTGTTTACTTAGAAAGATGACCAAAGCGCCCTTCACTGGTCAAAGTGAGAGGGCAACTGACTTGTTGGACTTATACATACTGATGTATGTGGACTATAGATGGCCAAATGGGCCGGGCCAAATGGGCTGGCCCGAATCACGACAAAAATAGCTTGATAGAAGCACGGTCCGACACGAAAAAATCGGGTCTGAGCCGGCCTGAAGCTTGATATGGGCCATGCTCGGGCTTGGCCTCAGGCCCGTCGAGCTGGCCCGACATGGCCTATTTATGAGTGGCCCGTTCAACCCGTCAATGTGGCCCGACTAGCCTGAATGACACTGGCCGACACGGGCACGACCCGTTTAGCCCATTTAGCATATAAAATTGGGAACCTGGGATTACAAACCCTAAAACCACTCCTGTTCCTCCTATTCGGCCACCGGCCCCGCACCTTGTTCGACCCCGGCCTCCAGCCCGTTTCCGTCGCCTCCCTCCCTCGGTCCCTCCTTCCTGAACGTCGAATCCCCCGCCCCCCTCTCCGGTTGCTCCCTATTCGGCCATCGGCCGCCGCACCCTATTCAGCCACCGCCTGCCGCCCCTAGCTCCATCCCCGTCCGGTCGTCTCTGGCTCCCTCCCTCCCTGGTCGCCTCCTGTTCAGTCGTCGACCGTCGCCTGCATCTCTGAGGCGAGGCGAGGACCCCGATTGTCTTCGATCTGTGGCGGCCCAACAACCTTCGATGTCGTGCAATTGTGATGTAGATACAGGTCACCGTCAGCAGCCGACAACTGGACGCGGTGAAGCTATGGTGCGGCCAGTGGGACGGGACGCAAGGAAGCGGTGGCACCACGAGGTCACCGCCGCTCGGCTCGATCGTGCTTCGGGCTGGCCCGACACGCCTGGCCCACGAATGGGCGCATCACAACTAGGTACAAAAAAATGTGTTCTATGTCGTGCTTGGGCTTGGCTTCCGGCCCGTCGTGTTAGTCTGGCCCGACACGACTATTACGCGGGCTGTGTCGGGCCTATTGTTTTTAGGCACGAGCCCGGCCGGGCTCGGGTCGGGCTGGCGTGTCATGTCCCATTGGACATCTATAATGTAGACTAATGAGTTCAATGGCCAGAGGTGTTTTTCAATACTTCATTATGTTTACCGATGATTTAAGTAGATATGGATATGTTTACCTAATGAGGCACAAGTCTGAATCATTTGAAAAGTTCATATAATTTCAAAATGAAGTACTTTAGAATAATGTGGAATTGTTCCATAATTGACTCCACCTGGAACGCCTCAATGGAATGGGGTGTCCGAGTGGAGAAATCGAACCTTGTTAGACATGGTTAGGTTGATGATGAGCCAAACTGATCTTCCACTGTCCTTTTGGGGTTATGCTCTTGAAACTAACGCGTTTACACTAAATAGAGTCCTAATGAAGTCTGTTGAGAAGACACCATATGAGATGTACACCGAGAAACGTCTCGAATTGTCTTTCCTCAAAGTTTGAGGATGCGATGCTTATGTCAAATGTTTGACATGAGACAAACTCACTTCCAAAAAATACAAATGCTTCTTTGTGGGATATCCTAAGGAAACCAAAGGATGTTATGTTTATAATAAAGTGAATCGTAAAGTGCCTACCGCTCATAATGGTATCTTCTTGGAGAAAAAGTTTCTCACAAAAGAAGTTAGTGGGGGCAACGTGCATCTTTAAGAAATTCGAGAAAAATGTTTTAGCACCCACTGATCTTATACATGACGTCAAAAATGTTGTGCAACCAATTGATGAAACACCAGGCCCACGAAGGTCTACAAGGGCACGTCTTGCTTCTGAAAAGTTAACGCTTCTAACCATGGAGCAGCATAACATGGTATTGTTGGACAATAATGAGCACATGACCTATACCGAAGCAATGAAGGGACCCGACTCAAAGAAGTGACTTGGAGCCATGGAATCCGTTATTGAATCCATGCATGAGAATCATGTTTAGAACTTGGTTGATCCAATCGAGGGTGGGAGACCTATCGATTGTAAAGGGTTTTTCAAGAAAAAGACTTACATGGATGGAAATGTTCGTATCTATAAAGCGCGATTGGTGGTGAAAGGTTTCAAACAAATTCAAGGTGTTGACTATGGTGAAACTTTCTCGTTCGTCGCAATGCTAAATTTTGTTCGGATTCTCCTGGTGATTACTGCATATTTTGATTACGAAATATGACAAATGGATGTCAAAACATCCTTTCTAAATGGAAGTCTGATTGAGGATGTGTACATGACACAACTTGAGGGTTTTGTCGATCCTAAAAATGCTAGTAAAATATGCAAACTTCAAAAATCCATCTATTGATTGAAGCAATCATCTAGGAGGTTGAATCTACGTTTTGATGAAGTAGTCAAAGGATTTGATTTCATCAAGAACGTAGAAGAACTTTGCATTTACAAGAATTTTAGCGGGAGTGCACTTGTATTTCTGGTCCTATATGTAGATGACATATTGTTGATCAGAAATGACATTTTAATGCTTGATGATGTTAAAGCCTCATTACGAAAAAGTTTCTCAAAAAACAATTTAGAAGAGGCAGCATACATTTTGGGCATAAAGATCTATAGAGATAGATCTAAATGGCTAATTAAATTAAGCCAAAGTACAATATTGAAAAGATATTGAATCGATTCAATATGCAAGATTCCAAGAAAGGTTTCTTTCCAATGTCATATGACAATACTCTAAGCAAGAGTTAGTGTCCTTCGACACCTGATGAGCAATAGAGGATTAGAGTAATCCCTTATGCTTCGGCTATTGGATCCATCATGTATGCCATGGTATGCACACGCCCAGATGTGTCCTAAGCTCTAAGGGTCACGAGCAGGTATCAATCAGATTATTGTGAGTCTCACTGGATAGTTGTTAAAAACATCCTTAAGTACTTACAAAGAATGAAGGATGCGTTCCTCATGTTTGGAGGTGAAGAAGAGCTCGTTGTAAGAGGTTACACTGATGCTAGCTTTCAAACAGAGAAGGATGATTTCAGATCGCAATCCGGTTTTGTGTTCTGCCTCAATGGAGGGACAGTGAGCTGAAAAAGTTGCAAGCAAGATACAGTAGCAGATTCAACAACGGAGGTTGAGTATATTGCAACTTCTGAAACTGCAAAGGAAGCTCTTTGGATTAGAAAATTTCTTTCTGAGTTGGGTGTTGTTCCTAGTGGGTTCAGTCCTGTGGATCTCTATTGTAACAATAGTGGAGCCATTGCATAGCCAAAGGAGCCTAAATCATATAAAATATTCAAACATATACTATGACGCTATCACCTCAGCCGAGGGATCATCGACAGAAGTGATGTGAAGATATGCAAGGTGCATACGAATTTGAATGTTTTAGGTCTGTTGACAAAGCCTCTTCCACAATCAAAGCATGAAGGACACACTAGATCTATGGGTATTAGGTACTTACATCAGTGATTCTAGCTATGTTTATATAATGTTAAATAAATTGTTATATGAGTAATCATTATTGACATTGATTATCAAGTATGTGACTTTTTCGTGAAACTCTTTATTGATTGCAATATTACTCGAATTGATCCCTAATCTATATCATTATATTAGATAATGATAACACATAGACTAGCACATGCATTAATTGATATGGAGATATCAAATTAATAATGTGAACACATGTTAGTGAACATGGTGTTGGATTGACCTACTCCGAGACACTGACATGGTTGTTATTTTATATGTGCCATCAGTTGGTCTCAAGTGATACACATACTAGATCCTTAGACCTGAGATCGCCATTATTTCTCATTATGTGTAGTTGTATATTTTGAGACTTTCAGACGCTACTCCATAACTGGATAGTCATAAAAGTAGTCTTCGAGTATATAATGAAACATAGAATCGAATGAACAGATCAAGATGGGATTTTCCCCTCCTAAATAACAGGAGAGATATCTCTGGGCTCCTCGAGATAGTTGGATTGGAAAGTGTATGACCATGCCAAGGTGATTAAAAAGTTAACCATAATGACTAAAATCTAGTCACAAATTGAATCCACTATTTAATCGAGTGAATTGTTGAGCTATAAAAAGGATGACACGTATCTCGTCTTGAGCTTGACTGGTATCGTGTGGCAAAGGAATTAGCATTTGAATGTATCTAGGTTCAATCGATATAATCTTTATGTACATTCCGGAGTTAGTATATCTTGCTAGATAACTCTACTGACTCGTGGTTTGGAAATGGTTTCCATTCACGACCAATTGCGCATGAACTTAACAGATCACACACTTAAGGAGTTGGAATATTGAAAAGCTTACCTATACGATTATCTCTAGTGCAAGTGGGAGTTTGTTAGTGATATGCCCAAGAGGCAATCATAACAATTCAGACTAAGACCTATTGAATATTTGATCTATAAACAATAAGGATACTAATGAGTCTGCGATCTAAAATCCCATTAGCGTGCCTATAAATATGAGGGGTAGGGTTAGGGACGGATTACTCCATCACGTGACATCCCTAGCTGCCACCTCTTGTAGGGCTTACGCCGAAACCCTTGTCGCACGCCTGATGCTAGCACACCGGCGTACGACGTTCCTCCTCGTACGTGTGGATTTTGTGGAGGCACTGCTGCTACTGCTGCGCTGATTAGCTACGGCAACGTGATCATCTACCCGCTGCTGTGACGAGGACGAGGAGGGGTTGAACATGATTGTCTACATCTCATACACCGACGCGCATCTACGACTAGATCTTTCGCTGCGCTACACGTCTAGTGGTAACGATCTATGACCTCTTTACTTGCATGTTTCTTAAGTGATGCGTTAGAATTGCTAGACTAGCGTACTGTCGATTTCCCAATAACGTTTTATCAATCTTCATTGACCGCTACAATGTCCTGAAGAAAAGAGAGAATAGTTGCCATTATGGAGCATCACCACATCAATAATTGCAGCCATCCAAATAAAGTATTTGGGAAGTAAACTATGATGTACTTTTGTCGACACTGATTGAAGTTATGATCTAATTTTGGTATTACTAACTAAATTTAGTATATGATAAGACCTAACCTCTCATGCAAATGCAACCAGTAGATTGAGCCCTGATTACCCTTAACCTACTAAAGTCGAACATTCATCGTCAGCATAGTTAACATATTTTCACGCGTCCGTCCATATTTACGTCATCAGTCAGCACCCTTGAACAAATTGAAATTTGATGAAATCTCAAAATTGAACGAATTTCTTCCCAATCTTGATTATTTTTTTCTAGGAACAATCAAACTTGAAAATAAATAAATTTGATGAATTTAAAATACATAAATGCACATAAAAATATCCGTATTACATATCAAAAAAATGGACACAAAAAACTCCACCACCGAGTTTTAAACCTAGGTCACCAAATTCGAAGTCCGAAGTGCTAACCACTACATTATGAAAACTGTTTGATGCTTACATCCTAAAGCAGGGGCGGATCCAAGGGGGGTGCAGGGGGGCTCCAGTCCCCCCCCCCCCCCCCCCTACCCGGCGTCGAACAATGGAGCCCTCTAGAGCTAGGGATGAAAATGGATCGGATATTTTCCGATCCGTCCGGCCGCCGGATCCGAAAATATCTGATCCATATCTGTTTTGTTTTGGTCAGATTCTATTCACATACGAACCGGATATCGGATATTTCTATTTGGATATCGGATCGGAAACGGCGCGGCTTAATATCCGTCCGAATAATCAGATATCTGTTTTCAATCGGATATATCTGAATACATATCCGATTAGTATCCGATTTGTTTTTGGGCCTGGCCCAGTTGGTTCAGCTGCGGGCCGCACATATGTTAACTGTTCGACAAAAAATTGAGAGAATTTGGAATTGAACCAGCAACCCATGGCAAGTAAGCACAGCAAGTTATCACTAGACCAAACAGTGGCATCTGTTCAATTTATACTTGTTCTTTATTTATTAATATTTAATTCAGTTTCTACAGAATAATGTTCAGATGTGCACTTAATTTGTAACGCATGTGACTTAGAAATATGCAAGATTTTATCCACTTCAGAATGATGTGTGCCAGGTTCATTTACAGAATGTTGTAGCTTGGCAAACAAAATGTTCCACACAGTCATTGTATTTGTTCTGAGAATGTGACAGATGGTATTAGATGAATCATGCGAGTTATTTGTTCCACGCAGTCACACTCCTAATCACTTTTGGAGGACCGCTGCAAATTGCTCACAAAACAAATGCACGCCAGAATCTGGGTACGGTATGCACGCCGCCGCCGGTGCAAACCGTATCCAGATAATTTTTTTCCCGTAGGAGGTCATGTGAGACGTTTCTGAACATATTAACTTGTTAATTCATTGCAATTGTTCAGTCCGCCGAGATGGAAGAGACACCCACTAGCATACCATCTTCAAAATAAGCATTGTATGTGTGTTGTAATGTGTATGAACTATGACAAACTATATATTTATGTGTTTGAATCATATATGCACTATGAATGAACTATTTGTGTGTTTCATTTATGAATCATGTATGGATTTGATGCAAATGTGTTATAAATTATGTGTATGAACTATGAATTACATGTTACCTGTGAATTGTTTTATCCGAAATAAATATCCATATCCCGTCCGATATCCATAATTTTCCGATCCGATGAATCCGTTTCCGATATATCCGACATATCCGATACCATATATGTTTCCGACAACATTCGATTTGAATCCGTTTCCGAAATTATTATATGGATATGGATATGGAAAAGCATTTTATCCGTCCATATCTGTCCATTTTCATCCCTACCTAGAGCCCCCTCTACAACTTTGATGGTGGAGAAGAGGAATATTAGAAAAATAGTCTCAAAACTATTGTCAACTATGTGATTGGTTAATTGGCTAGTAGAGACAATTTCTAAACTTGAGGTCAAGAGTTCAATTCTTTGTACTAACACTTCAATTTTTTTATGCTTCTTTTTTTTTAGATAATATTCAGCCTCCCCCTATAATTTATCGCTGGATCTGCCACTGTCCGAAAGAAACCTTAAAAATCACTCGTTAGGGGGAGCCTGATTAATCCTGTGGAGGGCGATTTATGCTCATTTTTACAATATTTTGAAACAGCCTCATTTTAAAAAAAATACGTATTAAAATATCCATTTTTCTCGAAAAAAATTCCCAGACTGCCCTGAACTCTCGAGCCTCGTGAGTGGATCAAAGAAGCACAGATCGTCTACTAAACAAACATAGCCCACTCTTTAGGCCTATTGCACTCGCAGCCCATCCCATACTTTGGCCCAACTTCTACGCGCCATCGATTTACGAAAGGGATCCTTCGGTCGACGGCCTCTAGGTCCAACGTCCAAGGCTCTATGGAACACAAATAATTTATCTGGGTTCTGTTCACTACCTTGTGTTATCTTAGCTGTCCATTGCTGTCTCGTACGGATGAAATTAATCTAAGTCATGGACGGCGTCCTCCAGGGTTTGGCGACCGCGTCCACTTGACTCTTACGGTCAGCGTCGCCGTGTCAACTCCTGTTTAAAAAATAACCCGGCACATCCTCACTGGTCGCGTCGCCACCGCCACCGCTGCCTCCGCCGCCGCCGCCGCCGCTACCGTCGCCACCGCCATCGCCGCGTGCTCGTCGGAACCCTAGGAGCCTAGGGTCGTCACCGGACGCTCTTCCGCCGCGATGAACCGGTGCATCCCCTTCTCTTTTCGATCATCTGACCGTTCGCTGCTTCTGGTTACTCGGTTGGTAGGGCAAAGGGGACGGCTTGGACTGGGGGGATCGAGTGTACGCGGCGGCCCTTCCCAGTTTGTGGGATTGGGTCGGCGATTTTCGGTTAATAGTCTTTTCTTAGCGCTACGATGCTTGGGTGACTTGGAAAAAATGCATGATTTGGATTGGGCATTGTTGGCGCTACAGTTGAAACACGGACGAGTTTTGGTGCCGGTCCTGTGTGTCCCGGTTTTGATAGAAAGGAAATGCTTTTGTATAGTATTACCTCGAGTTTAGGTGAAAGTTTGGGTCTTTTTGGATTAAATGCAGCAGACACCAGCTTCTTTGCATTGCGTTGCTATTCTGTTGTTCTGCACTTGATTCAGTAAGGGGCGTGCTAGACAAAGTATGACATATCTTTATTGGTTTTGGTACAAGGGACTTATCTGACATGTTGGGGATGCAGTGAGTATGTAATTTGGTCTGTTTACAGTTATAGAATGCCCACTTCTGGTCTTAATAACCTAGGTGTTACTCCAAAGGTTTCTCAGCAGTTATGAAGGGAAGTCTATTGTATACTGCATTTTAGTTCTGAGTAACTTACCCTCGAATGGTAGCCGCTCTGGGCAATTGGGCAATGGGCAATGCAAGATAGTGTGCTTGACAGTAATTCCTGTATCCTAAAGATGCCATCCTTTCATTCTTGTGTAATTTGATAGGCAAAGCTATACTGCTTATTTTTGTAGTGTTGTGATCAGCATTTCATGTAAGCCTGCCGCCCTGCCCCGAGAAACTCTCTGATCATCTTGGCCCCCAGTGTCATGAACTCATACCTGATGGAATAATGTATCAAAAAAGTTCTCTTCTATGGAGACTCTTGTATTTCGTCT